>VXBA01000906.1:343633-357349 GCA_013399895.1 Serilophus lunatus | reverse complement strand
GCATGTCTTTACAACTTCCAGTTATGTGATTTTTGAGACCAGCTGGAACATAAATGCTCAGAGCTGAAGAACAAATAAAATGGTTTCTTTCAGAAAGTTAACAGATGAAATTCTCCTCTGTGCCAGCTATTGTGTTGAAGTCAGGGCCATTACATCTACTTAAACCAGCTGAGAATTTCATCAAGTATTTAACCACAGCTTCCGATCACACCAGGTGTAGGACCAGCATTCCCAGAGAAATTTGTAGTATCTCAATTATGCTGAGTCCTCAATTTAGAAACACACTTATTTCTTAACAGTATTGACCATATTGTATTTTCTAAACAATAAAAACCTCTCTCCTCTACTCCAGATTGGCTTCTGAAATTTGCTTCCACAGTACGTTTTGCCAAACTAGTAAAGGAGGTCACAGAAAAAAAACTGTATTTGTAACTGTTATATTTGAAAGACTTCAATATCAATATAAGAAAACAAAATACTATCATTGCACAGATTTTGAGAGGATTTATTAAGAATAGAATCTGTCCATAAAAAATCCTAAAAATATCTTTACTGGGTGTTCTAAAACATCATCTATTTAACACTTGGCTAGGTTTCAGGGAAAACTCTACCTTCAGGATCTCTACTGATGATTTTTTGCAAGAAAATGGATTTATTCTAAAGAAACACTTGCATTCCTTTTTAGACAAAGAGTAACACATTGTTTAAAGATTTTGCTACAATAAGGCAAAGTAATGATAATTGAAAGGAGAGGGACTAGGGTTTTGAAAGCTTATTTTACTGTAGGTGTACTTTGCCATGTGACAAACCATAATGGATGTAAATTTTGTTTCATGCAAGCCAATGGAAGTTTGTCACAGGCTTGAGCAGTATCAGGAACTGACATAATTTCTCAGGCTGACAGCAGTTTGCCAGATAACATGCAGTACTGCTGGTGTGAACTGAAAGTTTCTACACTTCACTTATTCTAAAGAAAACCTTTTTTCTTCATTCTCCTTTTGCTTTTTTCCATTGTCTTTTTTTGTGGCTTTTCAAAATATACTAGAAAGTCATATATGCAGGAAATGTTTTTGTTCAAAACTTACTATTAATAACTTTTTGTATGTGTCCATGTGTGTCCGCACATGTATGTACACATGTGTCTGTATACAGAATCTTTTATCAAACATTAAATGGTATTTTGCATATTAAAAGATTTCTGTTTTGCCTACTCACTATGAAGCCTATTTTCTCCTGATAACTACAGCAAACTCTATTGACCTCTGGAGACTTGCACTGATATTGCATATTGCCTGTTAAAACAACTGGAAAAGCAAGTCCCCACTTAAGCAGAAGCTACACTTGCATACGTGAGATTTTATTCCCGAATCCTTAAAATGAATTTGAGATCAAAAGCTGACAAGCCAAATACTATATTTCTTATTGCCAGATTAAACAAGTAAAAATGATCACATGTACACACACAGTCCCTTCTCTTTTAAAAATGCTTTTATTTTCTCTCAGCACCTTTAATCTATTTTCTCTCAGCACCTTTAATCTCTGTTCTTTCAGAAACAACCTTCTTTATGTATCCATGCAAATCACGATCACTGACTTCAAACATAGATCTGCTTTCCCAGTGTTACTCCCATTTTACAGCATGTTTCTATTACTAGCTTCATCTACCCACTGAGCAATTGTTTGACTAAGCACCTCTCCAGTTTATGGGCTCAAATTGTTTTTTTAAATCAAATGCTGACCAGTGACTTGTTGGACGGCAGTGTCTATCATGTACGAAAATTGAATCACAATAAGAGATGCTGAAGGAGGGATAATCCACTTTTTTACTGACATCTGGCATATATCTATGGCTCACATTTCATGTAGAAACATTTCTCACAGTGAAACAGAGTGGTAAGTGACAAATGGTGGAAAGACTATCTTTGAAATTCAGGGATTGGTAAGCACTTTTATATCCTGGTTCTAAAAGATGCTTCCACATGCTACTGATTTTCTAGACAACACAGATTATAGACTGGAGCACCAGAAGTGACTGCATAGAAAATAAAGTTAGTATGTTGTAAGACATAACTAATTATAGGTAATTTCCTGCCACATGGCAGGCCTTTAACTGAGGGTCTAAGCAGTGAGGATCAGCATAGTCTCAGCTCAGTCAGGTGCCTGCAGACAGGTAATGAAGTGTTAGTATCGGCTGAAACCTGTAGACATGTCAATGGACACCAAGAAGGGAAGTTAGCCACTCCAGATATGGTTCACAACTAGGAGTGAACCTGTGTGGTTCACACACAGGGATATCGGAGCCAACTCACAGGGCTGCCAGTAAGGAAGGACAAAGAGCAATGGGCAGAAACTGATGCACAGGAAGTTCCACTTAAACACGAGGAAGAACTTCACTACTGTGCCAGTGACCATGCACTGGAACAGAGTGCCCAGAGAGGTTTTGTGGAATCTCCTGCATGAGAGACATTCCAGAGCCACCTGGACACAATCTTGTGCCATGTGCTCTGGGATGATCCTGCTTGAGCAGGGAGGTTGGGCCAGATGTGGCCCCTTCCAACCTGATGCATTCTATGATTCTGTGAGGGTATCTCAGAGCTGCTCTTGGCATTTCTGTGAGATTCTGACACAGAACCTGAGCACATTTCTGAGTACAAACCTTTACCTCTTCCTCTGTCTAGTCAGCCATTAAAGGATTTGGCCATCAATTACAGCAGCTAAGGATTAGGCTATTCCCAGCCTGTGCAAAAACAAGCAGAAAGCTCCTATGTTCCAAGAATATCCAGATATCTGGCAAGTAGTCTGTCTGTAAGAGCTAAGTCATGTACAAAAGGAAAGAAGCCAAGACTTATATCACACTGTCTAGTAGGACTTACAAGTCAGCAAGAGGAAAATCCTATGACCTGCCTTCTCTGTAGACTATCCAGTTGTCTGCCATTGTGAAAAATGGATGAATTCAGTGTACTCTTACTGTCATGCTCTTATATCACTGCACAAATTTTACTAAAACTCCATACAAATCAGCTACATTCACTCAACAACCTGGACTGTAGAAAGACTCTGGTCGTATGAATGGTTGTCTGAATTATTCAGAAGAGACAACTCCTAAGCAACAAGCATAGTAAATATGCGAACCTGATGGCATTCCCAGTGTTAGAACTTTTATTTGAGGGAAGGTTTTCTCAAAAAACTTGTAACAGGTGGGACAAATCTGATGACAAGTAGCCTTGGAGAGGTTTTCTTGAATTCTACAGAATTTAGACTTCATCATTTTGCTCAAGTGACACATTTATTTTTTAAGTGTTGTGCTGATTTCCTAACTGTACCATACACAGGAATAATTTTGGTCCACTATTGCTTCCGGTGGGACACATAGCAGCAGCATTGTTGGTCCGCAACAGTGAAATTTCTAAGGCAAAATTTTAAAATGCTTCAGAAACAGTTCAATTTTCCCCCAGCAGAAATGAGTTCCAGACCAAATCCAGCATTTAATTTATCCTTTTCTCCTTCATGCAGAACATATAGTAGCATTAAATGGATCCATTCCAGCTCCTGGAGGAAACAAACCCAACCCATATATTAGGGAACCAGGTGAAGAAAAGTGAACCTTTATTTAAGTGTAACACCTGTGGCTCCCTCTCCCAGCTGCAAAGAGTGTGCATATGCTGAGGATATTTGACCAGACATATACAAAACTAAAAGCTGTAGATTATTGTATTAGAAGTTTCTGTCTTAGCACAGTATGTTCAAGTAAAGAGATGATATCCTAAAATACATTTCATGTATTAAATAGAGTTATGTAGGTAGGCTCATGAAGTAAGTTTTATTCCACCTTTTGAGACATATGTTATGCTTGTTATGCAAAATTTTGAATAGAAGGAATTTGATGTGGGATGAAAGACTTGAATAATCCTAAAAATAACAGAAAGGATTACTGGGTAATATATTGCATCATCTGTTTTACAACCTTTTTCTAAAACATCCCCCACCTGTGCTCCTTCTATGCCATGAAAAGTTGGCTGACATTTTCCATAGTGCTTTACAAATGTGGCAAAATAAGAAAAGAACATAGCAGATCTGCAATTATAACCTACTGTATTTCAAGATACTTTAACACAGGTAACAGCATGCTATAACTTATTAAATAAATCCCCTTTCTGATCTTCTAAGGATTACTGAAAAACCAAATAAACCATCTGGCTATTACACATTCATTTGCCTAGAAAGTATTTTGGATGCCCTCCCATTAATATGTCATTTGAAAGAATATTTAGTTCAGTGGGAGATGAAGCGTCACTACACAGGTCATGCCTAAATCAACAGAACAGCTTGTCTCTCTCATAGTCAATCTACATGTAATTGATTTTCAGCATCCATATTCAGCGACAAAAATTGTTTCTTTGAGAGATTCCAGTGCCACTTTTCACAGCTCCCTACACACAATTTTGGGTAAAGTCCATCTTCCATTGCTACAACATCAGTGAAATATTACACATTGCAGCATACTCAGATGAGATTCTACCTATTGCAGCTGTGCAAAAAGTCATAAAAAAGTTAGAAAAATGATAACTGAATTTATTAAAACCTGCTTTCAAGCTCCTCTTTTCAAATGACTTACACTGACTGTCACCCACACAGCACCATATTCAGCATTACTGAGAGGTGTCAACCAGACATGGTTTGCTCTTCCTCTTCTACACATTCTTGGTTTTGGGGACAAAGAAATTCCCACATAAGTCGTACAGATGAGCAGACATTTAACATTATCACCAGTCAGAGGTAATTTCCATAACAGCAAACTGCCATATGACACAGCCTAGGACACAGTACTGGAGCCGAATCATATCACATCAGCTCGTAATTTGGATTCCAGTCTCACTATAAATCTTAGCATGCAGCTACTTCATTGCTAACAAGACGTCACATTTCTTTGGTACAAACACCCACAAAACTGCACAGTATCTGAAATAGACTGAGTAGAAATTTGTGGGGTTTGGATTTTCCAAGCTCACCAACAGACGGTGCACATACATATACAGAACCTTGAAAACAGTCCTGTTGTGAAATATTCCCTCCTACAGAGGAAGGTTGTATGTCCATGATACTGCACCACTCTTTGCAAGAGGAGGCTCCCAGATAATGCAAGCTGTAGGCAGGAAATCAGCAGGGCACTTTTTTCTCACCATTCTGCTAAAACCACACCTGAATCTGCTCCAGTTGCTATTGATTCAGTGGAAATTCTTCCTTTCTTTCAGCAACAATGCAGATACGTAAAGAGTGCTTTTTCTCCAAATACCAAATGTTCTTGAACAGTCTTGTTGTTGTTATATTTGTATTCCTATTATATTAACTTTAGCATAAGTACACGGATGAGTCTGGGGGAGTAACACAGGAGGCAGAGAGAAATGTCAGCATTCTTGAGCCATGGAAGATGAAAAACAGAAATGTAATCTTAGCTGCAAATTACCAAGAGAAAGAAACTAAAAATGTTCATTTGTACTTATCCTGTTATCCAACATTGTGATAAAGCACTGACAGTCAGTACAGACTATTTTTATTTAAATTCTTGGGAGATAATTATTATTTTACCTGAATAATCCATGAGTTATTTGAAAGAAGCACTGGCAGAAGGAAGCAAGCTTTAAGCTGTAAAATGCATTGCTATCAGTGAATATATAATTTGTGCTTCAAGCCCACATACAACTAAAAATACTACTAAAACTCCAGAAACACACACAAAAAAATTTAGTTTGTTGCAAATAATGAATTGTCAAGTCAAAGCCTATAGAAAATATTAGGGATATCCTTTTTCTATTAATGATGCTCAAGAGGGAAGAGGAAATGGTAGGAAAAAAAACAGCAATGAAATATAAGATGGGTCTTCTCATGGGTACTGTTAATGGAACAGCAAGAGGGACACTGAAATATATTGCTCACTTTAATATCCATTCCTCTTGGTCTCTTTTACTTTATTCTTCTAGACACATTCATCAATGAGAAATAGGTTCATGTTACAATCATTTACCTAGCCACCAACATAAATACATGAAATAAAAATAAAATGATATTACATTTGGTCAGGAACAGGATGAATTAACTGCACTCAAGCTTTAATTTATCTTTTGAATACAATCTGGTTGAAAAAAAATTAAAAATCCATTTAAAAAATTCTCTTTCCCTCCAAAAAACACGTAGCTATGTAGTACTGGCTAAAACATATACATTGAGAAAACTGTTCTCTAAGGACCATTTCTAAACACATTTAATCTTGGAGGCTAAAGTTACAATCTTGCTCTTTTCAGGTGGTACATATTTAAGAACCTGGTAGATCTCAGCTTCACAGCCCTCCTCACGTGGAATGCTCACCAGGCAGACAATGGGGGAAAGTGTCCTGGATTTCACCACAGGGCTTTAGAGGCTGACTCACACCACGCGGAGCACATGCACAAGTGCATTGTGGCATCTGGGTTAGTATGTCCAGACCTGACTCCTGAGTCCTGGAGAGGAACTAAACATCTGACAAACCTGAGGTTTTGCCAGCCTGCTTGTTTCTCTAATANTTTGGGTTTTTTTGTTTTTTAATAAAAGCTAAAGATTAAAAAAAATAAGATTGTAACAAAAGTACAACTCCAGAATTGACAATCTCAGGATATAAAAATCATAGCATGACTTAAAATGTATTTGTCTTCCTCCTTTGTTCTCTCTGTCCCCTTTTTCTCTTCCCATTTCATTTCACACACCCGAATACATGCAAACAATCTAGTTCTCAAGCCTGAGGGTTCATTTTTCTCTAAACTTCGTTCACTAGATTTGCCTTTTTTTCTTTAGAAAATAAATATCAGACTGACCTTAATATTAAAAGAAATTAATACATTTCATAACTGTAAAGAAAGACTAAGAGTCAGCAACTTCACAGGGAAGGAATTTAAAACCATTTTGTCTTTCTGTCTTTTCAGAATACTGATGCATTTTCCTCTGCCTGACTCCAGTCCCTTTTACCCTGCTCAGAAGTCTCTCTAAGCTGCTGGGTGACCCAGCCATGTCAGGAGCGCACGCTGTACTGCACACTTTGTTGTTGCTTTCTCTTCCCTGCATCAAGGAAATAGTTGTTCATCTTTGATCCTTCTCTCAGCTGCATGACTTTTAGTTCCATTTGTCCTGTCTGCCGTTTATAAAATAACATTTTTTCCCAGTTCTTGCCAAATAACCTTATTTTGATATTTCCCTCTTTATGCTGAATGCTCAGGCATATATCTTTCATAACTGCAGGGTGTGTTTGGTTCTTTGGGTTGTAATTGAAGGTCTGGCTTGAGACCAAAGGGTGAAAACTTCTTCTGCTGAGGGCAATTTATCTGCATGAGTCCCATTAATGTGAATGGAAGGTAGATAGATAAATCCCAATACAGCTCACAAAAAATAGGTAACTGACTCTCCATTCCTCAAAAATACTACGTTGGATGTATGATTAATTGTATAGTGAAACAACAACTGAAATACAGGGTTGTTTAATTTTTGAGATGGCTTTATGTGGATTTAAAATCAAGAGGCTATTTTCTGAAGATTAGAAATAAACAAAAAATCAAATCAACAGCAATGCATCAAAAAAATAAATGTATCTAGATAGTTTTAAAATTCCTATATGCTTAGAAGGAAAAACTTCAATATTTGTACTGTTCAGGCTATTTGTCTGAATATTGACAAATTCTTCTTGCTATGAGAGGAAATGGAATGCTGAAGATTACCAAGGACAAAACCATCTAAGAACTTTTTTTATGTTTCAATTTACAGTGGGCAATGAGACTATTCTTCAAAGAATAAAAGCTACGCCTTGCACTTTTCAGGTAGTCATTCCTTTATTGTCATTAATTATTGATTTGTCTATTTGCCATTTACACATTGCTCTACCTTTTCCTCTTCCCTTTATCTGTATCTCTTTATTTTATGTCCTCAATTTTTCATTAACTTGTAAGAAGCTTTTCTTCTCTATTTTGCATTCCAAGAACCACATCCCTATTCTAGGTCATTAAGCTATATCATCCTGTCTTAATCCAATTGCTACATGAAGACACAATACCAGAAGGAGTGTAGTGGCAACTAGGGACTCAACAGGTTGTAAAATGACCTTTACATCCCACCATGTAGCACAATAAGGCCAAAACCACTGTAATTGGAAAGCAGAAGACACAGAAAAGGGCAGAAATAAAAAGTAATTCATAGTACCACTATATATCCCGAGGTTGTTTCACTATGCAAATGGCAAGCTTTCAAGTGCCATTACTAGTTACAGAATATATTTCTGTGTATCCAAATGCTTAATAATTACCTCTTATTAAATAATGATAAGGAATATGCCACATTATCTATGTAGTTGGGTGAAACAAATAGCTTTTGCCATTCTTTCGTGGTACATGGCTCCTGATGATTGTACTATCACCTGAACTCTTCATAACATATTTTCTATTTCAAATTTTTGTGATGCTAAGCAAAACCACTGAGCTACTCATCACAAGCAATGGCCGACGTTCCATCTGCAATGCAAATGTATGAGGATATCTATGAAAAAAAAAGCTTTTTCACAGCTTCATGAGCAAGTTAAGAAGCAACTGAACAACTGGAGACATACACTAACAGAAGGCATGGGCAGCAGCCAGGACAGCATCTCCAGGCACTCCATATGTGGACTCTCTGTTGCCTACAGCAAATAAACTTTTGAAGCCAGCAGTGGTAGGAAAGCTGACAGAATGAATTAAAAAGTGGCAGCAGGGAGCCAAATACTGCTGTAAAGAGGTACCAGGGAACTCCCTGAACTCTGGGTAGGACAGGCAGTGAGAGGGTTGCCAGTGACAGAGAAAAGCAGAAGAGGACAGGAATGGATACACAAAAGGTTTTTTCAAGGTCAGGAAAGGCAGAAGTAGAGGACAACTGTAAATACTACTTCTGCAATTTCCAGGAAACCATGGAGGAACAGTTTCCCTTGAGGGATGACAGAAATGCAAATTCCTGCAGGGGAAGTAGGTGTAGAACAGTGGACAGCCATGAACGTGCAGGGATGATTTACTGGAACATTCAGGAGCTGTCAAAGAACTGCCAGATTTCCCTTTCAGAAGAGAAATATCCAGAGAGTGAATGACAAGAGGAAATCAGACTCCAAATAGACAAAATGCAAGCAAACTAAATTTGCCTAGAAATTCTTGAAACCCCATAGTACTGTAACATTACTCATTTTCTAATAAAGAAAAAAAATTATTCTGAGCATGCTCCAGATTGATATTAAAATCTGATAGAAGAGGTGCCAACAAATGACAGTTAAGAAGGCTTGTCAAAAATTCCAGCAGCATACAACCAGCAAAACACCTTGTTGTGCAGCAGAAATGGCCTCCTGTGTGTGGTGTTTCTATACGTCATTCTTAACACCACTGTCTATTTTCTCATGTTTTATTATTTACCCTGTGAAGTGCAAATTCTTTCTTCTGTTCTGAAAGTCTTGTCATACATATATAGACACTGTAAGATAAAGTGATAGCTTTCTACACAGTTCTATTATGAGGACTCGAACATCAGCCCAAATTACCTGTCATCAGCTGTTCAAGTCTTCTTTCCATTACTGACAAAACAAATGAACAGCTGCTTGCTCCACAAACCTGTGCACTGAAAAAAGAGACACACTAATAAAAAAGCTGTAAACAGCAATAAAAATATGTATATAAAAGTTCTAGACATAATACCAAGTGGGTTAAGGCTGCCTGCATTCCTGGCTACCTAAACAGAAGAGCCTCCTCTAAGATGCTATTTTACAAAATGGTCTCATTTATAAAAGCATTTTGGCAGCAGCTGCTATATAAAGCTGTAAAGAAACAACTTAATTCTTTGTGGATACAAGCTTATGGTAATTTTTTTTCCTAAGTACTGGAAAAAAGGTAAAAGTACATAGTTATCAAGAAAATATTTTCATCATTAAATACCAGGACATGATCTTTTATTTATTTAGGAATGCTTACAAATTTTTCAAAGTTCATTAAGATTTTAAATTATGTCATTGTATCATTTCATTACTTATCTCTGCATAATGTCAGAAGGAAAACAAAAATGTTCTTTTCACTGTATTTTCAGTCAAAGAATGTTTTTTACTAAGAAGCTTAAGGCTAGAGAGAGAGAAAAAAGTGGGAAATAAATAAAAGTACATTACCTTAGAGAAATTAAATTAGAAATAAATCAAAACATAAATTTTAGATGTAAAACCAAATTTTAAGCAAGTGGGTGACTGTGGGAGTGAAAATTCTATTTAATTATTTTTCATTTTCCCTCTTTATCATTTCCCCATTTTTCACTTTCGTTTTTACCCTAGTTAATAATTTCTCCCAGGCCTCTTTAGAAGTTGAAGCAGCACTGATAAATGTACAATGCTACTTTTTTACCCTATGAAAACAGGTTTTGAAATTCATACATTTGAAAGCCAGAATGAATAATTGTGAGTATTCAGTTTGTTGCTTGGTGCATCCCAGGCAACAGAATCTCACCAGGAATTTAACCAAGCTTATCCTTTTGCTGTGCATGGTAGCACATCACTTTGATATGCACTCAAGGCAAGGAGAAGTCTCTATATCCCAAGATAAGCTTTTACAATCACTAGCTGTGACAGTCACACTGCTTCCTCCATTGTAAATAATGTGCACTTTAGTTTCTATACTTACTTTGTGCTAATTTAAGCTTTCAGCTGTTGGATTTATGCTGTGGGGTTTTTCTCCCTTTTTTTTTTCCTTTTATTTTTTTACCTTTTTTTTTTTTTCTTTTCTGGAAGATTAAAGAGCCTCCTATGATCTAATACTTCTTCAGATGTAATCATAGGTTGCAACCTCTTCACCTTTCTGGACAAGCAAAATTGATTGCACTTCTTTAGTTTCACACTACAAAGTATCTTTCCCAAACCGTGAAATGCCTCTATAGATCTTTTGCAAACTCTTCCCCGACCGTCAATAGTCTTTTTGCACTGCTTTGGGTTGCTATGATCTAATTTCAGTTTCACTCTCTTTCCCTATAGCTGATGGAAGGAAATTCAGCTCCCTACAGTGATGTTTTACCTTACCCTATGAAAGGCATTTCACCTACCTCAGCTGAAGCACATGGGAAGGTGCATATTTTCTCTGTTGACTTCTAGTTTCAAACCAGGAATCTTAATTCTTGCATACCTTTAGTGAGGCAGATGAATCCCACTCAGTGTGGTCACCAGGGGACAATCCAGCTGTCTAGACACAGGAGTTCTATGCAATTTCAGATACCTCAGGCATCACACCTGGCTGCACCCATGGACGCCATGTCACATCTGCCAGCTGCACGCAATGTCTCTGAAACTATAAAACATCTAGGTATGTTCCACCAGAATAATTGCTTTATGAAAATATTTTATGACCTCATCAAGACACTGGATCATTTGGAAAAAAATAACATTTCCCATAATGTGTCACTGACTGTCCTCAATTGAAATTTTAATCTCAATTCAATTCATTCAAGAAACATTTCCTAAGTAAGGTTTTGGGATAACTAGCAAATTGTTTTCAAGGTCAAGTAATTTGTTATTGTTGGGCCATGGCTATTTTTCCAAGTTTCGGAAAGTTCCTCAGAATACACAGATTTGCTAAAAAATTAACTCAGGCATCCTCACAGATAAGTAATTTTCTTGACAGTGAATCAGATTCATAGATTTGAAAATACTTAGTGTTGCTGTTTAGCACTCTTTCTCAGAAGTCAGAGAAAATAAAACACTTCATCCTTCTTTTAGAAAATAGATATATTTACTTAATTCTGCATTTTCTCTGCCAGGGTTAACAATTTTACCTTCCATAGTCCTACAAAACTGTAAGCATTCTGTTCCTGTTTAAAGAACTTCTTGTTATCTTTGCCCTATTACTCATAGATTTTCAACTGACTGCTTTAGTTTTCTTTATCAGTTCTCTCCATTATCTAATACTGAATTTATTCATTGCTATCAGGCTCCATACTTTTCCCATTATTTTTTCATCATGGACTTCACCTCCCTCTTAGCCAGGATTGGTTTTAACTGAAGAAAATACCTTTTGTAAGTGCAAAACTACATTTCTTCAGGTATCTAACACAACTTCCAAAAACTTCCCACACCAATCAGCCACACTTTTTTTTAAAGTATTTTTCTTCTCAGTTTTGGTGCTAGCAGTTTTCCTTCTGGAGTGTCAGACAAGTGACAACGAAAATACAAATAATTGTTTCATGTCCACATTTCGAAAATTCAAATTTTTTTTCTTTTTCTCCTATTCTTTTTATTTCATCGAGGAGTATAGTTGAAAAAGGGTAAGGAAGAGACAATTAGATTCAATTTTTTGTTTTTTATTTTCAAAATTTGAGCACGTCTCAGTTAAGGCTATAACCCTGCTCTCAAATGCATACAAATGTATACAGTGCAATTTATGTTTCTTGTATTAAAACACTGGTAGTGCTGTTTATGAAGACTTGTTAATTAGATCATACAGAACAGTCTAGGGAACTTTATAGTATTTAAAGAACCCATGACAAAAGAAATGACCATGTATTCAAAGCTCATCCATAAAAGATTCAAGCCCTTGTTTCCAGCTTTCCTTAAGGTACTTAATAGTGTGAGCTAGCAAGAAGCAGCTGTTATTTCTTCTTGATATTGAAGTAAAAAATTATTAATATATATTAACATTCATTTTCTGATTAATAAAGAATTAACATTATTTATTTCTCCTTTTGTCTGATTATATATGTTTCTATTCCTGGTGGCATTATTATTAGATTGTTCATGAATTAGTGTCACTATGCTAATGAAGTGGCAGAACAGAAGATAGGTCCTAGCTATTAAGAGGAGTTCAGAATTGTCTTTTGAGCCAGAAAAGTAAAGGGACTACAGTAAAGGTAACAAAGCCCTGGAAACAAAACCTACTGAGAGCAGGGCCATAAAAGTCACAGAGCAGGGATATTTTAAAAACAGTGTCACAATTGTACACAGTGAACCCTACAGTTGACTTGGTTTGAAAATGTGGTCCCTGTATTGATAATCCATATGTTCCACTGTGACTGAGCAGACATATAAATGAATGCTTTCAGTTTAGATTGGATTGAAGGAGGTTGTGACAGTGAGTGGGCTGTGTGGAAAATGCTGCTTCTTTTCTAATTGAGCCACTTGTTTTTCAAAGAGTCAAAGATGTCCCTGGTGGACATACATGGGGTGTGCTGGAAGGATAAGGTTAAAATAAAGAAGGCTAGAGGAGTTCAAGGCACTGAATAAAGAGTGGGCTAGCTTTTCAGTCAGAAGAATCCAGCAGTTTCACTCCTGACTGTACCGATTTGTAAGGATGTCTCTTTCCTTAATCTTATTCTTTTTTCTTTAATCTGTATGTTTTATAAACCTTATCTTTTTTCTGACCCTGGCTTTTGAGCTAATCCCTAGTGTTGTATGCCTCTATTCCTGTCTAAGACTATTCAGTTTTAAAAAGTCACTGAGCATTTCCAGTAGCACCACAGGGATCAGGAATGAGCAGCGTCCATCCTAAGGTCTTTCCCTTGCCTCTTCAAAAACCCCATGTTCTGTATCCACAGCAAAAAGGTTCATCACTGACACACGTTAAGTCTCTTGTGCTTCCTAAATTTGAGGTGAGAGACAGAGACTCAAAGATGAGAAGGAAAGAGGAAAGAGAATAAAAAAGAGAATAGAGGGAAGGAAGGAAGGAA
>VXBA01000906.1:299038-343584 GCA_013399895.1 Serilophus lunatus | reverse complement strand
AGATCTGAGAGAAGAATGATAGACAAGAGATAAACAAGGAACTTTTGTGCTAACCAGAATCAGACAGATTTATTTCAAGACTGTAACAATGCTTTGATTTTATTTGGTAAATAGGAGAAAAAATTAGCCAAATGATGTGACTAAAGTAGATTTTTTCATAAATTAATGAGGGGATGGTTCTTCACTTCTCAACTCTTTTTAAGTTTTAAAAAGAAAGACTTTGCAGCCCGACATAGCAGAGTGGATCCTAAGGGCTGTGGACAGTCTACAATCTTCTCAAGAAGTTCTTTCAAAGGATGTAACAGGGTTCAATATGTCCCTAAAAAACTTAATAATTAAAGATAAGATGTTCCTAAGCATAGTCATTTTTCTCTATAGTAGATACAAACAGATGCCAGGAGGTTCAGTTTCCACGCCTGTAACACACGGCTGTAAAGCTGGGTTTTTTTTACTTGTGTATGAAAGGACTTCTAGTGTCTGATATTATTCTAAAAGACTGACAGCACAATATGGCAGATCAAGAATCTGAAACATGAATTTGGTAGAAAAAAGAAATTTTTTTAGTTGATTGCAATCTGATTGATATCATAGTAATCTTGTTTTGGTTTTCCCCCCCTAGTTTGCTGTCTTGTCCTTATCTGTTAGTTCTCATCATTCTGTTTATATATTGATGTCTTCAAGACATTCTTCATAAAAACAACACAAGTGCAGATCATCAGATTGAATACAGTGTAAAAACATTGGTGTCCACAGTCTTGTGAACTTTTTAACTTTATTTTCTTATCACCAAAAAAAAAAAAAAAAGAATTCCTCTTACTGACTCTGTTCCAGAAATCTGTGGAACACAGTAGTGGCAAAGGGCATAACCTACTGAGACAAAGTGAGCACAATTTTCAGTAATTGTGAAGGTAAAGGGGGCACTTGTAAATATGCTGGCAGAACATAACCTTTCCACAACGACATCCATCAGTGGAATAGAGCACAGATCCAGAACATGTCAAGGAGATGAGCTGTGGAGCAAATAATGCCATCTGTACTGCTCATGATGTTCTTGGACCAAAGCATCAGAAAGTTTAAATGAATGCCACATTTATGTTCCCAGAATACAGCCATGATTGATAATAAGCACCAATATTAATGGGCTTTTTTAATTTGGTGAAAAAGAAATAATTTTGGATGAGAAACTTTCACGTGCATTATCAGAAAATTAATAGAAGCCTGTAGAATCACTCAAGCTATAACCTTACATTATGCAAGATAACACCAGTGGAAGACAAAATAAATATATATAAATGACTTCACTAAATTCCTCCATTTAGAAATTTGTAGCATTCACCATCATCAGATGACTATTTTTCAGGAAATAGGTTATGAGAGGCCAATTTTAATTTCATCAGAAATATCTGGGATATCTGACAAGTATCTTTCAGACCTGGTGGACACCCCATCCTTGGAAGTGTACAAAGTTGTGCTGGATGGGGCTTAGAACAACCATGTCTATTGGAAAGTGTGCCTGCCTATGGCAGAGGGGTTGGAACTGGATGATACTGAAGGTCTGTTTCAACCCAAGCATTCTATGATGATTTTATGATGATGATTTCAGTTCCTGAGACAATTCAATTTCTCATTTTCAAAAGCAAAGCCACCGCAACTTAAAGCGTGTCCATTTATTGCCTGAAACAGACAAGATAAGAAATAAAACAATTTATTCTTGAATAAGGATATGAAAGATTGATGGTTGTGTCTGTGAGCACATTCATTGCATTGATGGGGAAAAGTTAAAAAAGCCTGCCTGGATCTCAGTGCCATGGCCACTCAAGGCATGAGGTCATTTTGAATTTGTATGCTGATTAATGCATTGCAACAAAATAGGCAATTACTAACTTCAGAAGATGATAACTTACCTAAAAGCTACTCAATACTACAGTATTTTCATTTCAAAGTATCTTTTTTTTGGCCTCCTTAAAGGCCTTAAGATATATTAATGCAGGCCACCTTTACATAGTCACAGCCACCCCTTACGTTATTGATCTGAAAAAGTTTTGCCCCATAGTCCAATCAGTTATTATGCTGAACAATTAGCAAAAGTAATCCTAGTAGCCATTGCTTCAAAATGAAATTAATCACCTGTTTCTGATCATCTCAGAATTGGGACTTTTTCCATTTTTCCTGATATCATAAAATAAAGTTCCATTGCCCTGACTGGAACTTTATTTGGTTGATCCCAATCAACCAAGTCGTATCTAAATTAATGTTTTCCACTGAATTTTTAGTCTTTATTTTTTCTTTTCTTCTTTTTTCAGGCAGATCCATACTCTTGTTGTTGAGAAGAGATGGAAAAGAAAAGTGAAGTCAAGAAAGTTGTAAGGGGAGAAGTAAGACAAAGACCAAATATTTAAAATAGGCATTTTAGGATTTTTCAAAGTAAAAGTACACACCTATAAATGTATTCATCATTACTAGACAATACTATATGTGGCATATTTAAGTCTGTATGCTGGTTGGTTTCAGCTCTTTACAATTGCTTATTTTGCAGTTTGTCACACGCTTCTCCAAATTATCTTTCTCTTTCTATTTCTCCTTATTCTTCTTTCCTTAAACTTCATCACGTTAGAAATGGTGGGAAAAGCTAAGGATCCCCAGGAAAGTAGCCATTAGTAAATGGAAATATTTCTGTAAATAAATTTCCTCATTCATACATATATACATATATACATATGTATATGAAGTATCTTTTAAATAACCATTCATATCACAGAAATTGAATTGAATTAAAAAAAGAGGATATTAATATAGCTGAGATATAGAAAACAAACGAATACAGCAAAATATTTGCTTATAACATTTCCAGTTCTAGTATGGACTAAAGCTTTCATCTAACGTTATACTCCTGTGAGACACAAAGAAATATTTCATGCTTTGCAGAAAGCTAATCTCAACAGGGAGATAGCTTTTAGAGACAAAACATAATCCTGATTTCAAATGTACCACTTGTGAAAAATCACTAGATAAACTGCATTAAATACAAACAATTTTTGTTTCAAAGACATATTCATGTTTCCGGTCTTAGTTTGTCTAAGACTCAAGTTATATTTTGCTGGTTAGGTTGAAGAATGCACTATTGCATCTTCTTCACCAAACAGACATTGACTCCCTCATCTTCTCTTTGATAAACTACATACATGATACTAATTTTCTCCTTCAATATAACACGTTTTACAGTTCATTAATCATTCTCATAGCTCTTCTCTAAATCTCCCATTTTACAACATTCTTCACTGAATATCAGAAATGGTCTTAATACAGAGGGATCAGTTAAAAACTCAACAATACAGTAATTTAATTTCTCCATAACTTCTTATATCCTCTTGTGGATTTAGGTAGTGGTCTCATTAACCTTTTTGCCACAGTGTTATCTTTAGCAGCTCATTTTCATCAGATTAACTCCTGTGACCTCTAAATCCTTTTCACACTCCCTGCTCCCAAGAATATATTTCCAATCCTGTATGTATAACTGACTTCTTTTTTTCCCATGGCCCATGACTATGTATTGGACAATACTGGGAAATAATTTCCCTGTGCCACAGTTCCAGGCAATCAAAGTGCCTACATTTTCAGAACTCATTTTCTTCTTTATTTATATATTCCCCTACATTTTTTTCAATCACAAGATTTAGAAGTACAATTCTGTGGTAATGCATGTGTAGTGAAAAATGGAACTTTCTGAGGATTTCCTGAGAGGATGTTTGCTTCCTAGTAATTCTCATTTATGACTTAAGTTGAGTTGACCTTGGCTCGTGACAGGTGCCTAGCAAGCCACTCTCTCACACTCCCTCCTCATCAGGAAAGAAGAAGAAAATAAGACAACACAAATTACAATTTCACAGAATCACAGAATATTCTGAATTGGAAGGACATACAAGGATCATTGGGTCCAACTCTTAAGTGAATGACCTGTACAGGGATTGAACACAGAATCTTGGTGTTATTAGCACCAAGCTCTAACCAACAAAGCTAAAAAACTAGCGGTTTGAGATAAAGGCAGTTTAATGAAATAAAGAGAGTTGTGGGCAAAAGGAGTTATAAAAAAAAAAAAAAAGAATATTTTCCATTTCTTATCAGCAGGTGATGTTCATCTGCTTCCTGGGAAACAGGGCTCATAATGTTGCTTCAGGAGACAAAAGATTTAATAATGAATGCTCCCCACCTTCTTTCTCTTAGCTGTTATTGCTGAGCTTGACATCGTATATTATGGAATATCCCTTTGGTCAGATTCAGTCAACCTGTCCCAGCTGTGCCCCTTCCAACCAGATATCCACCCCCAGTCCATTGGCCTTTGATGGTGAAGAGTGGAGAGACAGTCCTGCTACAGTGCCAGCACTGCTCAGCAGTAGCCAAAACATTGATGTGTTACCAACACCTTTCTAGCTACCAGTGCGCAGCAGCACAGCACTGCGAGGACTGCCACGGGGAAAGTTAACTCCATCATAGCAAGACTTAATGCACAATTGCATTTTGAAGCTCATTAATTACTTTTTTCCATGCTTTTTAATCCATTGATTTTGCACCATTCTTCCTATTCATTGAAATATTGCTCTGTACCAAATCAAATGCCCTGGAGATATCTAACTATATTAAACAGATCTCTCAATCAAACTTGTAATTTCATAAAAATGTAGCAAGCTAGATCAACAAATTTTATTAGCATATACTGATGCTGATTGGAAATAATTAAAGTAGCCTCCTTTAACTCTTTATTAATAGAACTGTATCAACCATTTTACTACTGTTCCCGACGTCAATGGCAAATATGCTCATAATTATCTCTGTTGTCTTCTGCAACTTTCCCAAATATCTGTACATTTATTTTCTTCCAAACCTCTTTTTGTTATTTTTTCCAGGCTAAGATTTCCAAGATTAGTGGAGAACAAGCAGAAATACTCCAGAGACAGATCCAAACATCACTTTCAAAACTCTTCAGTGAACAAGAAGTATGTAACATATGTCTTGTATGCATCAGTTTACCCGTTGAAAAAAACAAAATACGCTGGTACCGAATATATATATTAATATATATATATAAATATGGTATGATACAAATGAGCCATTCCACTTTTTGCAAGAGAAACAGAAATATTTATATGACTCATGATAACCATTGTCCTGCATTCAGCCATGTGAAGGGAGAAAAAGATGCACATTTTTATCTTAATCTGTATGAGGCTCTAGCAATAAGAACTGTTTTCTACCTCTGACTTACAAGGAGAGAAAAATGAGGACAGTTTTTGACTCTGTATCTACTTTACTTGTCTGTGTAGAAGTATATTTCCCATTAATGTCAATGAGGATTACAAGAACATAGGTGGGGACAACTACGGCAGTTAAGTAAAGAAATTGAAATTTGACTGCGTATGTATTTCAGGACATAAGTGATTCAACTTGCATTAGTTATCCAGTCTGCAACTCCAGACACTGGCTCTTATTTACTGAAAGAAACAGAAAATTATTAGCTGGCAGAAATCCTTCTCCATTAGGGCTGGAGATAGACTATCCATTCTCACTTACTTCTCCTGAGCCACTATCAGATTCAGTTACTGTGGGAAAATTTTAATGATTGTTTATTTGTTCGTGATTTATAGACACCACTAGCAGCATTACTTTCTGCAGTTTTCTAATTGCTCAAAGTTTCGGGTGTTTGTGTGTTGATTAAAAGAACTGAATCGGCAGCTAGATGTTTGGCAGTCTAGTCCTAGTATATGTTCAACCCTGGGTTTACCAGAAGTGTGCAATCCACCAAATGTGCAATTCCCACAATAACATGGTGATAAGCACTGGTATAAGCACTGCCACTGTGCCTGACAGCACCATGTTTCCATTCCACTTAGACTGGAGATACAACTGTTCTTGGCAATACTGTGAACCTGCCTCAGCTGCCCAGTTTACAGAGGGGATATAAAACTGTTTCTCTTCTGGCTACAGACAATTTCTTTTCAGCTCAAGCTGCAGACACTTCTGGTTTTAAGTTCAAAACATTCCTGGACTAAATCTCAAATGACAACTAAAGTGGCAACTGTCATCAAGTTACCATGCCAGCAGAGTCTGAGGCAGAGTTTCTCACACAAACTATGGGGAACCTCAACCCTGTTGAGTTTCTGCTGAAACCAAATCTGCCTTCATAAAATATGGACCATAGGTGTTTGCCACCAGCTGTCTCTGAGTATGAATACTGCCCATCACTTTATCCAACAAAGGAAAATTTCTACACCAAGGAAAAAGCTCAGTTATAACCAGGATATTGTACAGAATATATCTGGGAAAAGTGTGGGTTGTAACTGAGAACTAATGAATTAAGGCAGGTGCACACTGGTGTAAAACATGCAGCGTGTTATAGAGCTTTGCCACACATCTATGCTTTGTCTAATTAGTGTAGTAAAATTGTCAGTTACTCTGCGAGGAGACCCTCTGGGTTCATAGAACTGAGCCTAAAGCACTTTGTGTTTCAAGGTAGACTTGAGTCCTACCAGAGGGATCAGTGAATTTATTTCAGTTTGTATTTTAAATATCCTATTGACCACATAGGAAGCCACCCATCACCATGCTTGAAACAGACCTTGTAGTAACAGAATATGAAGTAGAATACAGTTCATTTCATTTTGTAGCTTGTATTCCCATAGTTGCAGAAAAACTAAACTTAAATCCAACCTACAAGGTGATTTTTCCAACATGCTCTTAAAACCTCCAAAAATAAGGATATTGGATACTTTGCACTAACACAATGCGATACGTAAATTCACAACTATGTCAAACTGCAATATGAAGGCAGAACTTTTTTCCTGTGTTCATAAGGATTAAAGTTCATATACAATCATAAAAATAAATATAATTCAATATAAACTTGAGGGCTGACAACCAAGTAGTTACTTATGAAATTGAAATAAATTATGTGAAAAATGAAAGAAGAAATCCCAAACAAAAAATCTCTAAATATATCCTACATTTCAGTCATTTAAATGTAGTCTTGTTTAAGTCATTCATTAAGCACTAACACTCAACACTCAGCCACTGTTCTTATTTCAGAGGTCATAAAAATCGTAGAGCAGCAGAGTTATTTGCACTAAGCTGTAGAGAAAAGGAATTTCAAACAATATTTTTCTAGCTTCTATTCTTGCACTTCGTCAAAACCTTTCTAACCTACTTTATTTGCATTATAAATATGAAAATATTACATCATCTTTATATGCATCTTATTAATGGTTTATAGGGTAAAAACTACATACTTATGGTCATTTTATATCAATAATGTTAATTATATTTATATGATGTCATCATTAATATAATAGACTAACATAAATTGACTACACGTGGCTACTTTAACAAAGGTATTTAAGTTCACCACCTGAACATTTTGAATATCTTTAAAATTATGTGAATGAAAAGATGGGAATACTATGAAGTTCCTTTCTGTTTCGCTTTTTTTTTAATTCATCTATTCAGTCACACCTATTGTGCTGTAGAGATAGGCTGAAATAAGTGGAATTTATTAGGAACTACATTACAAAAATCAACAAAAACAAAACCCCAAAATAACCAAGCAAAACAAAAAAACCCAAACAAACCCAAAACCCCAACCTACCAAACAAAAAACAAAACAAAACACCACAGAAATCAGCTCACCGGTCCATAAGGAATCTGTGGCTAAGATCCCTCCTTCATATACATTCCAGAAACTAGTTCAGCCAATTCTTACTGTCATGCAGAGGAAAAGTGCCCTCCTCTGAAACGCTGATAAGAACTACACAGAAGTGAACAGATGACAGCCTTGTTCAAAATAAACCCCAAATATTTAAATTTATAAGCCTCCACAATAAGGCTGTACAAGTTGCCTGTGAGATAAGCAGAAACATATAAAGAGGTATTGTGTAAATTGAGAGTGGAGAGAGACAGAGTGAGTACAGTACAAAGAGACTTTTCAACACTATCAAGAACCTTCCCCTAAACCCCTTCTTCACATGGCAGTGGCACCAGGGGAGCAGATGACAAAGTGCTAATGGAATAAGGAGACATATAACAAACCTCTGGAAGCTGGGGCAGGAATCTGCATTACAGTCAGGCTATTGTGACAGTTCATATGAAACACCAAGGTATGTGCCAGATTTTATTAAGTGAAGCATAATCATTCAATTTGGAATGATGAAGGAAAACTTCTTTGGTTTTTATTTTTTGAGGAATCTATCTCGTGTGTCCCCAGTAATACATATGCACATACACACAAACACAGATACACACATTTTAGCTGAGCTGAGCAGAGACTTGCATAATGCAGACTGCACATATCAAATTCTAGTCGGGTGCAGGAAAAGAAAGGGAAGAAAGATGTAGATTCTACAAATACAAAAAAAGTTCATGATGTCACGTCAGGAAAAAAAGACCTGAAGAAAACTCAAGCAATACTAAACATTTGAAGATGATTGAAGAATTACTGTATGCTCTGTCCAACATAAAATATCATTCTTTTTCTTGGCATCCACCATGAAGCAAATATATGACAGTGATTCACAGTTTTGTGTGTAGCATGCCTCTAGGGGCACATAGGAAAAGACATGGTCTTTAAAGGGATAGAGATTGAATAAAAGTGGGGAAACTGAAGCAGTAGGTTTTAGACTCACTATACTGGTAATAAAAAAAAATAAAAATTATCCCTGTGGTGGTTTAACCCAGTCTAAATGCCAGGGACCCACACAGCCATTCTCTCACTCCCCCCTGCAAACAGAAAATATAACAAAAGGCTTCCCAAGTTGAGATAAGGACCATAAAAGATTACTTGCTAATCATCATCACAGGCGAAACAGACTCCAAGTAGGGATACTAGTTAAATTTATTACTAACAAGATCAGACCTTAAAAGTGAGAAACAATAAGAGATACCTTTCCCCTACAACCCCCTCCTCCTTCAGGTTCAACATTCTGTCCCCCAGCAGTGCAGGGAGACAGGGAGTGGGGTGATGGTCAGTTGTTGCTCCCAGCTGCTGCTTAGGGAGGAGTCCTTCCAGTGCAGTCCCAGGGGGTCCCTCCCACGGGAGACAGCTCTTCATGAACTGCTCCAGTGCGTCTCTCTCACAGGAAACAGTCCCTCTCACAAACTGCTCCGGTGAGGGTCCATCCCATGGGCAGCAGCCCTTCACCCACAGCTGCCACAGGGGTCGCTTTCCACAGGGTGCAGTCCCTCAGGCACAGGCTGCTCCAGCGTGGGTCCCCCACAGGCCACAAGTCCTAGCAGGAGAATCCTGCTCCAGTGTGGGCTCCTCTCCCCACAGGCTACAGTCCCCTGCCAGGACCTGTCTCCAACATGGGCCTCCCACGGGCCACAGCCTCCCTCTGACATCCACCTGCTCCGGCGTGGCTCCTCCACTGGCTGCAGGTGGATCTCTGCACTCCTGTGCTCCTCCATGGGCTGCAGGGGCACAGCTGCTTCCCCATGGTCTTCCCCATGGGCTGCAGCTGGATCTCAGCTCCGGTGCCTGGAGCATCTCCTGGCCCTCCTTCTCCACTGACCTTGGTGTCTGTGTTGTTCACAAGTTCTCACTCTGCTCCTCTCCAGCAGCCATCTTCATCTAAGCTCACTTTTTTTTTTTTATTTTTTCCTTCCTTCTTAAATATGTTATCACAGAGGCGTTCCTTCAACTGCTGATTGGCCTGGTCAGTGGCAGGCCCAGCCTGCAGCTGGCTGGCATCAGCACTGCTGGACATGGGGGAAATTTCCAGCAGCTTCTCAAAGAAGCCTCCCCCTCAACCCCTCTGCTGTTACCAAAACCTGGCCACAGGAAAAACCAATACAGACTTGAGTTTCAGCTAGATCATCTTAAATTGACACAAGGCTATAACCTGAACTATTTCAAAAAAAACATCTTTTGGAAGACATCTTAAAACTGATTAAAATACTACCTTTCCCTAAACTTGTAAGTTATTTTGGAAGACAACACAAGAATGGGCTGTATTCAATTTATGGCTGTTGGTAACTTCCTTTCTTGCATAGAATCAGATTATTTTGACCATTATATATACATATGTTCATGAATACTTCTTTCATAATTCTCAACCCCCCCAAAAAATTAGTAAAAATTGTACTGAGTCAAACATGATGCTGTGCATAAAATTAAACATTTTGAAAATCAGAATGTAAATTGTGATTAAGTTTTGTAAAGATAGGGATAAGGCAATGCAGTCTTAAAGTTTATGATGTAACCAGAACAAAACCTGACCATTTGCTTATGGTGATATGCTTTTCATCAAATATAATAAAGGTTTTCCAAGTGCAAAGTCCTTGCCAAGCTGCAGTCCCTGTCTGCTTGCACTGGCATCATCACCACATGCTCTTGACAAGTTTGGTTTCATCTTGGAAAAGTATCTAGAAAGAGAAAAAAAAAAAGCTGATCCTTGAAGTCACTTTCTATCTTTGATCGACTACAGAAGGATACTTAAGAGCATGTTTAAATTAGCTATCAACATTTTTAATGATCCAAATGAGTGTGATGACTCTCACATACCTGTGTGGCCCACATTAAACTCTTAACTTTCTCCTGAGGTCAAAACTAGTTTAAATATGAACAGTGCTATCTTCCTCTTTCCTCATTCTATCACTATATAAAGCAGAGATTATCAAAACATTTCACAGGTTCCTAAGCACAAGAGGGCTCAATGATGCACAGATGGTCGAAGATGAGAAAGTAGATTTTTTTCATTGAGTTTTCACTTGATCCAGAGGCTGTGATTAGATGTCTAACATAATTAGCATCAACAAAAGGGTAAGAACTCGAGATGGCAAAGGTAAAGCAGAGGTTTGATTCTACTTTGAGGAGCTGGATGTTTTTAAACTGGCTGATCCTGATGAAATTCACCTGAGAGTATGTAGAGAACTGGCTGAAGTAATCTTTGAGCCCTTGGCAATTATTTTGAGAATGGAGTGAGGACAAGCAAAGTTTCAGAAAAAAAGAAAAAGGCAACCATAGTTCTTACCTTTAAAAAACTGAAAAGAGATGTAGATCAGTCAATCTAATTTCGATTACCAAGAAAAAAAATACTGGTTCAAGTATTGAAACACCTGGATGAGGAGCACAGGGGATATGAATCAGCCAGTGTTTATTTGTCAAGAACAAATAATGTCAGGCAACCTAGTTTTTTTCTATGACATGGTGACAGGCCTGTGTATTGAAAAGAAAAATATCTTTACTTTAGAAAAGTTTTTGACAGTGTCTTTTATGACATTTTTCTATGCAATCCAGGGTCTTCCTGAAACTGCAACAAGGCAGGGACATAACTGATTGGGATACTATGCATAAGAGAAACTTTTCACCTAGAAGGATGTAACAGTGAGATCTGCTGGGGATTGATTTAAAGCCTAGGTTATGGAACACTCCCAATATTAAAAACTGCACAACGGAGTAGGGAATATTGTTGCTCTATTTCCACAAGGTTCAAAAGCTGGGAGAGGCGATGATGAGGTTAGAATTCAAACTGATTATTATAAATTTGAGAAAATGTCTGAAGTGACTGGGGTGCAATTTAATAAGGGCAAAAAATGAAACGTTCTCCACTTAGGTAAGGGTAACCATCTGCACAATTATAGGATGAGTAATAACAGTTCTTCTGAAAAAGGATGCATGGGCTACAGCTGATCATAAATGTGGCAAGAGTTGGCAATGTTAGGCTATTTCAAAGAAAAATAGAAGCTTCATCCTAGAAGAGAATCATATAGAAGACAAAGTAAAAAAAATTTCTGTTTATTTCACTCATCTCGAGTGCTTTGTCTAGATTTAGGATATCTTTAGGAAAGATGCTGACCAAATAAAGAAATAAGTATAACCAAAGGGTTGTAAAACACAACCTCTAACAATAACCAAAATGAGTTGAGTTGTTTAGTGTAGATGAATGGCATCTGGAGAGCATTTTGATGGTCTTCAAGAATTTTAGAAGATAGCTGCATAAATAACCGGAGTAAATTCAAACAGGATAGCAACAAATCAGTTAGCCTAAAACGCAGCAATGAAGACCTATGTTAGATGTTAGAGGAAAGAATGTCAAATATTCTTAAATAAATAAATGGCCTGGAGAAAATACAGACTTTTCAATACTGGAGAATTTTAAGAACTAGTAAACTGAACATCTGTCAGGCATGGTTTAAGAAGAGTTGAACCAGCCTTGTGGTAAGGGGATGTACTGGATAGCTTCTCAAAATATCTTCCAGAAATGGGATTTTTCTATTATTTTCAATGTTTCCGATTCCTGTGACAATTGAGACACATGGAACATGAGAAGGAAATTTTTATAATAATATGTTTGGCAGATCTAGTTTACTTATATCAGTGTAGTGCCTCTGGAAATTATTTATTATGGGACTATCTACATCTCTTTGCAACACTTTTTAGTCTACAATATCTACAAAACAGTCTCCATTTAGGTCAAGAAACAGTGCACTGGAATTCCTGAAATGAAGTGACAAAATTGCCATAGGCACATGTAAAAGAGAACAGCACCATGGTAAATGCAGAAGAATGCTCTAAATTGCCTTAATGGATTGAGATGGACTGGTATCTCAAATCAAGCTGGTAGCATGCATGCTTCTGCCAGTTTCTGTCAGAATCTAAAAATAAAGTGAGGGAGAGGAAAGGAAGAACTCTACTTGCTCTTGACATGATTTTATTTAACTCACTAGGTTTCTGACCTTTCAGTGCTGGTGGAAATAAAAGTGAAAATGTAACACTGAGGGGGGAAAATTCATGCAAATAATAACCTTTAAAGCCACCAACCGAGACTTTTTTTTTTAAAGGAGAGAAATCTGATGATCCAATTATGCAAGTCATTAGGAAAACAATGCTGAAATTTTGTGGCTAATGGGATTTTAAGTTACATTGACAATGAAAACCAATTATACTTTCAAAACTTTTTTTCTCTATCTGCAATTGCATTATTTTAATGAAATAGCCTGCTAAACCTCAAGTAGCCAAATTAATATTAATTATGGAAATAGTTAACAAGAGAACTCCTCTCTTTTCATGACCTCATAATTTCATAAGTCTGAATAGAAGCATAAACTCATTCATTTGGCCTCTACACTGATGTTGCAAATATAGAAATCTTCTAACTCTTCAGAACTCCTACTTTACAATAAAATTTATATTCATTTCCTTAAGAAACACAGTGGAACCAGTGGAACGACAGGATGAAAGCAATTCCAAGACTTGGGAGTATTTAGATAATGACCCAACTCTTTCAGAATCAATTGTAGTTTAACACATTATAACTTTCCTGCTTTAATTGATTTTTCCACTATCTAGTTATCTTTATAATTGGACAGTAAGGTACCAGGTTAAAAAACAAACAAACAAAAACCAAAAACATAAAATCCAACCAGTTCATGTAAGAAATTTCAGTAAGTGAAAAGATCGATGAGAAATTTTGCAAGGTTAGTAGATAATTAACAAAAGTCACAAAATTAAAGAAGTTTTTGTTAGTTGTGTTATCAAGGTAATGGCAGAATAAATCTCTGATATTCTGAAATGTATTCCTCACAAAACAAGCAATTTTTATGTTTTATTTAGTTGAATATGAAGAGTATAAAAGAATTATAGAATATCTTGGGTTGGAAGGCACCTTACAGATCATCTAGTTCCAACTCCCCTGCCACGGGCAGGCACACATGTTGTAGAAGTGTCTGGAGTGCCCTTGGAGATGATCTGGTCCAACTTTCTCTTGAAAGAGGCCTTAGCCTCATTTATCAAGCCAAGTCTTGAACATTTCAGGAAGAGAAAGTCTGCCACTTCTTTGAGAAATTACCTCAATATTAAGTCTTCCCCAAGATGAAGAATTTTCTTACTATCTCCTTACAGAATTTTCTTTAAAGCAACTTGTGCCTGACACTTCTCATCCTGTCAGCATGCAACCTTTTGAAATGATTGCCTCCATCTTCCACATAATTACGTTTCAGGTATTGAGAAACCATAATTACATACCCCTGGCACCTCTCTCTAATCCTCTTGCTGGCCTTTTAAGTAGATCTGCTTTAATGTCTTGAACTGCAGAAACTCCAAATGGACATGATAGTTCAGGTGTGGCCTAACAAGTACCAAATAGCATAATCACATCCCTTGATCTTTGGGATATACTCTTGTTAATGAATCCCTGGACACTGTTTGCCTTCATTGTTGCAAAGGCGTGTGTCATGGACGCATTAAAACCTGGCCTCGATCGAGAGCTGAGTGCCTAAGTAGAATAAGCTACATACTGCAGGGCAGTGCAAACAACTTCTGAGTGTAATGAAGCTCAGTATAGGCATGAACCAGCAAGTGAATGGAGAACAATATCCAAAACTGCTGGAAAGGTACATCGTGAAATGAACATGGGCTGACTTGATTGCCAACCTGTGACAACATCTGGCTGAACACACACAAGCACTCCTTGGGTAATAGAGATCATGGAGAAATATTTTTAAAAGCACATCTGACACCACATACGAACAGAGGATGCCAGGTGGGACCATTACAGACCAGTGCTGAGCCACCAGCCAGTCAGTCTCCCACCTGGACTGCTGCTCCTGCCCGGATGCCAGACTTAACATTTGTCTATGTATAGACTATATCAGGAAGGGGACAGGTTAAAGGGGCCTGGTTGCTCTTTTCTTAACCTAACAGCGTGCAAGAATCTAAAAATCTTGCCAGTTTGCCTTCAGCAGTTGTATCACACATGGGTGAAAGAAAAGGTGTAGGCTTCCCTTCAGTGCAATTGCAATTCATTTCTTTGCCAAACAAAAACTTTCCCCTTAAAATGAGCCTAGGTCTGTAACAGTATCAGATAGCTTACAGTCTACTGTTTGGCATAGGATTTTGGCTGTGAAATTAGTCATTTGGCTTCAAAAATATTCGTAGGGCTAAATTTATTTGGAGGCAAAATAGTCAGGAGTGAACATAGATTACAGAAGAGTATCCATGCATCAGACAAAAAATATGTTTAAAGCTTGGCCACAGATCTTTTCTATGAATTTAGGCAAATTATTCATAGTTTTGTATGGTTATTGTCCCCATCACCCTTGAGCTGTTTATTATACTGAAGTGCTCTGGAGCTGGCATTACCTTTTAACAGAAAGAAGGGATACTGCTGCTGCAGAGATTTTTACTTGGTTCTGAAATACAAATGACAAATTCCAAATGGACCCAGACAACTCACGGAGGTGAAAAAGTCTTCTTTAATTTTGAGAAAAGTATACAGAGAAACAAGTGCTCTGCCAGCCCACTGATACAGAAAAAATTATAAAGTCATAGATAATTTATGCAGAAAATTCCTTCCAGAGGTCACCTGGTCCAACCCTCTCTCTTCTTATTACAACACTTAAGGCAAAGTGGTCTCACATGTTAATAGACAAGTTCCTTGCTACATTTAATTTTTCCTCTTCTCCTGAAAGTTTTCTTACATCAGAGACTTAGCAGATTCCTATGCCCAAGTCTGAATGCAATGTGCTAATGCTAAAGAGAGTTTGCTTTTGACATGAGAAAAGGTATATCTAATAGTATCTCAAGAGAATTCCACTTGCAGAGCCAGAGTTTGAGATGCTTGGTAGATCACAACCCTTTTAGATTTTTGTACTAATTAATCTGCCTCCAAAATTTACCAAAATCATTTTGCTTGCCAGATGTTGTCCTCATGTGCAGATCATATTATATCTAATGTGAGAAAGACACAGCCAGGAGAACACATAAAAAAATTATGCTTCCTGAAAGTTGGAGGATTTGCTGAAATGAAAAAGATATATCACCTGCAACAACCCAAGGGAAGACTGAGAAGAAAACCAAAACAAAATAAAAGTAATAGATATTAGTCAGGTCTCATAATGCACAACTGGAAGGTGGTGATCAGGACAGGATCTAAAGCAGTGTTGAGGGTAAAGGGAACAAAGCCCAAACACACTCAGAGTACCTGGTAAACAGCTCAGTTGAAAGAGAATAAAATCCAGAGCCTGATTGAACATTCCAGATCAAAAGGACACTGATTTGGTGTCTATGACTGTGAACACTTCATTGAACAATGAGGTACCTAACCTAGGAATAATCAGATTTTTCTCAAAGGGGGGTTCCCAGCGTACTAAGAAAAGAGATGTGGGTCTTCAACAATGTCCACAATTCATCACAAGAAAATGCCTTGTTGGTGATGGTTTTTATATAGATTTCTCACTGGATGTAACACATAAGGTATCCTCTTGCCAGTCTCTACCTACCTGACAATACTTATTTGCAGCCAAATCAAATACTTTTTTTTTTATTCTAGTTTAAACACATATTTAAATTATCTTTCTTATCCTTTGTTTTAGGTAATACAAATACTTATTTCTTCATTCCAAACTAGAAAATTGACCTAGCTTTCATAGCAAGAGCTATTTAAAATTCATATATTTTGATGGAAAAAAATAGGTGACAGCTGCTTTTAATATTCCTTTTAAGAGCATCTGTAACAACAGCTAGATAATAGCCAAGAGAAGTCAATTGGGTTGGTTATTTCATTTTCATCAACTTCTACTTTGATTTTAATAAGGTCTTTTGAAATTACTAGTTTTCTCCGCAGAGCTTGTGGTAACTAAGCTTTGTCTAAGTGTCCTCAATTGCTGTTGAAATCAATAGAATACAGACATATAAAAAGTTTCAGTGGGGAAGACCCCAAATCAATAATTTTTGCATCATGTATTTACTGAGATCCTAAACTTCTTGCACAAGAGCATAGTCCAGAAGAAGAGTAACATAAGCGAACTATGCAAGATCTGAGATGTAAGCAATATTGCCTTTTCCCAACAGTAAAACAAACTTAAATTATCATTTTACACTAAAAAGTCAAATCAATTTAATACTACTTTCAAAAATATTTTTATTCCAGGACACTTAAAAACCTTAAAAGAAAATTTAATGGAAGCATGTAAACATAAACAAATAAGCCTAGAATTTCTAAATCTGCCTGCAGTTCTACATCAAGCAGCATGACAGTTCAGTGCTACTAATATCAAATCACTTTCTCCCAACCTATGTTGATTTAACTGCACAGTCAGTCCAAGTCCCACTGCCCAGCCAGTGGTAAAATGAGCCCCTTACAGAACAAACCCCTAACAGAACCATATCTGGCTGTGTACAAGAGGGAGGACAGTGCCCTTATACATGAGAAATGGAAGCATCTTTACCCTCAAAGAGCAGAATTTAACAAATAAGGCAGATGTATTTATTTTTTCACGTGTAATAGTATCCTGCCAGTGGATTTACGAGATCTGTGTCTTTTTTCAGCACAGTGTTAGACAGGTAACAGCTGTGCTTCCACATTCACAAACATCACTGTGTGTGCCAAACCTGTCTCTGGCAGCTAAATCCAAGCCCCCCCGGAAAGCAATCCAAATCATGATTTTTAGCAGCCTGTGTCAGTTCCCCAAAAAAACATTGCAGAGAGCGGAGTGCAGGTACAGGCATGAGTCAGAAATTAAAGGGTTAGGAATGGCTATCCTGGAACCACCACTGGAGAAATAGGGAATGTCAGGCCTGAGACAGGCAAGTGTGCTAGAGCATCTCCTGTCTGCATCTAACATTCCAGCTACTCCCCCCGGGGCTTCTCTGTGCTACAAAACAATAACACCAATGCCATCAAAAGCATATTAAAGTGATATACAAGTAGTGTTGTGTAATAAGTTACAAGATAGTTCACGATTCTCTTTCTTCTGAACTTCTTTTTAACTCTTTTCTGGGGATCAATACCTGATCTGTGTTTTTGCAAAATATTATTAACCTGAGACTCCATACATAAAATCTCATAAGTAGTTACCAGGAATTCCAGCAAGCTTTCAAAGAAAGTATCTTATACTCTCTGAGACACGCATTTCTATTCCCAAAACAAAGAAGTACACACAGTATTCAGAAAAACACACTTAGCAGGCAAATTTAAAGATGCTGTTCAAGCAAGTCTCTATTTATTACTTCTACACAGGTATCCTCAAACGAAGGATTTCAGCACAAGCACTTGAAGCTAGTGCACCTCTTCCCTTATCTCTGGCTAGTTGTGTTTGAACTTGTAAAATAGTTGGTGTTGAAAGCCTGGTAGTCAATTTACAGAAAATATCCTGTGGCCACTTGAGGCCACAAGACCATCTCCCTCTAACTCCGGAATTTTGGCTTCACTCCAAAGCCTGATCAATAACTGAATCAACAGCATAGAAAGTTACTATGGGCAGCAGGCAGTTACACAGCTCAGCCCTGGGATCATGAGGTTTTCAGGGATGACAGGTTATGATGGCTCACTCTTTTTTCTCTATACATCTTTCTTCGTCTAACCTAATGGAGACCCATCTTGGTCTTTTTAGGGGAACTATTCCCTTCTCCCAGAGGATGTCACTGAACTGCTAAAGTTTCACCAGGAGTTGACATGAAGACCTTATCTCCTCTTTCACCACTTGGGCAGAGGGTGCAGGTGGGGACTCAGCTCTGCTATAGTCACTTCTTCCCAGAGCTGAAGAGGAAAGTCTTTGCCATGGCTTGAATTCCATTCCACACAGAGAGCTATAAAGGAGAAGGCAGAGGAAGTAAAGGCAGAATTTTCACAGAAGAAAGAAGATCCTGCTCTGGCAGGATAGGACATAACAGAGTACCATCAGGATATGAGAAATGTTCAACACTAGCCCTGATAGATCTCAATACTTCCAAATCTTTAAACTGAAAGTCCTCATGTCCTGCACTAGAAACACAGACTATCCCAGGGAGTACCACAGTTCTTCCTTTCTGCTGCTTTCTCCTCCTCCAGGGCTAAAAAAAAAAAAAAAAAAAAAAAGCCAAAAGTTCACAGAAAATATTTGTGGGTTTCACACACATTTTCAGTTTATACCATAGGTATAATACTTCATATGTAAAATGCAGCTTTGCCACACTTCACTAAAAGAGAATATATACTACATAAAATGGGAATTTATAATAACTTCCGAAATAAAACAAGAAGAGTTATAATTTTGTTTGTCGATACAGAAAGAAAGAACTGAATATCTGCATGTAGGAAAGGCTTGTTCTTTTCCCAAACATAGGGAAGCTCTGAGCTGGGAGACAGGGATGGATATTTTACATACTCCAGCGCCATCTAGCCCTAGGAAATAAAATTCCACATTGGACAATGGCTGCTGAAGGACAATTTTTAGTGCTAAATGTTAAGTTCATAAATAATTTCTGACCCTGGACGAAACTTATCTTTTGGCTTATTGTGTGACATTTTAATATTTTTTTCTACCTTATAAATGCAGCTGAGCAGTATAGAATCTTCTCTGAGAGCCATCTGCTATATGGGAAATAAGTGGCATACGCTATTTTCCTTATTTCTCATCCAAACTGAAACTTGAGACAACATGAAATAATGCAATAAATGAAAAACCAGGGCATGTGCAACTTTGTGAGTGTTGTGGTAGAAAACAGAACTTCAATAACAGAAAATAATAATAATAAAATGATAATTAAAAATTCGAATAATGAAAGATCTTGCCACTTTCACCATAGTGAAAATTTGTTATAAGGGTGAAAATCTATAGTTTATTCTCTTACTTTTTATTTTTAGAAATGTCACATGAATTTCTTCACTACTCCATATAATGTTCAATTAACTTGTACCAGTTTGAAGTTTATCTAAATTAAATATCTGGGTTTGGATAGAAGGGATTTTAAATCCACCAGGAAAATAAGAAAGGCATTCAAAAGTCTAAATAGCTTCCTCATGATGATGTTCAGTCTAGTCAATTCAAAATGTGAACACAGGTCTTCTCAAATGTAACTTTTCAAAGACCACATTGATATTATTCCTCCACAGTTTGTATTCTGTATTTTTTTCTAGGATTTCTAGCTATAGCAAGTGAGACTTAACATAAAGTAAGGGCACATCCACCTTTGAAAGTTACCACAGAATGAATCATCCTGTCTCTGGATTATGAGGGAGTTTACATAACTAATTTAGCTTCCACTATGTACACCTCAATTTTACTGGGACAGACTTCTTTCTTCTAAGAGTGTATTTGAGCCATGAAATTATCAGAGGTATTTTATATTTTTTTATTTCTATGAGAACAGAATTTTCATAATTAGGGGTTTTTTTTAGCTTCAGGCATGTCTTTCCATACAGAGGATAACCTAAATAAAAACAGGAGATGAATTCCACAGCAGTGTTACAATGTGGCACTCAGTAAGCTCTGAAAAAGCCAGCTCTAGAAGTCAGAAACCATGTAGATCCACTAAAAAAGGTTCTTTGAGAATCTAATACACACTGTTCCTCAGGTAATTACACTGCTAATTCAGAGCTGTGCATCACCACAAGACACTGTATTGTGACACAAAGACATATTGTAACTCTTCAGTTGATGGAAAAAAGCTTTTCCACCAAGAAAAAAATTCATGTGTTGCTGCTGAATGAGAAATTGCCAGTAAGCTCACCCACAGGAATTTTAAATAGCACATTTCTAGTTTTTTCATAAAAATACTATAAACACAATGGTACACAACTGGGCCAGCGCTGTTCAAAATGACTCATCAGCAGGGTAAAAAAAACAATAGGAATATATGAAATATATTAAATAGGCAGCAACAGAAGGGCCAAGGCCCATGCAAAATGAAGTCTGTGCTAACCTTCAAGAGCTTGGCATAAATGGATCTGCCTTGGGCATGAATTCTGATCCAGGAACCCACTGTGGAGCAATAGTACCATGATGTTTCACAACCATCCAAAGATATTTGTAAGCTTTTTTTTTTTTCCCCACAGTGCACTATCCAATCTGAGGACCTTTATCACACACATCTAGCAAACCATAGCTTACTTCTCCCTTTTCATGTTACTATCATTGCTAACTAATTCCAGTTAGTTAAAAGATAATGATCAAATTTACTAACAGGTAACCTTTATTTGATGGGTCAACTTCTTGCCCTTTTAAGCTAGAATCTAAGATGTGTGTGGTGCATATATACATGTGCTTGTTCGTGTTTGTACTAGTACAGAACCAATAGTCAAAACAAGTCATATAAATCTTATCATTATAATGTGCTGTATTGCTATGCCTTTCCTACCCTCCAGCAAAAGAGGGATTTTATTATAAATCAATGTATATGCACCTGTTACAAGGTACCAGTTACAGTCCTTAGTAATTTTTGTTATTGTTACTTGCAATGATAGCATATAATAACAATAAAATCAGGTCGTGTTTTTCCATCAAAAATTGTCAGTTTTAAATACAAAGTCTATATACTATCGCTTATTTATTAGAAGTGCTGCATTCATACATAGTGTTACTCTACCATTAAATGTGTATATAATGTCATGTTGAATGGAGAGGAAGGAGGAGCTCTATTTTGCATATACTCTATGTCTAATTAGGTTTCATAATTAGGCTTTTGACCCTGCTTTCAGTTGGGAACCTGAATTAGCAACTGAATTTCTGTTGGGCTGGTGACCCTATTTGCAGTGTCACAGCCTGAGAGAGGAGAAACAATTCTTTGGGAACCCTTGGCTCACAGTTACATGTTCTCCTTGTCTTCACTATGACTCCCTGGGAGACTCAATTAGGGTAGGATAAAGTTCCTCTTTCTTGTTTCAAACCAACTCCTATCACTTCAGAGGCCTCATGAGTCAGATAATATAAAATAAATTTTGTTATATCAGTGGGGAGATGTAGGTGATCCATTGTAAAGGCTTTCTATGGAGACAAATCATCTGTGTAATTTGGGTACCTAATCTGAGACTGGCAGATTCTCCTTCTGGAGTCATAGAATCATACAATTGCTCGGATTGGAGGGGACCTTGAAGATCATCTAGTTCCAACCCCTCACCATGGACAGGGACACCTTCCACTAGAGTCCTTCAGAAGTATCTGCTTTGACTATGGATCAAACAAGCAATTTAGACGGTTACTTTAGGAAGACTTACTGATAAGACATATAAAACATAATATGAGGTCAAATGCCTATGTGTGGTGGGTTATTATTGTTATATTGTTATTATTGTATTTTAATTCAGATCTCCTATAGGATACCAGCATCTATTTTCACCAATTCTGACATATTTACTCATTGAAAAACAGGCAGAAATAGGTGGAGAGAAAAGATGGCTCCTGAATTTAAATGACTGTCATGCATGAAAAATCGAACTTTCGTTCTCAGTGGCATCACCTCTGAATTTTGCCCTTAGAATTTACATTTTATCATCCTCATCAAGATCCAAAAAATGTTTCTCTTCCCTTCCAAAACAACTCTAAACTTTGCAGTATAAAATATAGTATAGCCACCAAGGCACTAAGCATAATGAAATCTAGCAACAATAACTCAAATATGTGTCTCCTTGTCTGAGTCACTTTAGAGACATCCAGAAACATAAATATATGTTTTCCCTGAAAGGTAACAGTTTTCTATCTTTTAATCTGAAATAAAATTCTGTCCCCATCTCCCAGGGAACTAAAGGTGACAATAAGAGCTTGACAATGTTCAGGAGATGTGCTTTTCACATTAACATTGCCAACAGCTGCACCATAAATACTGGGTATACAGAAGTGCATTCAATCATTACAGGAGGTACAATTTAAAATCTGAAATTCACTCAAATAAATCAGCAGGAAAGAGTTAAGAGGTCTAAGTCTTCAAAATCTAAAATGTACTTCTTTTGTGTTCCAGCTTTATTTGCAAGGAATTCTAAAATCTACTGGAACAAAATATTCCCTTTAATGTTCTATAAACAGCTTATGAAACATCAAGCTTTGTTCTGTTCATCTTTCCTTTTCCTCTGCTACCCTCTTGCCAGACACCAAGAGACTCATGCCAAATGTCTGTGAATTCATGGCTCATGAAGGGAAGGATTGGATGAGTGAAGGAAAATCATGCACAAAAGACAAATATATTACACTCCCCCATCCTCCTCTCCTTTATCTAATCGCCAACACACAGATTCACACAGAGAACCGGAAGCCAATATGAGCATCTTGGAATATTTGAGATATAGCAGATGCTGTCAGAGCTCTTGCATTCAGCCCTGAAGGTCCTCCATTCTGTTCCTGAGGATATCTGATGTGATGGCATTGACTGCAAGCTCTCTGCTAGGTTTAGTCTACATACTGGAGACCCTAAAGAAGGACTATGGAGATCTTGATATCAGCCCTTGACAACGACATCCTGTCATTGAAATAATGTTTATGTCCTGCTAGCATACACAGAAAGTGCCCAAAAATCTCAAGGGCTGCCATGAACTGCAGTAGTGACTCAGGTCAATATTCTTTCTATCCTTACAGCCCCAGATGCTTGTTGAAAGAGTGTAAGGAATAGAGAAAGTATAGGATGAAAAAACTTTTCAAAAAGTCAACAGGGAAAACACTGGAGAGTCCTGAGCCAGTTTGTATCCAGGACACACATTTCAGAGAGCCAGCTGTCATTCCTGAGGTAGACCTGGTGACTATTTCATAAGCAGATGGGAAATGCCATATTCTTTAGCAAGAAAACAGCTTGAGACAATACTAAAGTCATTATTCACTCTCTAAATTTCATAAAAGATGTCTGATCTTTACCATGGACATTAAAATATCTTCTATCAATTTAGCAGATCTACATATAAGACTTTTTGCTTTAGCATCCCCATTCTTGAATGTCTCATGGAAGATAATTGAGGTAATTTCCTACTACCTCCTTTTAACAAAATTAGTTCCATTAAAAAGTGAAGATAAAGAGGGGGGGAACAGAGGAAGATACAGAAACTGCTTTAAAATGCAACTGATTGATTTATAGTCCCTTTAATAGACAGATATAACATGTCTATTATGTCTATGTCTAGCACCAGCCTCATTTGAAATTAAAAAAATACATTGCCAAAGTATAGCCCATTTTTATATGCCATAAATTTCAAGAATAACAACAGCTTCCCTGCACATATCTTCTAGGCTGCCCTTATAACCACTATTGGAAGTCCAAAAAAAGGAGTACAAAAATCAGGTGAAATACAGAAAAAAAAAAACAACCAACCTCTAGCAGTCGCATAGCATCTGGAAGATCTATCTTGTAGTCATCACACCAATTTCTTCACACTTGTAAAAGATACCATTAAGTTACATAATTACAAATCTAGAACAAGTCTCAGACTTTAAAAGTCATTCTGATGTCTCTCCAGGATCACAGAAAACAAGGGTAAGGATTAAAGCAGGATGAAAACATATTATGGATTGCCTCAGAAAGCAGTCCTTGGGTAAGTGCATTTGTAAATAAAAGCAAAGTATGAGGAATTTCTAATTGTGTATCACCCATTCGGTTTTCATTGAATAGTAATTTAATTTATTGAAAATGGTGTATCCAAACACACGAACTGCCTCTGCAGCCTGACATCCTCTTTCAAGTCTCTCAGTGTCACTGAACAGGAACATTCTTTTGATTTGTTTTGCCCTTCAGAGTCCATTACTCTATCCATCTAAAGTATCTTCTAAAGTTCCTTCTTTACACTATACTGAAATGTCTCTTTTATCCAAAATAATCCACATTTTTTAATAGCCTCCTACTTTTCTGTAGTTACTGTCATGCTTTAACCCCAGCTGGCAACTCATCCCTCGACAGCTGCTTGTTCTTTTACCCACGGTGGAATGGAGGAGAGAATCAGAAGACTAAATGTGAGAAAACCCATGAGTTGAGATAAATAGGATAAACAAAAGCCTCACATTCTCACAAAGAGAAACAAGGAATTCATTTGTCACTTCCCATGGTCAAGCAGTTGCTCAGCCATCCCCAGGATGGCAGGACCCCATCACGCATAACAGTGACTTGAGAAGACAAACACAATCACAACAAACATGTCCCACTTACGTCTTCTTCCTCCAGGTTTATATGCCAAGCATGATGCCATATGGTCTGGGACATCCCCTGGGTCAGTTGGGGTCAGCTGTGTCCCTTCCCAACTTCCTGTGCCCCCACAGACCCCCTTGCTGGTGGGGTAAGGTATGGAGCAGAAGACTCTGTAAGCACTACTTAGCAATAACAAAAACATCCCTGTGTTATCATCAATGTTTCCAGCACAAATCCCAAACAGCTTCATACCAGTTATCATGAAGAAAATTGTCTCTACCTCAGATAAAACCAGCACTTCTCACAATATTTTCTATTTCTTAAGCAATTCTAAATGAATGAGATGAAAAACAGCCATATATAAGATATTTAAGGTGCTTTCAACATAGTATACATGCTACTATATTGTAAATGACCATTTTATAAAATGATGCAGTCCTGTTTGATTCCAGTTGCAGCTAAAAGGAAAATAAAGCCATTTCCTGGTTGATTTCAGTTGGAATTGGAGATAGTTTTTCAATATGACCCTCGGCAGTGCTTAAAAAAGTGGGGGAAAGAGGCAGATAAGGCACTGAATGAAATAAATGGATCCAATCTGAACCCAGTTACTTCAGAAGTTGATAGCATATTGGAAAGGCAATGCACAACCAGTAACTTCAGCCATATGAAACTTAATGATGGATGAAAATGAAAAACGTCAGGATGCCTATTTATCTATGAGAATTAGAATCCTTTAAACAAGTTATGAATGAAAGGGCTGTAGCTGAACCGGATTTTAAGCCAATTAGAATGGAATGAAAAATCTAATTTAAATGGACATCATCTTTCACTAATATTAGAAAAACAATACTTTCTACATTTTATTGCAGGTGATAAATTTATTGTGACACCTGAACAGGACAGCTATTTTATACTAAAAGACAGTTTTCTCATCCTAGCAAATAGCCAAAACCAACTCTTAGTTTTGAATTTTATTTCCTGGTAGTGAATCATTCATAATTTTAAATTATTCTTATTAAACTATAAAGGATGGATGAAAACAAACTTTTGTTGGCATAATCAATAAAAAGAGTTTGGACTTTGCTGTATCATTATTCTGTCTAATAATCCAAAAGAGAAACTGCTAACCTGAATGATGCATGTTAGTTATACAGTGTTCAGTTCCTGTCTCCTCCATACCTCTGAAGTTACATACCTTTACAAATATGGTTACGTAACTCAGTTCAGATCTGGTCTGGTGTATCTAACTTGCCAATAGATTTTTGACATCACTTGGCCATTATATCAACAATCTTATGAGATATACTGTCATGTCCTCTAAAAAGCCTTGGATGGGACAAAATTCAGGTTGTGGACTCTCTTTTCACCATTCCTGCACATATTCATGAAGAGTACAGTAGAAAGAAGCAAAAGAACCTCTGAGAACAAAGACATAATCTCCTGGCCTGCCTGTGGAGGTGGCTGCCCTCTTCAAGGTCTGGCAACAAGATTCATGGGAAGGAATTGAAGATGTTTTTGAACAGGAGGGGAGGAAATCTTAAGGACTTTATATTGCAGCCACCATGGATAACTGCAAAGAAACGGGCCCTTAAAGCTTTGTTAATCCAAAGGTTAGAGCTCTGTGCAGAACATCAAAAAGAGCGGTAAGAGGAAACCTCTCTTGGTCTCTCTGTAGATGAACTACATACGGAAAGCGTCTCACAAGCAGGGCAACATGATTGTGGAGACATACTTTCCTGTCATAGTGATAGGACAGAGGGGAAAGTTCTTAAAGAGTAGACATTTAGATTGATGTAAGGAAGAAACCAAGTAGAGGTTGATGAGGTACTGGAACAGATTTCCTACAGAAGCTCAGCAGTATGTGCTATCCCTAGAGAGGTTCAAGGCCAGGTTGGAAGGAGCTTTGATCAACCAGGTCTAGTTGAGGGTGTTCCTGCCCATGGAAGAGGGTTGGAACAAGATGATCTTTTAGGTCTCTTCCAACCAAACCTTTTTATAATTCTATCGTCATCTAATGCTATTCAAGCTTATGACATAAATGAGAACAGGGAAATGCCCTTCTGTATCAGAACTGATATGCTTCTTTCCTTGGAAGCTGCTATTGTACTTCACATGCAAAAATTTTGCCAGATGATGAGCAATGATACTTCTGATCCACAAAGAAAAAAGGTTATTTAGTACTGCTGTGTACTACGGTATAACATTACACTGAACTGTTTTAAGATCAAGCAGAAACTGTAAGATTTATTAATTGGATCTGACCATGATTTTGTTTTTTCCAAAAAGCTAGTATAATAAACATAATCTTTCTCTCCTCCACCATCTAAAATGTTAATGCACACATAAAGATCTGTATTATGCTATCTTCAGTATCTACAATATCCCTTAATAGAAGAAGAGGTGACTCTGTTTGACAGTAAATAGGAAAATCATGATTTTTTCCTAAATAGGATTTCCAAAGCATAGCCATTAAATTAATATAATTAAAAATTTCAGCTTGAACATTTATGCTGTCACCCAAAGGAACATTTCATGTTTTCATCCCTTAGTCTCTATGTCCTGGTTTGGACACTAGAGGGTGCAACAACGAGAGACTTAATACAAAAGACAAGAGCAAAACAGTTTATTTAGGGGCTCTAGATGAACTCCATGAACTATGGAACTAAAGCATGAAACGATTACAAAAAAAAACAATGACTCGACAATATCCACATGAAAGAAAAAATGAATGATGCTCCTCCAGGCTGGCTGCTTGCCTGTAGAGCAAGGGAAGGAAGGGAAGAAAGGCTGGCCCAAAGATGGCAACGGGTCCCACGCCAGAGGTGCTGAAAAAGAAGGACAGCGAAAAGAACCCCAGGGGACCCAAGGGGAAGATACCACACTTGCATCGCTGCCAGGTGGTTTGCTGCTGTCACTATCCAAGCTCAAATGATGCCACGATGACAACGCGTGGCCTAGGGGCCCAGGAGCAGGGAGCCGACACTCTCTCAACAACGATGAAGCTGGGAAAGGGGTTCTGTCCTTGGCCCTTTTATAAAATGTCCGTTCTCGAATTTTCTCATGGTCTTCTTCCTGGGCATGCCACCTTCCCATTGGATGGTGGCACGGGAGCACCACCCCCCTCTGAAATATCAGCACAAGGCAAGATGGTGTTGCCACCAAAAATGCCTTATGGTGAGCACCCAGGAGTGCCAGCGGCACCGCCCGCAGGGGCACTCACCACACACTGGGACCCCAGGAAGGGGCCAGGGGCTGCCGGGTGCCGTGGGGGCCACTGCCACCCCTGGCGGGGTAGCAGCGCTGACACTGACACTGCCCAGGGCCAGGGCAGCAGCAGCATGACTCTGGTCACCGCCATCCCAGCCCTGCCACAACCACTGGGAAAAGCCCCCTTCACATGCTGCTCCTGGACCCGTGCTCTGCCACTGGCTCTCTCCCTCCCAGTGGCAGCAGCCAGGATAGGCACAGCACCCGCTGCTGCCAACCCACAAGGTGCCAGGACGTGGCAGGCTACATGTGCTCCATTGCCTGGGCCATCGCCTCCCCGGAGCCACTCCTGGACATGGGACAGGACTGGGCACCCATGTCCTACTGCTGCCTCAGCCCCACACTGTGCAGAGATGAGGGAGACCCCCAGCCATCTCTGCCTGCTGCGTTCCCGGTCCCGCCATCCAGGGCTGGGACGCAGCCACCCTCACGCTGCTTCAACTCTCCTAAGATCAGGGAAAAAAAGAAATGGTTTTAAAACAGTCAAACACACACTCCCTCTCCCTCCCCCTGGGGAAAACCCCTAAGATTAAAGCCATAACACTCTACCAAACTTTCCCTCAGAAAAGTTAAAAAGAGAATAGAAAAAAAAATCCAAATACGCTGAAAATTCCCCAGAAAGTTCTTATTCTCTAAAAGTTAGCCATTGTTTCCATGCTCCGGATTTTTTGAATGATGTTGAGGGAACAGATGTTCCCCTGTGCAGCCTCTTAACATGCTAAACATTCATAACTCTTAAAAAAGACCTTTGTAATATTGCTACTTATATGGCTTTCATTACCAGAATCCAAGGTCTCATAGTTCTCAGAACATTCTTCCCCATAGGACAGGGCGAGCAAGTCTGGTCTATGGGACTTGAACAACCACTGGAGAGCCAGGCTACAGAGCACTCCTGGGTTCAGAGGCAGAGTCAGGTGGTAAAAGGGTGCAAGAGGAAGAAAAGACAAGCCAAAGTCTAGCTTTTATTAATGGCCTTCAAGACCATAGTGTTGTCTTTGTCAAACATTATGGAAAACTGCATGGAAAATTTTGTTCTGTGGATCTTTGAGAAGATAATGATGCCTTAAGGGTGACAGATAAAAAAATTGAGAAACACAGGATGAAGGGGAGAAGCAGCTTTACTGCTTGTGTCTGGTGATCCAAAGAGAAAAATCATAATAATCGGTCCATTTTTATAATTTTTGGAGTGCCATACTATCCAACTAAAGTCTATCTTACTACTACGTTCCCAAACGTCCAACAGAATTGTCTGTTGTTACTTAACCCCACCTATGTCCAGCCTCTAGTAGGCCTGGAAGCCTAAGTCTATGTTTTGTCTTATACCCCTTATCTATACATAAGAATGAAAACACACTGGAACACAGGCTCTTCTGGCCCTTAATATTCCAAGTTATCCAGCTACCTAGCTAAAGTGAATTCTTTAAAATATTAAGCATACTTTTTGAGGCATCAATAACACAAGGAAGGAAACTGCCCAGAGACAGAGAGACTAGGATCCTCACAACAGCAAAAGGTGACATTTTTCAACTCATCTAAATGATTCAGGCGTGAGAGAGACATGGAGAAAAAGTAAAAAGACTGGGAGATATGAAAAAGGTCCTCTGATGCGTTACTCAGGTTCATACTTATTGCTATATGCCACGTGCCATAGATTGGTTGTTGTCAACTTCTGAAAAAAGTCCTTCTAATTGCTGTCACATACAGGACTATAATCCAGATTTTTTTAGATGAATTTGGAGCATTCAATTGATGTAAAATTTCCTCATAGAGAATTTGACTGTCTACCAGTGCAAACTCACGGAACAGAACACACGGAAGCTCTTGCAATGTCTTTCAAAGGGTAGATTAAGTCGTAGTTAGACAAGAGGTACTCGCTTTCCTTGGCAGATAGAGACCACTTACAGTAACACTCCTTAACTTCTTTACTAATTTGAAACTGCTCTAGAATCGCAGTTGGGAGAAAGCAACTACACAACCAGAAAAAAGAGTGCGTAAATATGGATCTGTAATTATCCTTCTTGAGTAGCACTGGAATCACGTTATTATTGAGTTGTATTTCTCACACCATCAGGAGTTTTAAACCTTCTTCCTGATCACCAATTCTGTTGCAATGAGCACAGTAGAATATGTTTAGCATATGCAAGGCTAATTAAAACAAAATTCTAATTAGTACCTTTCTGGTTTTGAATCCATACAGCATCATATATTGAGAATTAATTAAAAAAAATAATTATGCATTGGTATTTCTCTCAGGTTATCAGCAGACAATCTATGTAAAATATGATATCTGGTTAAAGACAGGTCACCTATTAATTAAGAGCATTGTGACCAAACTAATAGATGGAGGTCTTAGTAATTCATAATAACAGCGCTAATGAGAGCTATGACTTGCATTTAAAAGATACTAATGTGTACTTTGAAGAAATAATAGTATCAGAGAAGCATCCATTTACTCTCATCAAGCCTGAGCTTTGTCATAAACACAGGTTTATTCTCTTTTTGAGGACAACATATTACAAGCTACATTCTCTTCTTGATGCACAAAGATCTACTCTCAACCTAGCACCTTTTGAGGAGGGACTATGACCTATTTTATTTCCCTAGATCTGTTACTTCCATTTAATTGCAGAGGATGGGACATGAGTATTTAAAAAGCAGTGAGCGCATTCCTATTCACATTCTTCAGTGTTGAGAATGATGTCAATGTAATCAGCATTCCTAATTATGTCCTTGAAATGCAAGAAGTTTGCAAATCACTTAGATGTTAAAAAGAGAAGAAAGGGAAAAAAGCAGCAAGGGGTCATTTGAAATAAGAATGTATTCCTTAGAAAGAGATCCTAACTTACAGAAGGTCCAGATTACCGTTGCTTTAGCAAGACCTTGCTGAAACTGAGAAATGATTTATCTGTAACATGACCTTGACAAAGCTACTCCTTCTGCAAGGAGAAAATTGAAAGTAATAGTTGGCAATGATACATTAGCACTGAAATTCAGATCTGTGTATTTGGGTTTCTGCCGTTGCCTTTTCTTTTTTTCTGGGTCACAAAGAAAATGCCTCTAGAATTTCATTCATTTAATATTCAAACCTCCCAGGTGCAGGGGGGCACCGGATGCTACAGAGTACAGTTGTTTTCCGACCATCAGTACACCATTCCCTTTAGGACACGAAGATTTGGCTCTGCCTCTTATAGGACCTCATCTCTAGTACTTAGTTACTTAATCCAACTCTTTATGAAGCCAATAGCAACCTTTCAGTAGAACTGTATTGGGCTCCAGTATGCTTAGTAGGAGTTTCCACTACATAAATATTGTGGAGTTTTCCATTATATTAATTCTTTCTTTTATGATGCCAGATTTTGCAAATTGAAGAACTCTTTCAGCTCTTGCTGAAGTCAATAGGATTCACAGGAGGCGCAAAACTGCAAGTTCAACATTCCATCTGTACCCTGCCTTTTGCAGCAACCATAAAAATATGCAAGGAGGCTGGATTGTGACAGTCCTGTGCAAGTAGCTATGCTTAATGACTCTTTTAGCGAATCTGAACAACTGCCTCAGTACATAAGACATGGTTCTTAAAAATACTTGCCAGGGCACACAGTAAATGCTTTAAAAGCTAAAAAACTCTAATTAAGTACATGAAACAGGGCTTTGGGAAACAAAATGCCCATCATAGAATTAGCATCTTCTAGAAGTCTGATGTAGAACAAGATCATCATACTCTGCCCCACAGTAACTCACGTATTTCTACCATTTTACACGCCTCATATTAATAGGTCAGCTGAGTGAGAAATAGAGTAACAGTCACCAAATCACAGACAAAACTCCAGGAAAATTTCTGACAGATTGCAACATAATTCCACCCTTTTTGTTTATTTGTTTGTATTTTAGTTGCCACTTTAGTTGACACTTTCACAGATCCATTTTTAATGCAAAATTTTATTATTTGTTCCTTTAATGATTTCATAAAATATTTAACATTGTCTGTTTAAATAAAGGAATAACATTATGCATAAAAAATGAAAAATAATGTGGCTGTAATAAGCTAGAGGTTACATTTAATGAAACAATGCCCATAAAAGAAATTTCATTGTGAGTGCTGATGATGCTCATTTCAGATGAATGCACTTTGTATTTATTAGTTTTAAGCGTGTTCATCCTCAGCTTCTGTAATCAGAATTACAATATCCACTCAGATGAGAAAAGTAATTAAATCATTAAGACATACTTTCTTAGGGCTGGCTGATTCTGTGGATATGCAACAGTTGGCTGGCTCCTGTTCTAAGTCCCTACTGCAAGAGATTAATTGTTTTCTCATTATTTTCCAGAGGGTATGTATCCTCATAACAGTATGCATGTACAGTCTGAGAATTATGTGTGCTTCAGTAGAATGTGAATTTGTATCTATCTTTCAATCTGTCTTTGGGGTACCAGCATAAAAGGCATCAGATTCCTTGTATGAGTAGCTACAGAGAGTTACTTGCCACAGAACACTTGAGGCAAGACTCGAGAATGGCAAAGATGGCTACTGGACCATATTTGGTAAATATCTGATCCTGATTGTATTTGTTTAATCTATGTTCAGTGCATCACTTGCAAGGTCGTACATACAGAATCCGCTTTACATGCACAATTTCAGTAGAACCTACTCCATAGAAGGATAACATATAAAACCTTCATTAGTATATTCAATTACACTGTCCTTAATGCATTTTTCCAGCAAATGCCATGGAAAATTTTAGGAGATTCATAGTCTTTTAAGGTTTGCATCAGCATTATGTTGTTATTATTATTCTTATTCATCATCATCATCATTTAAGGCCTTCTGTCCAGGATGGAACATGCCAATTAAGAATATTATTATATGGTCCCCTCACAGTATCAGTGCTGTACCACAACAGCAGAAAGTTTCAATAACCTCCACTCATCTCCATCTCCTTCCCCTTAGTCCCATGCTGTTTGCACTGTCATTGTACAGATTTTGAAAGACAACACTGCCAAGGTTGGAATCAGATGATGTCACTATCATAGCTGGGTAACAGCAGCTGAAGGCATAGATAAAAGCCATCTTGCATTCCTTATAAATACACTCTGATTTTGGTGCTTCAACCAGCCCTTAATAGAGGGACTTTTCAGAGGTCACCCTCTGGTTAAGCTCCTAAGTGTTATTTGTGTGTATCCCTGATTCATGTGTGCACCTATAAAGTCCTCAGTACTGTTGTCTGAAATCATCTCATTTCAGATGTATATAGTGAATGTATCTACAGCCCAGCTAGTCACACAGCATGTTCTCCTTTTACTCAATAAAAAAAAGAAAAACTGACACAGATCTTCTGTTTGTAATGCAGGAGGAAAACACAAAAGATCAAAGCTTAAATTAGAGCTGAAACAGACCAGTATCATGTCAGATAAGAAGGGCTTTTTTAAGTACATTAATAGCAAGAGGAGATGAAAACATTGAACTGATACTTGTGAAGATGGTCCTCTGACTAATAGGGATGAAGAAAAAGTAGAGGCATTCAATGTGGTTTTTGTCTGTCTTTAATAATACTGATAGATCTTGGGCTGCCCAGTCCCCTGAGGTGGAGGACCACGAGTGGGGATTTTCCATTTTTGGACACTGAAATTCTAAAGGAACAGCTATATCAGCTGAATGTCACAGGTCCATAGGGCCTGAAGGGATACAGTCGAGTTCTGAAGGAGTTAACAGATGTTAAGGCAGAACCCATCTTGATTATCTAAACACCCCTCAGTAAGTTTGCTGATGACACCAAACTAAGAGGTATTCATGACTCTTTTGAGAGACAGGTGGGATCTAGATAGTCTGAAACATTGTACAATCAATAATGGCACTAAATTTAATCAGAAAAAAATGCTAAATTCTACACCTAGGGCTGAATAATATGGGACACTAGGACACATTGTGAGAGGCCCTCAATTACTACATCTATGATCAGTGGCTGCTATTAAAAGGCAATACGAAGCTGCTGGCCAAAATAATTGCATTCTAGAATACATCATACCTTTAGTCATCACTTTGACATCTGATAGGTACAAGGCATTGATTTGACAGTGAAACTACAAATTCAGATCATTAGAACTTCAATGGCATTAAAACAAGAAAATCACATTGTTATGAGGACAGAGTAAGTCCTCTGATCAATATGCACCTGAAACATGATCTTCCAGAGATGAAAAATAATTTAAAAGCAAGTTTGCTGAGATATCTCTATGCTACTTTGTCTTTATTAACTCACATTTAAATTTCTTAATATGGAGATTAACCTTAAGCATTTTGTAACTTTCAAGTAGTTTAGCTGTGAGTTTTCAAAAACTGCTAACTAAACAACACAGTCTTTTTGAGGGCATAGATATAACTGAAATTTCTTGATAATTTTGAAATTTGTCAAGAATATTTTGTGAAGGAGCTAATCACTTATATCTTGTAGGCAAACAGTTTTAAGATTGGCAACTATTTTAAATGCTGTGGAATTCCTCATAATTCATGACAGTGAAAATTCTTCATGATCTTTTATGATATTTTTGAGCTGCTGTGGCGAAGCTGTTACCTTTGCAGGATAAGAAAAGATACAACAAGAACAAAGGAACACACAGGGTGTCCTACAAAAGATGGGCTACTCAAATATGGTTACCAAAAGCAATAATATAAACAAAGATGGTTAAAGGATTGAAAAGGAAGAAAACACAAGGAAAACTGCAAGTTGTTGCAGGCTTACACAATAATGAACTTAATACAGCAAGAAAATAAAATTTCTATTTGGAAAACAAACCTGCACCCATCCTTTAGTGTGACTTAAGAATACCGAGAGTGGACACATGTGACTTCCATATTAATAAGTAAAGCACTTTTGAAACCTGTAAATGGGGAAAAAATTACTACTTTCTACTACTTTTCCCTTAGGTAAAACCAAAATGATGACTCTCCAGATTCCATTCTGGAAGGTTCCCATCCATTTCCCTTTCTTGCAAGTTATGAAATGTTTCCATGGCCAGAGCTGGAAAGCTGAAAAATAAGTTTTCTCAAATGGAATTTTCATCAATTCTTAACGACAAAAATTTGTGGACTTCCCTTCTCATCTTGATTAAGGGTTTGGGGTTTTTTCCCTAAGGGAAAAAAATTCTCATTTTATTATTTCAAATTTCTCATCAGTCCTAATAATAAACATCCTGTCTCTTAAAAAAAGCTATCCATTTCTCATTAATCTCTACAACATGAAAGTGAGTATTTAAAACAATTCTTAGATCATTCTATTAAGTCTAGACAGACACACAGAAAAGCTGAAAATACTGAAACCTTAATTGAAGGAAAAAGTACTGTGGTGTAAAAAAAAAATTTATAGAGTAGTGGTAGGGGTTTCTCCAGGGATTTTAGGAATGATTTGCTAAGTGTCCTTTGTAAGGCTATACTTACACAGCTATGTCAAGATTTCACTTACATGTAATCTGAACTACATCCAGATATACATGACAGGCAACACAATACTTTCAGATTTCTTTTTAAATTTTAAAGAGAAGCATTACATTTTTGGTGAAGAAGCAATAACTGAAATATTTGTTCAACAAATTAGCAATTCAATAAGTTTTCCCTTTATGCCCACTTCTGAAGTGGTCAGAAATATTACAGAAGACCTTATCCATACTTAGTAAATAAAACAGTTGAAAGACACTAATCCTGAATAATCCTTAATCTATTTGAATTATTTTATTTACAATTTGGTAATATTTTAGCACAGAAATATAATAGAAAAAAACAGAATAGAAAGTATTTTCCAGGATAGAAGTATTTTCCAGAATAGGAAATATTTTTTAGAAGCAATTTACCCGAAAATTTAGGGAAATTACTTCCAAAGGCTGTTTGAGCTGTATCTAATTGCAGTGTTGACTATATCAGCCCGAAAATGAAGACTTCACTACTGCAGCTTCATGAATAGTTAGCCATACTATGTAATAAATAGCATTACTGCTTCCTGACTACGTGACCTAATTGTGCTAAACTACTTTCCATGCTGGCACAAATACAGCATAGGTTAAATAAACCTTTTGTGAAAGTTTACAATTCACCATCTCCAAAGAAAGTTTTACTTGTACAAATGTTAACAGACAGTAATGGGAGAACATGTTGAACTGAAATCTATTTGGACAATTTTTCAGCAGCAGATTTCCATACTACCCAGTCATCCCTGTTAGTTTGTGGCACACGGTGTCTGACAACTGAAAAATATGTAAATTGCTCTATACTTGTTATAAACACTCCTCCAGATTTTGTTCAAAAGCTGTAACAGACTGGGCTGCTCAGCATAATTTTTTGAAGCATTTGCAAAGCTGGTACCAGATCCTGCCCTCTTTCCATATGTATACCCCTCATTTGATTTCTGTGGCAGAAATGCCCATTTAGCTACATGAAGAAACTCATTTAAACTCAACTCCATTTCCCTCAACTCTATTTTCCTCCCATTATACATACACACTACACAGAAATTTTCAGTCTTGCTTATTATTTATGGAGAGCTTCCAGGATTACCTTTTACAGCTGATTTATAAAAGTAATCACCTGCCTCAGACCAAAATGTAGCACTTGAACTTAAAATGCTTCTGATTTGAAAGATGTCATCTGCTTGAATAAAATCCTCCCTCTGAAGCACAGGAAATCTTTTTGAGATACAAAAAAACCTCCAAAATTAATTTAAAATTCAGAATATGTTTTTTTACAGAAAATGCTCGAATACGCATGCAGCTTGCATTGGATAAATATTACACTTCTAATTAATTGTATAATGAGATATGCATATTGTAAAAACATATATGCACATATTATTTCTTTAACTGTCATTTGAATTAGTAATACTCAGGGTTCAAAGTAGATGCTGTTCTTCATGTGCACAATTATGAAAAGCCTATATGAAAGAGAAACATCACACTATACAAAATTGATTCAAGCAATGTAAAAAACATGCTCAAAATCTGTCTCTCAGATATCCAGGACAGCTTTCAGACCTTGCACAGAGTTTTACTCTCATGCCACCTCTGAAACAGGCAGTTTTTGATGTTCACTCCTAGCTTTTAAATTGGTACCTCCACCTGCTAAAACACTTGGAATGTTCTAATGGCCACACCCTAATTTTTATTTCATTGTTAACCACTGCTTTCAGATCTGAAGAACCATCCAAATTATAGGAACAACCTTTTTGTCTTAAATCAAACAGCCAGTTCTACCTTACATATTCTACATGTAGTTTATTTTTCTTCTCTATAGATAAATCTGCATTTATTATATAACAGAAGGTGGCATTCCAGATTGTTTGCAGGATGTAGACACAAGGGTTTAGTTTTTAGCATACTTCGTAAGTATTTTGCATAGACAGATGAAGATGCACAACACACTGTAAGCAAAAGCAACATTTCATGCCTTCATTCCATAATTAGGTTTAGCTCTCAACAAGTCACATTCTAATTCCCACCAAGCAAGTATGAAGAGGGCATCTGATCTCAAATACCTTATTCATGCAAAGAATAAGTTCAGCTAAAGTGCAACAATGAATAAAATATGGGAAACGTATTTCTGAAAGGTTATTTTACTGTGTCACCAAGTTAATTCTGGCACAAGATGACTCAAACCATCTGCAGCTTGAACAAGAAGAATTAAACATTTTGACAGGCCTGAAACCTCATACTTTGATTTTCTATTTTTTAAAATCCTAGTTTAATTCCACCTCACACCTCCCTTTTTTTCCTAATGCTCTCCTTGCCATTATCTCTCCATTAAATCCAAGAGCTGAAACCCCCCCACTGTGTGACACTCTCAACCATAGGTTGCTCAGGTTGAAATTAAGTACATGGGAGTTGTCGGCAGTCAACTTCCTCAGAACTCAGGCTCCAGAACTTTTTGCAAGGCTGACTTAGAGCAACCTTAACATATTACTCAAGTTTTGTGTGGGTTTGAAATGCAAATGTTTACTTTCTACTGTAACATAAACATGATTTGTTATGCAGGGCACTGACACTTCTTATCATACCTCTAAGAAATGGCATAACTGCCACCCTCAAACACATTTCTTAATACCAGGATGCTTGAAATTTATACTTTGGATAACAACAATATATTACAGTGAATGCATAAACCAATATACACTGACCCTCAGCTGAAAATTTAGGCTCTAATTCAGGAAAAAAATCTGCATCATATTCTTCTGTTTAAGAAAGCATTTAAATATTATCCTCTATCAGGATGGAATTCTTAATGTACTTACAATGTTAGAGAGTGTCACTGCATCACATCCTTCTGTATTTTTTCCCCCCGTCCCTCTTCCTTGCCATCTGCCTGTCAGTGTTAATTACATTTATCTGTCTAAAATTTTGCCACATGCTGCATCTTTTATTGAGCCAAATGATACAGTGCACACACATTTTACTGGTGAATTTATGGCTAGAGGGCCCTCTTTTTTCCTCTCCTTTATGGAGAAGAACAGTTCTAGTTTTAATGCTTTGGCACATAAGCTTTAATAGCATCCATGCATCTGCTCCCGAGCTCCTCACTTAAGCTCCCTGTGTACCATCCAAGAAGCTACAATGCAGAGAGAACATTTCTCATCACTCCATTTTCACACTTGCTTCTCAAGCCTTTTCATTACTGCTAAGCACAGTAAGTGAACAGTAAGCGAAGATGCACAAAAGAAGGATTCTCTTTTCGAAAAGGCTCAAGATTTCAAACAGTGAGATGAAGCTCACATCCCAGAGACTATCCCACCCAAAATTCACATCTGCTTGAGGAGCCGTAGCCTTTCTTAGCGTTGAGTTTCTGAGCTCTGCTTGTGTGAAATTATTTCTTTATGCTACTTTACTTCCAACCTTTAAATGCCAACATTATACACATGAAGGGAAAATAGAAACAGGCTTAGTCAAGCGGTTATGGGCAAATAATTTTATTTTTCCATTAAAATCTGAATTATATTATTGTAGGATTCTTTGGGTTTTTTTTATTTTTGTGAGTCTTGCTTAATTTGTAGCTGATAGATCCAAAATGCTTTTCCAAATTGCATGCAATTTCTACACTAAATAAAAAGGCTGTCCAGTTTTAAGAATATTCCTTAAATGTACGGGCCAATCCAATAATAAGTTTTAAGGAATAAAGCCATTAACATTTTGCAATGTTAACCAATTCTTTTTTTGTAAACACATTATATACTTCTGTTTGAATTTAATCACTTGCTAAGCAACTAAATAATTATTTCAAGCTAATGAGAATTAGTTTTGAAGTTGCTAGTATTAATGAGAAATCATCATATCCATATTAGTGTTTCATAGTACTAAATATTTGATACCTCAGTTCATATTAATGCTTGGAGGATACTAGCAGCATCAAAATTATGAGTTTCATTTTGTCAGATAAAGCATAATTTTTTTACATTTCTTTAAAGCAATGAAATGAAATGAAAACAAAACTATAGTTCATTATCGCAAAATAAGGAACAAAACAACCAACAAAAACCATCACACAAAAAAAACAAACAAACAAACAAAAAAAACACATAAAGAAACCCCCACAAAAAAAATCTCAAAACCCAAAACAAACAGCCTCCAGATTTAGAAGCATAATGTCATATACTTGTGTTAGGCTTTTAAGAGAAGGTGGGACAGAATCATAAAATTAAGTGGCAATCTGGAGCACTCAACACTTCAAGGGAGATTTTCAGATCCTTTTAGGCTTAAGCCCGGGAGAAATTACTTCTTTCATTCAAAATCTGCTCTACTCTCTTCCTATGAAGGGAATGCATGTTTTGCACATCTCAAAACTGAGCTCATCATTCCTGTTCACTGGAATTCCAAATCAGTTTCTATTTTGTTGGGTTTGTAGAGTTTTGACCACAGTTTCTGTGGGGTCAAACAGCATTTCTTTTAAGCTAAGTAGAATGATTAGATGGCCCTTCTCAGGTTGCCAACAATTTCACAATCCATAGCATCTTAAAATTCAGGAAAATATGATCATGAATGTTTCTGGTCCAAATGGTGTTACAAGGACTGTATGGGAACACAGTGAGCTAAGTTCTCCTCTGTTTATAAACCAAAATTCTCAAGGCAAAAGAAATCTGTTGATTTATACCAGGTGAGAATGGTTGTAGAATGAATACAATTACCTTCTGATAACATACTATCAATTTTCTTTTAATGTTCAATGACTCAGTGATGACTAGTCTCTTGTCTGTTAATCTTTCTATGCAATCTGAAAGTTTATTCCTCAATATCAAATCTCTCTCAAGATACAACCTAATGATATTAATTTTCTTTTTTTTTTTTTTTTTGTGATCCATACAACATGTCTGGAGTAGTAATACTACAGGTTTTGTAAAGTTCTGAGATTCAGCTTATTCACCTCTGTGTTTCTCATATCTCATGAACGTGCCACGTTAACTATCTCTGGCAGTTCTACACAAGTTTCTCAGGGCAGAATTTTCCAGGCAGTGTAGCTTTTACTTCTTTTTCATTTTAGTTGCCATTGTGGGCTAACCCTGGCCAGCAGCCAAGTACTACACAGCCACACATTCATTCCTCCACAGTGGAATATGGGAGAGAATCAGAAGGGTAGAAGTGAGAAAACTTGTAGGTTGAGGAAAAGACACTTTAATAGGAAAAGTTAAAGGCAAAAATAAGCAAAGAAAAACAAAACCAAGGAAAAAAAACCAACAAAACAAAACAACAAATCTCTCCCCACCAGCAAACCAACACCTCACCAGTTCCCATGAAATTGCACAGCTGACAAATTCTCCCCTCTCTTGTTTTTATTGCTGAGCATGACAACATATGGCATTTGGTCAGCTGGGGGTCAGCTTTCCCCTCCCAGCTTCTTGTGCATCCCCAGCCTCCTCACTGGGGGACTAGAGTGAGGAGCAGAAAAGCCCTTGATGCTGATCACTAATAAGTAAAATGCCCCAGTGTTATCCGCACTGTTTTCATCAGAATCGAAAACACAGCACCATACCAGTTACTATGAAGAAAATTAACTCAATCCCAGTCAAAATCAGCATGGTTGTACAATCTGTAGTTGGCACAGGTTTCTCCACTTTCCCTGAAGAACTATTTCATGGTCTATTCAAACTCTTTGTAAGGAAGATTTCCTTTGCTGTATTTTTCCACTAGTAATTCTATTGCCTTTGGAAAAAAAAAATCTATTCTTTAAAATTCTTGATGTCTTGCCATCTGTCTATCATCCCAACTCATATAACCAAAACTTTACATAGTTGGCACTTTTATCTGCAATCACATTTCCTGTAGCCCCACAACTATTTTGTTTCTTTTGACAGAAACACTTTCTACTGTGATATTCTTTGTGAATATGAACTCGACATTACACCTGACCTGGTCATGTTCTCTACAGTACCTTTATATACCCAGTCATTTTACAGCTACATGTTTCTATGGGTAGGCACTCAGTGATTTATCTGAGAGAGACTCTCTTCTAGCTTGTTCGTATAGGATACTGTGGCTCTTTGATATTAGTGAACTAACTCACGACAATCTTCTCCACGTACACACTAGAAACACCCCCTCACTCTCCAACACATTTTAACTGCCAACAAGGAACGCTCCATGGCACAAGTTTAATCCTAGACCGTGCCTAGGAACAGCCTGGAAGAGCCCTGGTTAGCTCAGACCACAGGCATGACAAGAATACTTGCAATCATACAACAGCACAGGAAACCAAGTTACAATACCTAGTCCCTTGATCTTGATCTAGTCAAGCACTTGGATAGACTAACCATAAATCCCAGGGTTCAGTATTATTTCTTCAGAGTGAAAAGGTGTCTCCTCATTTCTGCTTCCAGGGGTCTCAGAAATTACATTTGAAATAATGAGCTTTTTTAGAAAAATTTTACAATACACATGACAGTAAACTCCTCAAATCTTGTCTAAAAGGAAATAATATAAATCACCTCTGTTCCTCAGACCATGGTGAACTCATATCTATACTTAAAACAAGTCTTTCAAAATCACTCAGTTATGATCATAAGAGATGCTGAATTAGATGAAGGAAATGGTATATGGGGTTCAATAAACAGATGCCAGAAGATTAGCTAGATGAAGGAAATGGTATATGGGGTTCAATAAACAGATGCCACAAGATTAGCTTTAAAAATATATAAGAAAACACAAAAGAAGGCAATCATGACACACTTTCTCTTTTGAAATAGTGTAACTTTCATAGGCTATACTTTGAAATACATCTTCTAGATCACTTTAATCACTGGTGCACTGAATGATCTCATTATCTATTTCCCTGTTCAGTCTGAAATCAAACAAAATTTGAATCAAACAAAATTTTAGGAGTTTTTAATACTAAATAAAGATAATTACAGGTTGCAAAAAAAAAGTGAAAAATCTGTTTCTTTAGAAACAAATTTCAATAGCAAATTTTTAGTTCTTTCAAAAATATTACTCTTTCACAGAATATGCTGAATTGGAAGGTACCCACAAAGATCGAGTCCATTCCTTAGCCCTGCCCAAGACCATCCCCAAGAGTCACACCATGGGCCCAAGAGCACTGTCCAAATGCCACTGGAGCTCTGTGAGATTTGGTGCTGTGACCACTTCCCTGGGGCCTGTTCCAACCTAAACCTCCCCTGACACTTCAGACCATTCCCTTGGTTCTGTTACTGGTCACCACAGGGACAGAGTTGTTTTTCAGTTGTTTTTTAAACAAAACTAAAATCTTTTCTATTATTTCAAACAGTAATATTTCATTCTGTCTGTATTATCTTTTCTAGGTTGGGTTTTTTTATTAAATAGTTTTGAAGCAAAACGTATTAACAAAGTTAGTTTTGGTGGATATTTTTTGGGGAAAAATAAGTTATTTATTTCTATTTCAAAGAATCACAGAATTACTAGGTTGGAAGTGACCTCCAAGANATAAGGTCACCTCTGAGCCTCCTTTTCTCCAGGCTAAACAACTCTAACTCCCTCAATCGTTCCTCATAGGGCTTGTGCTCCAAGCCTCCCACCAGCCTCGTTGCTCTCCGCTGGACATGCTCAATTATCTCCACGTCCTTCCTCAAATGAGGGGCCCACAACTGGACACAGTACTTAAGGTCCGGCCCCACCAGTGCCGAGTACAGAGGCAGAATAACCTCCCTGCTCCTGCTGGCCACACCGTTCCTAATGCAGGCCAGGATGATTTGATAAAAGCAATGGAAATTTTATTTTTAGTGTCTTCATTTATGATTAGGTTTCTCTACAGTTATTTGAGATGTGCCTTGCTAGGTAAATTTTTAGGATCTATTGGTACATTGTGATTTATTTTTTGGAATGCAGTTTAGGGAAAAGGAGTATTTGAGAGCACAAGCCTTCACAGAAAAAGAAATATTAAAAGGAACTAAAATTTCAGTACAGTTCTAAGGAAAGTTTTACCTGATTAAAGATTTAGTGTTTCAATCAGTTTTTAACAGGAACACAGGACTAGAAGGGATCACTTGTGCTACTAAATGTAGCTTCTGAAATAGCGTTGCTACCAATCTCCTACAGCACTATTGTTACTTAGCATTTATTACATATTTACCATGACTCAAGCTCAGCTTCTGCTGTCTACCTGCTCTCATATTAACTCATCCTGCATAAGCACAGATGAACCTTATGAACTAAGAAAGCTAACCACATCCTACAATGAGGAAGAGTGGATCACCATTAGTACCTGCCAGCCTGAGCTGTTGTGGTCTCTCAAACGTGCAACAGCTCCCAAAAAACTGGAGGCAACTATTTCTTCTTTTGCACAAAGGTCAGGGGAATGCAGGTCTCCTCACTTAATCTCCAGTAGCCATCTATGGATCTCAGCAGCAAAAAAACCACTCTCCCTCCCTCAAGCAACCTCAGTACCAGAAAGATGCCATTAATATGCAGTGTGATAAGGTACTTACTCTTGTTTTAGACATCAAATGTCCATGGACTTGTTGATCCACAACAACTTGATCACAGACTTACCGTTATCTTTACACTCCCCATTTTAATGTGCAATCCTTTTCAGTAGATTATCAAACACCATCTAAAACAAAATTCCTTCTCCAGCTGGCTATTTGTGGAAGGCCATTCCAGAAATTCACACTTTATCTCTTTTACCCTAAATTTGTTGAAGACCAATTTTACTGATTTTTTTTCTCTTCAGAACTTTTCTCCTGTTTAATATTGGTTCTCCAAATTATTTGCAGAAAATTATCTCTTTTGACACTTAGTTGGTTAGGGTAAAAAGGCAAAATCTTTTAATCTGTTAACTAAGGTTTTGCCATAGCTTTTTACAATGGAAAACACCTGAATCCAAGTAAATTCCTTGGCACTTCATAGCCATCTTTCAGCTAAGGAACGATCTTTTTTGTCTTCCAATTTAGAAATCCACTATTTATAGCCCCCCCCCCCCCCCCCCCCCCCCCCACCGCCACCCCCACACTCA
>VXBA01000906.1:116573-299033 GCA_013399895.1 Serilophus lunatus | reverse complement strand
CCCCCCAAAAAAAAAAATTTGGTTTCTGAGAGGCCCATATTGTAATTTGAACCTCTCAAGTTTAAGTCATACTTTTCATTTCAGTTGCCTGAGACATCTGATCCATCCTGCCTTCTTTTAATGGATGATTCCTTCCCCACTCCCCTATTTTAGCATTGCATCCCAGCTTTATGACCAGTTCTGAATTTCAGAATCCTGTACTTAGTTCTCTATATTTTGGTCATTAACAAATAATTAAACAGGATCTGCCGCAGACTGATCCCTTGAGGATAGTAATAGTGGCTTATCTTTGTCCAACTATCCCCTTCTGCACAGTCTAAACTTTCAGCAGCTCTTCAGTCCATCCCACATTCTCTATTAATTGTCATCATCTCCACCTGCAGTACCAAACTCCTTCCTACACAGCCTTGTGGAAAGTGCTTTTCTGAAATCCAAAGGGATAATGCCACCTTAGCACCTTACATAAGAAAAAATACAACAAATAAAAGAAAGATAATTATTGAGTGATCTGAAAAAAAAAATCACCTTTCATAAAAGGACTACCTAGTAGCAGGACTCGTTTTAAGCATAGACTTGGGAGGGACCTGCCAAGGGCAGCCACTGCTTTCGTGCCTTCTTACCTTATCCTCACTTTCTCTGCTTCTTGCCTCTACTTACTTCCCTGACAACACTGGGAGCAGGAGCCATGAGGAAGAAAAAGAAATTTGCACCACTTCCAGCCTTTTCCTTCCCTATCTGACCTATCTGCTTTCAATCCCAGTTGATAGGTGGAGGTACAGAAAAGAATATAGGAAAATGGGAAGACTGTGAACAGGTTGTAACCTGTGAGGGTTGCTGTGGAGACTGATGCTGTGATGGAAAGAACAAGAAGGTGGTCTCAGAGGCAGTGTAGTGTCCTTTGCTGTTACAGATGGAGAAAAGAGGAACAGAGGCAAAAGGGCATCCTATGGAACTAAATTGAAGGAAGGAAGGGAAGGAAGGGAAGGAAGGGGGAAGGAAATGGAAGAGACACAGGAATAATATGTTTATGAATGGGCACTGTGGAAAAAAAAAAAATGCAGCAGCTCTGGGAAGCTGAGAAGCCTGGGAGCTATAGTCCTTACTTCCTACATCCAGCAAGGTAGGATAAATGTCCTGAATACATATGGCCCATGCTGAACTTGGGGCCAGCATCCTCTCTATGGGGTGAAGGCTCTCTCTGGAAGAGGCCAGAATTTGGCTGGCAGGATAGGGACAGGGGCCAAAGCTCCTCAGACCAGCCTCTTCTATTTGACTCTACTTCACTAGAACTTTACAAACTTCTTCAAGCCAGTTATTGCCTACTCTGTCCTCCCAAAATCCTTCTTTTCTCCATCTCAAAACTGAAACTTCACCACAAACCACCAGGGCTAAATAAATACCCATGATGCTCCCCCATGTAGTGGCAAAATTCAGTTTTGCTCAGAGTCAAGAAGCCCTGAGTTAGCCCTGGTAAAGAGCAAGATAGCAGAAAATTATAGAGAGGAGAGAGAGTTATTTCTAAAAAAAAAATTCTTACTGGTTTTGATACTGTCTAATCATACAATCCTTAAAGTTTGTTAAAAATCCTTAATGATGAACTTGGCATTTCCTGCACTAGATTCCTTCAGTAGTCTAGAATAGAGATTATCTGGATTTTGTCATGCTTAGCAATCTAAGATTTGCTTCTTAGAGCTATGTTTTGATTCTTTTCTTAGAGCTACTGCATGTAGTTCAGTTACAATGACTGATTTATAATTGTGTCAGAAATCATGTACAATGTACAAAACAAAGGGTTAACACGCTAATCTTCTTGCATTCAAACAGGAACACCCCAGCGGAGCCAGTCACTGAGATAATGAAATTATAGCTCAACAGGAGGATCCTGAGAAAGGAGTGTAATGGTTTTAATAAACAAGGATTGCTGATGTTGAGGACAGAGGCTTTCTGGAGGCTTAATTATTCAAAACGGATTGAGAACACCTAAGCAACCATGATAAATAGTACAAACAATTGTTATTTATGTGAGGATTTTATCAGAACAGGATGTGACTTCCTAATTTAGCTGTGGAAGGATAGAGAGCAGACCATATACAGTGTCCATAGGTTCATAAAACCATAGATATGTTTTAAATCATTTAAAAAAATATTATTCTGTTGATTGGCTAGGAAATGTGGCTAGGAAAGCAGAGTCTATCGTCTGAAATGAAATGTCTATTGTATAATTTCCCTGTAAGAAACGGTACAGTAGGAAATTGTATCTGGAAGTTGCATCCAAGGCACTTTATAAAAGCTTGGACAGCATCTTGGATGGCGTCTTTTCTTTCACATTTAATAATATGTGATTGTTTTATCCTGCAGGAGGAAGAAGTCATTCAGGCGAATACCTAGTTCAGAGAAGCATTTCTTACACATGCCCACGTGCTCTCCATGAGAGATGCATCACTCTAACAACACTTTTCGTGACATCCCGGCATCAGCAGAACCAGCTGTCGAGGCTAATGGAAGTACAAAATCTTCCTGATGATTTCTGGAATAATCCAAAGGAGAAGATGATGACAATTACCTTTGAGACACCTGCCTCTAAAATAGCACATGCTCATTTTAAACAGGCTGTAATCTCACCTTGAGTGACTGCCAGGCTTCATTTGGAACCTTCATGTTTAATATATTATTTAGACTGCATGGTTTTAGACCTGAAAGGAAGCAATTTAGATTGAAATTAGCAATAGAGTGTGGAATAATACTGACAGGCAGTGGAAGTTTAGATAGTTATTTCAAAAATATCACTCTCTGTTTCACATGTGCCTCTATAGTACTAAAAATGTTTAGAGAATGTTAAGATATCACAGATAAATGCTCAGAACAATCCTTAAGTGAAGTTGTCAGGCTGTGGTTTTGCTCCTTTCTTTGTTTCCCAGTGAATGACCAGCACTGGAATATCATACACACATCTGTGGCTGTTGTCCATGATCAAACTGGGAGAAATGAAGGGAAGGCTGGAAGTCTGATCAAGGAAAGGAGAACATTATGAGAGGCAAGCAAAGGAAGAGTGGTGGGCTTGCTTGTTCTAGTCAAATGAGACTTGAGTGGGAGCTGATTAGAAATATATCTCAGCTGACACAACAAAAAGGAAGAGCTACTTAAATCTAAAAAATAACATTGGTATGAGAACAAAATAGTATGTCTGCCATAAATAATTTGAGACTGAAGATTGTTAGAAAATTCCTCCTAGAACAGCCTGTTGATGACAGAAATAACAGGAAAAAAAAAAACAAAACCTTGCTAAATTTTAACTTTCTAATTGCAGTTGTCTTAATTCTGTGAAACACTGACCAGCTTCTCATTTTAGATCACAAGAAATGCAGCCCGATGTCCTTCAAGTCTTGATAAATCTTGATAAGCTGTGATGACTATCTCCTTTTTAGCTTTTTTCCTGCAGACAGATGGGTCAGGAAACTTTCAGCCAAACTGGCTAAAGTTTCTGAAAGTAGAAGGTAATCGGAAGCTCTTTGACATCCTGAAATAAATCTGCTAATGGCGTACACTATGTGTCATGATATATGGAATTGCCATTCATCTTAAACAGCAGGCAGTTATTCAGGGAAACCACAATTTACAGACACTGACAAGCCCTCATGCATGAGTTCCAGCTTCATTTCTTTTACTTGCTGAGAACCACATACCAAAACTAGACCCCTATAAATCAGTTATTTTAGTCCAATCTTGAGGTGACGCAGGCACAGACACGTGTAGTTAAGACTTGTATAGAAGAGAAAGGAAGACTTGCTAGTCAACACTGGGTTTAGTTGCTTGTCTTACTCTAGCAACACTGTTTTATCAAAATGCAGCCAAAACGGCATTTATCATTTAACCATACATCTATGCTTCTTAGAATGGTGTTTACATTCTTGTCTAGACACTAGTCTTGTTATATCTCCCCTCTGCAACTTTATATTGCATAATTAAGTTCTACAGAGACTGAGAGAAAATTTCACTTACCAACAACTTGGAATTTATTGTCTTCTATTTTTCTTTCTTTTTTTTCATATAGAAGCTTCTACCACCTTTTTATTTTAGACAACATTACTTTTTCATCTAGCCAGTCTTCAGTGGCAGTGTATATTTTTAGGAAGCTGTACAGCCATCTGGAAAGGTTTTATTTTTTTGTTATGTTTATCCTTTGTACTTTTCAGATTTCTGTCAACATCCATGGTAACAGCTGCTGCTATAATACTCTCCATTCTTCTGTGTTTTGAAAGCTGAACAATCCAATGTGGTTTGAGTCTACACTTCAATCAACCATCAATTTGTAAGACCAATAGTTGGGGGGAGTTGCCTTTAGAGACTATTACATAGATGCCATAGGTGTCATTTCAGTGTCCTTTTTGCTAATGGTTTATTTCAAGGGTGGTTGATCAGAAGACTATGAATTAGTGTTTCATACTCAAGTGTGCATATATATATATATAGAGAGAGAGAGAGAAATAAAATAAATTCCTGAAATTTTTGACTTTTGAGTTACAGGTTTTATGTTTGGTTTGTGGTTTTTTTGTGGGTTTGTTATGTTTGTTTGGTTTTTATTAGTATTATTCTCTAAATTATCATACACCTCAGAAATTAAATTATTTTCTTTGTTTGTGAGAGCAGAAACTCTGAAGCATTGTGGTCTCTTTTATTTTCCATGAGCAGTAATAATATTATTCAACTCATAGCATTAAAAAAGGTGGCATCACATGCAGGACATGGTAACTGTTTCAACATGTAAATGCAGTAAATAAAGTAAAATGTTAAAAAAGTAAATAAAATCTAAGAGAGATGTTTGTGAAGATGAATTATATTAATTTGAGCTGAAATTGCCTTGACTACTAAAAGTAAAAAGGGCCATAAATTACCTAATGATTGCAAAATATTTTGAAGCAAGCTCCCTAAACATTTATGGCAATCACTGGAAAGAAAAAAAATCCAATAATTTTCTGTCCTGAATTCAGGAGCAATATTCAAGTATACTTGACAGACTTTCAGGGGCTTATATCCCAGACAGCATCAGTAGCTCTGAGAAGGGTGTCTGCTGAGCGCAGAGCTTCCTGAATAGTCAACAGCAAATACCAAGGTGGGATTGGTGCCTAAAAATATGTTTCCTGCGGTCTTAGATGTTTAGATGTAAATTTAACTCATGCATCTTTAAAGGCACACAGGGCCTCTAATCAAGAAGATGATGGTCCCTTTGTCGTCAGTGGAGAATATGCACAGAGAGATTCATCCTGTGGTAAGATCTGAACAAGCTTTTAAGGAAATTTCACTGGCAAAAGTCTGCATATCTACAATCCGAAGAATCATAGAATTGTTAAGTTTGGAATAGCCCTCTGAGATCATCAAGTCCAACCATTACCCAGCACCACCATGTTCCCAGGTGCCACATCCACAGGCCTTTGGAACACTTCCAGGGATGGTGATTCCAACACTTTCCTGGGTGGCCTGTTGCAAGGCCTGGGGTATTAGATTTTAGTGACTGTTTACTTGGAATTCAGCATTTAATTTCAATCTCCTAAAATTCAACTTTTGCACAAAGGTCTGTGGACTGAGACATTAGTCTCAGAGCACTATCTGTACAGCAAGGATACAAATATGTCCCTTTCTTTTACATAGCAATTTTAGGAGGAAAAGATATTTCTGTGAGTTATTCAGATGGGCCATGTAGGTACCTAAGGGAGATCTTTACATCAAAGAAAAATTGAGAGTCTCTACTTGGATCCTGCCTTCCAGCTAACCAGCTCCTCAGTTCACCAGTGAGGACTCCACCCTTCCCATACACAAACTAAACAGAAAAACTAAATTGCAGCTAGTGAATTTTCATGACCTTATTCTTCAGCTGTATAACACGATCATGGCAGTGCCTCCGAAATACTGCAGAGATCTACTTAGCCAAATCCTCCTTAAAACATTTAACTTCCTGCAAAGTTTGACCAGCCTTAAGGAAAAATAGAGCGAGAAAAAAAAGCCCTCTGAATTTATACCAAATACAGTGTGTTGAACTGTAGGCCCAGCAACGTCAGCATATCAAGGAAAACAGCTCTAGGGAACTCTTAACATCATCGAGCAGAGAAAAATTTTGTATACAATGTAAATATTGGACTGCCTGTCTTTCTATATTGTTATTGCTAAGCTCTTTACTGTTTAAGCTGTGTGGTACAGTGCTTGTCAGTCTCTGTTGTACCTGAAAGTTCCTGTAAACAAACAGTATTATGATAAATCTTTTGAGTTTCCCTGAGGCATTTTTGCTGCTGCTGGAAACCTGAGGTCACTGTGCAGTCAGTCCTGCAAATATCCCCCTTGACTATCAACTAGGAGGACATGAGTCTGGATGCTGTGACACCGGAATGCTTTAATAAAAAACTCGCAATACAGAGCTTTGGGAATCGGCATCTTCAGGAAGTCTGAAAAATCTTTTCATTTCTTCTAAGGATCAGAAAAAAATCATGTCTGTCAAACTGTCATTGTGCAGCAAAAATTGTCCCTGAGCATATGCTGTTAGTGCAAAGACAGATTTAGCAGTGAGAGTCCTGCTACTTTATTGTGATCCACCAACAATTCACACAGAGATGAATTGTTCAAGGCTCAATCCTTCAAGGCTCAAGCTACACAGAAACTAATTTGGATTAAATAAATTAATAAAATTGGACTTTTTTTTTTTTTCACTATAGTGGCTGGAGGTCAGACTCAAACAACCTATGGCAAGCCAACACCTAAAAATGACATGCTGAAATTTAATACGATGATTCAGAAAATCTGAGTTAGTCATCTTAGGCTCTTAATGATCGGAAGCACTCATAGCCTGCATTCTGACTGTGTCCTTACAGAGCAGGACAGTGACTAACTAGTTGTCCTGCCTAACTCAGAGCTGTACACTAGAGACAGGATATAACTTTAGGCAGCTGACTTTCAGGCAACTGACTCTAAGTCGGTTTTCTATCTCTAAGCTACCTCTATAGTCCATTCAGAAAAGCAAGATGGTTAAAGCACCTTCCAGGAGCTTATACGACATGAGAGGAAGTATTTTTTTTTCTCCACTGACTTAGGCTTCTGCAGGTAACTTCTGAACGTGCACATTTCAGGGAGATAAAAGTCATCGTAGCTGCCTTAGTCCATATCCCATCAAGTAACATAAATCCATACATAAACATAGTTCTGTGAGAAGTACATTTATTTGCACTGACCGGACCATTATGAGCATTAATTATGTTTCCTATTTGTCTATTTATTTTTCTGTGTCTAATTATTTTTTAATGTGAATCAAAAGAAACAACCTAGTTTGCTCAGTTGTTGCTTAAGTTCTTCTGTATTTCTCAAAGTAAAAAGAAATGCTGACATTCCTGATATCACAACTCATGAGAGTTTTCTGACTTGAGCAGGCAACAAATATTTGCTTATGTGAAGCACATGACTTTATTCCAGTGGCGACTTTAAATCAACACTTGAATGACTATGCTGTAGCTCTGTTCTCTTCTTCTCCTCCATCACACCCAAATTAAGATCTCTACTGGAAGTCAGAACACCATCTTGCAGCATAGTTTTCAAAATTCTCTTATGTCAGAGAATAACTCACCTCGAGTGTATGACAAGTAATATAATGCCACATATCATTATATGTATAGAAGCATGAATATGTTCTTCTTACAAATCTTAACCATGAAAAATGAAAACATTATTATCCCAGTTTTCATTTCTGAGACAGGCAATAGAAAAAAACCTTGTTCCATGTGGAGTACTTGGATATGTGCATAAAGAACATAGTATTTTTTATTTGCAGGGAAAAAACCCTGAAAAGCTTCCAAAGATTTTAAAAACAGTCTTGTTTCTAGTTACATTAGATCCTATAGGAATAGGAAGAAGAGAAGACTTTTCTTGTGCCACTCTGAGACATCAGCAAGATCAGTGCAAAACTCTTCCCATTTCCCTGGATGACTTAAAACAGCCAGAAGATTAATTTGATAACCCAGGAAGACTCATTCAGTCCATGTTTGCAGGCTAGCCTGGCATAGAATGAAATATGGAATCTCCTCTGAAACTCTAAAATCTCTCAGAGTAAATCTGTGAGGATTTGCAACACTCCATTGCCGATCCATCTCTGTGCCTTTGCTCCCATCAGTAAGGCCTCCTTAGGCAACTATCTGGGAAGCAATGCCAAGACCTACACAAACTGGTTATATAGCCAATATTTTTTATTATGTCTGCTAACAAAACTTTACACAGACCCAAGCTCTTCCCCATCACTATCCACTGCAGACCATGTGGGATGAACTTTGAGTGAATGCTACCACAAGCGATATGAAATCTGAAGGCCCCTGAGATCTACCCCAAAATGACCAGTTCCCTTATGTACAGCATACATTCATAGTCACTTAGGAAACCCAAACAGGCAGTTAAGGATCTCCTATGTGCTTACAAGAACACCTGGCCAATCTTTGTGGCAAAAGACAAACAACCAAAAGCTGTGTAACATGCTGTAGATGTTACACAGTTGTCCACAATAAAAGCATCTACTGTTGCCCCCTGCTCTGCAACACAGTTACTCAAAGGCACGTCTATCAAACACTAATGTAGATGAGCAATTCTCACCACACAGAAGCTACTTGGTGAGCCAAGGATGATGTCAAGCACCTCTCTCCCTGTGTCTTACAACCACTGAGGAAGAAGGAACTCACGTACCTCAATACCTCCGCATACATAAATGCTGCTGTGTCTCATGCGAATAAAAGGTGTACCTTGATCTCTATGATCCAAGAAGAAAACAAAATGCACATAAATTAAGAACATACATGTATCTTTGTACAATATACATCAGAACATCGTTTACATGTGAGTCAGGTTTTGTCCTTAAAATAGGAAATAAGAGCTTTCCCAGAAAATGGTGTCGTGCAGATTTCTAATATTATCCTGAGTGAGATGATGAAGCTACTTTTGTTCTCCACACAAAAGTGGGTGCAGTGAAAATTGTGTGTGAGTTGTCAGCACATTTGTGTTTTGAAGGGTTATTGATGTGAATAGCAGGTGAACTGTAAAGAAAAGGCTCCAGCTGCTTCTTGTTTTGAATTCATCCTTGGTGCAAGACCAAGAGCAAATACTGGAATGGGAAAAGTTAAACTCATAAGTGTCCCAGTTACACTCAAAGAGAAAAGAATTAAAACCCTTTTCTGTTGGTGTGCTATGCAGTTCTGCAACATTGATTTTATTCACACATAGTGCACAGCTGTTTATTGAGTCTGACCCTTGAGGGGAAGCCGAAGAAACACTAGAAATGAAACCACTCAGAAAAAGACAGTTTTCCTTTCCTGTTTACTTGATAGATGTTTCATAAAAAAAAAAAAAAAAGAAGCATTTTTATATAGCAGTGACTTGCAAATCATTCTTTTGATTATTAGCATAATTATTACAATAGTTCTGATGTTTTTCCCATCTTATTCTACAGTACAGTTGTTTTCACAAAAAATGAAAATAGTGGAGAAGTTACTGTTGTTATTGTTCAGGAGACTATAAAATAAAACTAAGCAATGCTGTCTTTTATTAGAATGATTTAGTAACCAGTCCATCTCACTTTTGTATATTGCCTTAAACGCTACTATAACCAGCCTTAAATATGTCATTCCCATTCCACTTGATTGTTTTGGCAGAATAAGAAATATAAAATACATAATGGATTCAAATAAAGAGAGATTGAAATGCAGTGAGCACATTCAAATCCCTGCAGATCCAATTTTGTGGGTAGGGAGAATGACTGGGAAGTTGCTAGTGAGTACTTTTTGCTACACTCCTGCAGAACTTCCCTTACTTAATACAATTTGGATGAATTGAGCAGTACCATTATTGGCATATAAGAATTTATGTAAAAATGTGAGCCCTCATTTTGAAAATGAAACTTTTTTTTAAATTAATAATACTGAAGACAATAAATGCACAAAAAATGATGCCTTCCACATTCCTTTCGCCTTAGGTGCCTCTAACCTGCCAGTGGCAAGACCCGCATAGTAGAAAGTGATTTCCACAGCCATCAATTCTGTATTCAGTGCTGGGCAATTCATCACAACCAGACAAAGCTGAATTCTATCAAAATGAAATGGCAGATGTCCATGCTTTGAGACTTTTAAGGAGATTCAAATTTAATAATGCCTTTTCCTTTAATTTATTTTATATTGCTATAGACTCAGTTCTAGTATATATGGCAAAAATTTGCAATTCTAAGTCTTCTGAGTAAAGAGACACAAGTGGTTTAGTGACTGCAGAAATTAGAAATCTTCTTTCCTGAAGGATGGCATGACAAAATCATAAACTACTGTGAGGATATTACTAGCAAAACTGTTGTTTGAACCTCAGGAAGGTTTAAAAAGACAGGTCAAGGGGACTTGACAGAACACAGAATCCAAGATACAACCAGAGACAAAGCTGTCAAGTGCTCTGAAGACAGTTCAAACTCAGTGTTGCTTACAGAAAGAGCTAGTGGAAAATCTGAATGATGAAACAACTGATATATCAGAAAAAGTAGATTTCTTGATATTTTGATGAGGAATTCTGAATAAATGAAAAACATTATTACTTTCCAATAGGACGGTTAGTTGATCGTCACGGAAGTGGAACGAGAAATGCAGATTTTAATTTTTTAAAAACAAATAAAAAATTGCACATCCAGTTCAGTTAGTGGAATTTTTTCCAAATGCATTAACTTTCAAATTACTGATCCAGGACAAATGGGTACAGGTTTTCCTATCTCTTTTTTAAGCCATCTAAGCTGGAGGTCAAATGTTTGGATAAAAGTAAGCCCGTGCAAATTTTCTTTTTGTTGTATGTAGACTATCTTTTCCTATTATATTACTTCTGAGTTTTATGTTAAAGTTATAATGCTCTTAATCTTTTCCTCTGTGATATCTGCAGGAACAAGAACAATGGTTGAAACCTTCAGCCTGAATAGTTCAGCAGCTTAGTCCAGCACATGCATTGATCAAATGCAAATAATGTCCACGACAGTCTATGCTATTCTGATTTATTTCAACAAATCTCAAAAGCAGTATTTAAAAAAAATAATAATCTCAATATGGGGTTTAATATTTTGCAGCAATTAATGATCTTCTTTGGCTTAAGCATACTGGCCAATCATTAAATAAGGTCTACCAACCTCACTGTTGAAAGTCTTTTGCTCTGAAATACACAGAAGAAAATAGTATAAAAAGAAAGGAAAAGATTAAAGTATGCATTTAAACCTGCAGATTATGTAACAGTTCCTCTTTATAAATCAAGTCTCAGTAACACAGAATCAAAACTTCACCTTGAAGAATGGTGGGTTGCACCATTATAGAAGGTCTAACGTAGCTAAGAGAAGGAACTCTACAGATGTGAGCACAAGCTTTTCCCCACTTGGTATTTCACACTAATAGTGGCTTCAGACGAATTGCCTTTCACATACAATATTAGGAACATTGGGAAGTTTTCAGATCTTATTTAAAGTGTTATATTCTCTTCCTCCTAACCACACAGAACTACGTTTGACTGCACAAGACGCCAACTCTTGGAGAATCTGCCCTCAAAGGGCCACACATCTCTCATCCCAAACAGAACTATAACACATGGTTTTATCATTAATTATGGGGCTTTTAATCTTTGGCTATTTTTCTAATGATTCATAATGAACTCCTCAGTAAGTCAAACAGCTGAGCACTAAACATCACCTGTGGCTGGACGTTAAAAATGGCAAGTTCATAATAAAAAGAAAAATGCACATTTCTAATGATAAATGGTCACTTTGTCATGATGAATGACATCACATGATAATTTCAAACTAAGATGAAATATCTTTCCAAAATTTGTTCTGTATCTCAAGAAAGAATCAAAAGATAGATGTGGATAATAGAAAAAAAAAACAAAGACCTTAGTCCTGTTCTGAAAACTGAAAGCCCATCCAGACCTAGCTGGCCTAAGACCCTCCGTACCTTTTCCACAGCACACAAGGGATAAGTGTGACCTAGAATCACATCTAGATGCAGTAGTAACCCAAGCAGAACTCACTGGGTACCCTCACAGCTTTATTTGGTATTATTTGATTTTATTTCCTTTTGATAGGAAGCTGAATATGAGTCAGTAGTGTGCCCAGGTGGCCAAGAAGGCCAATGGCATCCTGGCCTGTATCAAAAACAGTGTTGCCAGTAGGACCAGGGAAGTTATTCTTCCTTTGTATTTGGCACTGGTTAGGCCACAGATCGAGTGCTGTGTCCAGTTCTGGGCCCCTCAGTTTAAGAAAGATATCAAGTTGCTGGAACATGTCCAGAGAAGGGCAACGAGGACGGTGAAGGGGCTGGAGCACAAGCCCTATGAGGAACGGCTGAGGGAGCTGGGATTGTCCAGCCTGGAGAAGAGGAGGCTCAGGGGTGACCTTGTCGCTGTCTACAACTATCTGAAAGGAGGTTGTAGTCAGGCGGGGGTCGGTCTCTTCTCTCAGGCTCCCAATGACAGAACGAGAGGACACAGTCTTAGGCTGCGTCAGAGGAGGTTTAGGTTGGATATCAGGAGAAACTTTTTCACAGTGAGAGTGATTTCCCACTGGAATGGGCTTCCCAGGGAGATGGTGGAGTCACCTGGATGTGTTTAAGGATAGGTTAGATGATGAACTTAGTGGCATGGTTTAGATGGTTTAAATGGTTTAGATGGTATAGATGTTAGATTGTTGTTGGATAGGTTGTTAACTTAGGTAAAGGTTGGACTTGATGATCTCCATGGTCTTTTCCAACCTTATTAATTCTGTGGTTAATTCTGTGTATAAGTAACTGCAGGTTTCATACCAAACTGTACAAAATTCCTCAACTGCCCAGCTGCCATACACTACTTGATCTTAAGACTGTTTTCTTAGTATTTATTTATTTAACTTTCATTTTACTTCTTTTGAAACACTGTCACCATTTTTCTAACAGAGCATCCCCTTCCATTCCACAACTCTCTCTCACTGCTACAAACAAAGACTGTGTTTGTCTCCGGGCCCAAAGCAGATGTCACCAGCCCTGGTTTAAGCTTTAATTCCATTTGTTCTTTCTTTCAAGTAAGCATTTTTCAAATGTATCTGCTGATGGGATATGTCAAAAGCACCAATAGGGTTGGCATCCCTATTTTTGCTGGAATCCCTGTGAGACCCCTATACTCCTCCTTCTCAACAAAGTCTTATTCCTCACCTTATTCCTCATCTTCTCATCACCTCATCTTGGTTTTTTTTGGTTTTTTTATAAGCTCCTGCACAAACTAACTAATCTGATTCATGGTATCAGGCTTTCATTTCCTTTATTCACTTACAACTCAATACCTAGATTTACTCACATATCACTCCTTTCTAACTAACTAGTCTGTAGCTGAAAAATGGTATTACTGCTGATCAGAGAGGAAAGAATGAGTTTATGTTCCTGCCCCATTACTGAAACTCTGCAACCAGATTAATTAAGGGCACTGGGTCTTCACCTCTTTCTGCAGTCTTTTCACAGTATAAAAATGTAAAGAAATATGGTGAAATGCCAATTTGATATTACTCTCCACCATATTAATAGCTAGTCTGGAAAACCAATTTCCTCCACAAATTTTCAGATTGTTATACATGACACTGTCTATTAGTATTTGCATTTAGGGACTTCCATTTACAGAAGAGCATGCAATTATGCCTTTGCTATTAACTATGCTACACAAAGATAAATGTTATTTAAACCTGCTATAAATTCCAAAGGCCAAAGACTTTTTATAACTAGGTCATTTTTAATGACAATAATTCCAGATTGGTCAATTCCCTACCACTTAAAAAGAAGAATCAGGCAGATAGAACATATTTAACAAATTTCATTATTTCATTAAACAATTCAGCAGTATGTTGCTAAATCTTATACTCTATGCTTCGGGGGGGGGCAGGGGTGTTCAAAGAATTAAGGCTTAGCCTCCTCTGATCAGCTTGGAAAACTTTTCAGTGCAAGAATTATCTACAAGAAGACCTGGAAAATAAATGGGATTATTTTATTTTTGTGCAAATGACTTTTTTGGCTGATATCTTCTTTTGTAGTTTTGGATTAGGAAAAGTTAATGCAAAGTCTCCACCTGGTGGTCAATTGTATTTTAGTGAAATCGAAATATTTTGCTACCTGGTCAACATAATATTTTAATCTCTTTCCTATTTAGCCAAGACGTTGTTTCAAATTGATTGTTATAGTTAAATAGGGAAAAATGCATTGAAGCAGCAGTATCCTTAATCTATTGCTCATTATCCCTGTAGTTTGTAATTTTGCACAGGTTAGCACACCATTTTTCCCAGTGTTTTGTGTCACAGTTTTGCTACACACAATCCTCAAGGAGCCCAAGGAGGTTGAGAAAAATGTAGAGAAGGGTTTGCAAGGTAGTACGTAACGCAAATTGGAAAACTCGGCAATTATCTCCTGTCAGAAACTGAAAATTTCATAGCAGATTTGGAAATAAGGGATGGGAAAATTTAATTAGAGGAAGAGAGTTGGTCAAAGAAAAAAGATCAGTGTGGTGGGTTGACTCTTGCTGTATATCAGGTACCCATCGAAGCTGTTCCACCACTGACCTCCTCAGCTTAACTTGGGAAAATTAGTTTAATTTATTACCAATCGGATCAGAGAAGGATAATGAGAAATTAAATCAATGTTTAAAACACCTTTCCTCCACTACTCCCAAGGCTCAACTTCACTCCCAATTCTCTCTACCTCCTCCACCCCAGCTCAGGATGACAGGGAATGGAGCTGTGGTCTGTTCATCACAAGACTCTGACACTCCTTCTTCCTCAGAGGGAGGACTCCTCACACTCTTCCCCTGCCCCAGGGTGGGGTCCCTTCCACAGGAGACAGTTCTCTAGACTTCTCCTACCTGAGTCCTTCCCATGGGCTACACTGTTGCACGAACTGCTCCAGAATGGGTCCGTCCCCTGGGAGACAGTCCTTCAGGAACAGACGGTTTCAGCATGCGCCACCTACAGAGTCACAAGTCCTCCCAGCAAACTTGCTCCAATGTTCGCTCCTCCCTCCACAGTCCACAGGTCCTGCCAGGAGCCTGCTCCAGCATAGGCTTCCCACAAAGACACAGCCTCCTTTGGGCATCCCCCTGCTCTGGTGCGGGGCTCTCCATGGGCTGTAGGTGGATATCTGCTTCCCCGTGGAACCCCATGGGCTGCAGGGACAGAGCGGCTCCACCATGGTCTGCAGGGGAACCTCAGCTGCAGGGGAACCTCAGCTCCTGCACCTGGAGCACCTCCTCTCCCTTCTCCTGCACTGACCTGGGTGTCTGCAGGGTTGTCACTCTCACCTGCTGTCAGTCATCCCTTCTGACTCTCATGCAATAACTTTTCTCCCCTTCTTAACTCTGTTATCCCAGAGGTGCTGCCATTATCACTGATGGTCTCAGCCTTGGTGGTTCCATCTTGGGAGGGCTGGAATTGGGTTTGCTGGACATGGGGAAGCTTCCAGTAGCTTCTCATAGAAGCCACTGCTGTAACCCCCCACCGCTACAAAATCTCTGCCACACAAACCAAATGCATCCAGAAAATTCATCTAGCAGATTCACTGGGAGCGGTGAAATTTCAAATTTCATCACAATTTTAAAGAAATCTGTTTGTACATTTGCCAGCTAGGACGGTTGAATGGTCACTTAGCAGTGTGGCCTTGGATGACAATACACCATCTGCTGATGAAGATATTTTTGTATTACAGGATTGAACTTGTATAACCCCTGGCCAAAGAAAAGTCATTCCAAGTAAAAACTAAGAGTAATCTACGAATTGTTTAAACGTACTGCAAACTATGTTTTTTTCTTGATGAAAGCATTGCAATTATAATGTTAATGTAAATGCTACGTAAATATATTTCAAACAAAAACTTAATTTCTGTTCTCTTAAAATCTTGCTTGAAATATTCTGTGTCTGATCCAGCTCTTCATCATTAATCTTCTGTTTTGAGCATCTCTGGTCAGCTAAGCCAATCACTAGTACAACTGTTCACTGGTTTTGACAGTGACAAAAATAATAGCATGCCATAACAACCATGATAGCTTTGGATGTAACGATCCAAAATTAAATGTATGTCTACTCTCCCTTTGGCATCAGCTATCAAATCATAATTTGCTGGAGCAGATACTGTGGATTCATACTGTAGAACTGCAAATTTATAGGCCATTGGTCCATTAGTTATTTTGAGAGTATGCACTCTGATTGAATACTTGCCACAAAATAAAATAGAATGCTATAAGGACCAGCAAAATTTTTAATACAAAATATTTTCTAAAGCCACAGTATAAGAAACCATCTCCTCTTGTGGAAGAAAAGCTAGAAATAAGGAAAGCTCAGATCATAACTGAAAATAAGCTATGGATCAAAAGGAAAAAAAAATGTGTTGAAGAGTTTCCATGTTTATGGCATAGAGAATTTCTGTGAAACTGTACAGTGCTGCTCTTTCCAGAATAACAGGTAAGAAAACTAAATAGTCATCTCAGATACACAGTCACTAATGCCCATGTAGCCATTCTGCTACATCCTTTTATTTTGGGACTATTCCACTTGGTATGAAATAGATATACAGTCACTGATGCAGAGAATTAGAAAATATATCTAGGCTTTTACAGAGCACCTTCACAGTTAACCTCCAAGCTCCCACATGTACCCATCCAAACTGTGGCTGAGCCCTGGGTATGGGCTGAGATCATCCACCTACAGGTACTCTGAGCTCACTACTGGCTGCATCTCCCTGGACAGAAGAAAGCATCACGATCACAACAACTTTCAGATGACCCATGAATATGTAGGGTCAAGGTTGTAAAGACCTTAACAGTAAATTTATAACTAAAAAAAACCAAGATAAATTAAGGTATGTATGTGGACACTTCTACTTTGTCAAGTTATTCTTGATATTATATTAAAACACTATTGTTTTTACTCTCAGTTAGTGTTATATACATCAATATAAAGACCGAAAACTCCTACTACAGTAAAAAAAAAATTAGTTCATTTTTAAAATCACATAGAAGTGTTGTAGAAAGGGGAGCACCTAAAAAACATTCCCATTTAAGAATGAACAAAACATTCCCAGACCACATCACAGAATATTTTAGAAGGAAAAAAATACCTCTGAGGTAATCTCCTTCATCCTTACAGGAAACAGTCCAAGCTTGTTCCCTTCAGGCACTTCATCTAATCTAGTTTTAAATAAGCCATATAATGAGTTTTCTACAGCTTCCCCTGGGAACTTATTCTACAGTCTAATAGAACTCATTTTCAGGAAGTTTAAATTATTTTTAATTTCCTCCCATTACTTCTAGTTATGTATATCATATTAGTCTTCATACAGTAAAACCTTTTTGAAATACAGTAAACAGTATTCTTTTTTGTAAAAAAACTCTTACCATCATTAATAAGCTTACTCCTTTCAATAAGATTTCCTTTTTTCAAATTAATTCTGTTGAAAGGTTACAAAGTAAAAACTGACTAAAAACATTTTGCCGTTTCTATGTATATATATAATGTATAATAAAGTTCTACTGTACAAATATCGCCCACTCAAAAATTAGGATTATTAGTACCAAGGAGATTTGTTAGGTGAGGACCCATTCCCTTAAACTGAAAACCTCCTTGCTGAAAAATACTTGGAGTGTAAGAATAGCAAAGAGGCAAAAACTCACTGTAAATTCTTACTGTCTAGATGGAACAAACAGTCATTGTCAAAATATGCTCCCAGTTTATTATTAAACACTCTTAATTATAAATACTCAATACACTTGCTGTATTACACAAAAGGCATGTACATTTTAAAGAAATCATCTAGGAAAAGGGCTTTTTGGTACTTTTTTTTTCTGACATATTCAATCACATAATCATGATGATCTGTTATTGATAGTTCTAATAAAGGATATTTCTTCCTGGAGAGTGGCATGGAGGCAGTCCAGAAGGTTCTCAGACTGTATCAAGGATTGCTTCCTGTCACAGCTAGTTAGTGAGTCTACCAAGGTGAGCCTATTCTTGACTTACTGTTCACTAACAGGGAAGGGCTGGTTGAGAATGTAGTGGTTGGAGGCTTCCTGGCATCCAGTGACCATGAAATAATAGTTTTCTATAAATAGTGAAACAAGGAGAGGATTCAACAAAACCTCCATGCTGGATTTCTGGAGGGTGTACTTTGGTTTATTTAAGGAATTAACTAGTAGAGTACCCTGGGAGACTGTCATTAGTAACAAAGGCATCCAGGAAGGCTGGATGTACTTCAAGGCTGAGGTCTTGAAGGCGCAGGAACAGGCTGTGCCAATGTGCTGTAAGATGAGCCATAGGGGCAGACAGCCAGGCTGGATAGGTAAGGAGCTTTTGAATGAATTAAGGAAAAAGAAGAGGATGTACCGCCTCTATGCTATATTACGATATATGTTCCTATGAGTATCCTGAATATAAGTCTAGTCCTGAGCATTAATCCAGTTGCCTAGATGGGACCAATCTTAGTTACTACTGAGAAATCATCTGTTCCCAAACTGAATCACCTGAAACTAGTTCAGGTATGTGTAGAATACACCATGCATAATCCAAGAAAATAATAGTTATCAAAGAGTAAGTAAGGCTGGAACAGACTTCTCAAGTCCATTTGGTCCAACCCCTGCTCAGAGTACTGGGGTAATCTGTGAGCAACAATCTGTGCTCAAAACAGGGGCAACTTCAAAGCCAGGACAGGCTATCCAGGGCATTGTTCTGTCAAGGGTTTGTATCTCCAAGGAATGGAAAAGCCACGGCCTCTCCAGGCAAACTGTCAGCGCTTAACTAATCTCACTGGGAGTATTTTTTTTGTCTCGTATCTGTCTGAAATTTCTCTTGCTCCTAGTCGAATCTGTTGTTCTTCCACCCTCTACTGCACATCCCTGAGAAGAGTCTGGCTGTTTTCTCTGTAACTTCAGTTTATGTAGGTGAAGACTGATTAAAACCAGCCCAGTCTGGGGGTAGATGTCCTCACCACACAGGCACACGGCTCAATCTGTTGTACATTAGAAGCACAAACATCTGATTTTGGATGCATCTCCCCTTTTGTTGCTGAGCTGCCTTCTAGCCAGCCAGTTCCCAGCTCGGACTGTTGGAAGGCATTGTTCCACTCCAGGAGTCCCTCCCTTAGACTTGTGTGTGTCTAGGTTCCTCAAAAGTGGTCCCTGGATCAATTTTCCTAATCCATCCTCAAAAATGAGAAAGTGTTGATTTTTGGTGGAGAAAAATAAAACAAAAACATCACCAGAAACTTTGATTTTAAAAAACACATTAAAATATTTCTGAAGAAAATTAAATGCATGAATTAAGGTGCATGGACTACATGAATTAAAATCTTACAAAAATTATTAAGCTGCATTGTGTTATCCAGGTTCAAACTGTTATTTAAAACACATTGTTCAGCAGCTGCTGTACCTGTGTAGGCACCTGTAATTACAAGCTGCCTCCCTGTCTGATTTCCCAGTTCCCCAGGCATCAGGAACTAGATTTGCAAGCATGCCCAGAACTCTTTTAGTCGCATCACCTTTCAGTGCTCCCACATAGACCCAGCTGACATCCACGTATGGCCTTTTTCCAGCTGACATCCTTTAGAGGTCAAGTATCCAAAAAGCAGATATTCTTCATTCCTAGCCCTTAGGGTTCTCCAGTTATGAAATGGCTACTCTGAAAGACCAATCTGTATAACACATGGGCAGTGCTCTTTGCCTACTTTTTCCTTCTTTTTTTTTTTTTAATTTTTACACAGAGAAGAGTGTAGCAAACACTTACTCATCAGCAGCTTAATGGTTAAACTATCCACCCAGAAAATGGAAGATCATTTCAGCTTGGCAGTGTCCAAAAATAAACCTTCCATCACCAAGCTATAATGACATAAGTAACCTTTCCATTCCCTCCATTCCTTTGTACTGTGAACAAAGCATTGAACAGGTCAGAACTGTTTAGAGTACACACCTTAATCCCTCTAATTTCATATCCTAGCAGCCAAGCTACCAAATCATACCCTTTTCTCTTTTGCACAAGGAATCCCAAATGCCTTCCTGCACTACTGCACAGCTTTGGGAAGAAGAAAAACTGTTCTTTCTCAAAATGTCATAGTCTGTAGGCACTTTCCATGGGCTGTGGCTATGAGTTTAGTAGGAACTTGTTCTTAGAACTTGTAATGGCTAAGCAAGTGATATAAACAGTATACACTGTATGAAAAATGAGCATTATCTTCTTAACTGGTGGATGTGTTTTATGAACTGCTCACTGTGCCAAAGGAGCTATTTTCAGGTATGTAACGCAGGGAAAGACTGCATAGACAGATATCCTGGCTTACACTCCACACAAAACACCTTACTCTAGAAAGGTGTAAAACTTAGAATACATTCTCATCCTGACATTTTTCCATGTCCAATATGTAGATTGTTTTAAATCCCACAATGAGAGATCGGACTTCTCCCCATACAGCCTTACAGGAAGCCTTTACACTCCCCAGAGGTTTCTGTCTTTGGGAAATGAAACCCAAATGTTAGATATTGTCCAAGCCCTTTGCTGGATATAGTGTCATAAACTTTTTCTAAGGCATTACTTCTTATTAAGCACAAAATAAGGCTTATGTTTCTCTAAACCTTTTCATCTGGCTATCAGAGCATACTCCGCTATCAGAGCAGACTCCACAGCCCATGGCACAAGGCAGATTTTTCAGGTTATGTTCTTCATGATTCATGAGTCTGAAGGGAGAAATGCCTGAATCAGCCAACCAGAAACATTGACCAGAGGCACCTGAAATGCCACCCTTCTTTAGCCAACTTATGCTGCAGGTATGTTCTATCCACTCATTAGCAGCCCTTTAGCTCCTCATAAAACTAGAAGCCTAATTTGCCTCATACTGTACCGTGCTTTATTTTTTAAAACACAAAATGAGGATACACTCTGCTATGAATTAGGCTGCTACAGTCATTCTAAGTGAACAAAATGCAAAGCTAGTTCTCTTTTTCAGACTAAAGTTGGTCTTTTCCCTATTTTTCTTTAATTTTTTCAGGTGTATGCTTTAATCCAAGAGCTATCATTCATTTGATCGCTTTTGCTAAAGGTGTCCTGCTTTGCAGAAAAGGATTTAAGATTAATTAGGGGAAATAAAGGGTGCAAAATGCAGGGAAAATTGCTGGATTATAAAAGTCCTCGCGTCTGCTCCCAGAGTTGTTTCATCAGTGAGTGTTTCATATAAAAATGCACAAGAATTCCTTTGAGGAGAAACTGGAGCGCAGGTTTCCCTCTGCTCAAGAAATTGTCTAGTTCCTAGACTTGACTCCTGTGGCTAGAGAGACGTATCACAGCTCTTTAATACTTTTTTTAGTACAGTAAAACAGCTTCAAGGGGGTGAGTAGCAAGCTTAAAGCCTGAAGGTGGGAAATGAGAGATGAAGGTTTGAACCCTTGGAGGCAAAAAGCGGAATACTGGCTTAATGCAAAAGTAAGTGAAATTCCATGTTATGTGGAATGTCAGATTAGAGGAGATCAATGGTTCCATGGCTTAAAAGAAAATGAACATAATTAAAGGGCTTGATCATATATTATGTGTTCAGTTCAAACTCCTATGAAATCAGGGTGATTAAACACTAAAGAATTAATCAGAATCAAAGTCTGTCAAATAGTGTTTTCTCTCCTAACACCTTGGTATTCCTTTAAAGTACAAAAAAAAAAATGAAACCCATTTAAACCCCACTTTTATTCCATTTCTTTATATTCGCAGCAAAATAATTTTGCCGAATTAGGCCTACTTATATTTCAGGGTCACCCAGTAGGATTCCTAATGTTTACTGCTCAATAAAAATTATGCTGCAATCACAATTTTAATTCCTTCATTATGCAGATCTAGACATAGTAGTCCTAGAAACTTTCTTATTAAATCTGCAGGAAACAAGATAGTTGTCCCTAAAGTCAGTTCAGAGCTGAATAAATATTTTCATGATTTTGTTTTCACAATGTTTATTGTGGAAAAAATTGATTCTTGAAGAGAAATAAAAAGATGAGATTTTAAAATGTGTCTAAACAATTGAGAAACACAAATTTAGCAGACATTAATGGGAATGTGCTTTTTTAAGTGCTTTTTAATACCCAGTCTGCAAACATAGTATCTCTCTCTACAGACTTCAAGATTTTGCCACCAAACATTTTCTTACATCAGGCATTCCCTAAAATAGCATCTCCAACCTTTTTCTCCCACTCTGCCTAATCATCAAATCATAGAATGGTTGGGCTGGAAGTGACCTTTAAGGCTCATCTAGTCTAATCCCTGTGCTACACACAGAGACATCTTCAACTAGATAAGGTTGCTCAAAGCCCTGTCCAAGCTGCTCTGAAATGTTCCCAGGGATGTAGCATCCTCCACCTCTCTGGGCAACTTGTGGCAGTATTTCACCACCCACACTGCAATAAACTTTTTTCTTACATCTACCCTAGATTTGCCCTTTTTTAGTCTAACACCAATACCCCTTGTCCTATTGCAACAGGCCTTGCTAAAAGGTTGTCCCCAGCTTTTTTGTAGCCCCCTTTAGGTACTTGAAGGCTGCTAGAAGGTCCCTGTGTAGCTCTCCCTTATTCAAACAGAAGCCCAGCTCTCTCATCCTGTCTCCATAGGAGAGATGCTCCAGCCCTCTGAGCATCTTTGTGGCCTCCTCTGGACCAGCTCCAACAGGCCCATGCCTTTCTTGTGCTGAGTGGAGAGGTGGACACAGCACTCCAGGTTTCACCTTTTCTCGGGACATAAGCAGAGAGATTTTCACTTAAAGGACACTTAAGGGCAGGGTGAACGCTGCAGGCGCCGCCAGGAGCCATCCCTGCCGGCAGGTGTCAGTGCAGCTCACACGATCCATCCACAGGATGGACGCTGGCAGGAATGCATCCCTGTGTGCCTTCAGGAGGCACTGCCACCATACAAACACCTCCCAGGTGAATCCTAAGAGCAGTTAAAATGATACCACGAATTCCTTTCACATCAAGTGTTTCCTTCGGTCCCACACATACTAGATGCAACTAGTGGACTGATGGAGCTTTCCCAGTCTCTGCTATTCCCACTCTCAATCAGCCAGCAAAATTTTATAGTTTGGTTGGGGCTGTTTTGGGAATCCCTGCTCTCCCAGAACTACTCAAAAGGAATCACAATACTTTTCCCCTGGCAGACCTGCCATCCCACTTACAGAAAATTCCTTGACTTTCTGAGGAAGAAATCTTTCCTGCTCTCTTCTTGTACCTCCATGTACTATATACACCCTGCCATGACTACATCGAACTTCATATTTTACATCAACACATAAATTATAAAACATAGCTGACAGTTCTTTAATATCTATGGCACAGAGTATGAGATCAAACAGTGATGGATCACAGTGGGTGGGAAAACATTTAAGATAACTGACCCACACCAAGCTCACTGCTAAGCATTACTGTACGACCATAGAAGCAGGCATCTTAAAAATTCACTGATTATCTTATGCAGCAAGAATATATGCACTTATCCACTGAAACATTTCATATAGGAAGACCACAAATCTGGGACAAGAGCAAGTGAGCATACCTATTTTCAAGAATAATTATCTCTTCTAATTTAAGCAATTAGTCAATGTATGATCACTCTGTGCAGAGTTATAGACATTGGTGAAAGAACCAAGTACACTGATAAGTCTACAGTAAAGGAATGCTTCATTCCAGAAGCAAGGCTTTGGAGGTTACTAAGGTGTGAAGAGTAGCTGCAAGACTATCAGGGCAATTCAAGTAAAAAGGTATCTCCAGAGTTCACTTAGCTAATTTCCTGTTCTGAACTGGGTCAGCCATGTGTCAGACCATGTTTGTCAGTACTTTATCCACTCGAGCGTTGAAATACCAAGGATGGAGACTGCATCATCTCTCTGGGCAATCTTCTGCAACACCTGACTCTCCTCATTCTGAAAAGGTTGTGCTTTTGTCTAAACCTCTCATTTTAGTTTATAGCCATTTGTTCCTGTTACATTTCATTCTGTTTCTACTGATCCATTTCTCCAGCCTCTCCCTCTGGATTGCTGCCTATGGTCCTTTTATATGTATTAGCTGATCCTCCCAACTTGACATAATCTGCAAACTTGATAAGCAAATACTCCATTGCCTCCTTATCACAGAGTGACACATTTACTCTTAAGAGAGAAGCAGCAGTATGTTTATTGATATAAAACAAGATTTGATAATGTGACAGCAGGTTAACAGAATTCCATGGCAATATACAATTATTTCCTGGATAGAGGACAGCATCAAAAAAAAACAGCAGGGTCTCCCTATCAATGAAGTCACAAGGATCAGAAAAGCCCTCCTTGCATTTCAAATTTCTCGGAGGGGAGTTTAGCTGCAGCTGGATCCAACCTTTGTGTCAGCCTTGGTCAGTGGTATCTGAGGAACTGTACATGCACAATCAATCCTTTGTATTACGTAGCTAAGATTTCAAAGTTTGCCATGCTATTAACACATACCAAGAATCCATTGCAACAAGGACTCTCACTTTCAAGGCATCATCTTAGGAGGTGTCCAATGAAAGCCCCTGGCATGCACCCCATGTGCAGGACAGCCCAACAGGCCCTGGGCTCTCCACTACTTATGGAGTAAGATAATTGACTCACAGTCATATTTGCATACCAGCTACATAAATTATGTTTTTCCCAAACCTGGTTTAAATCTGGCCTTGACCAGCACTATGGTTGAGTGGGAGGCATTGCTCAGCTTAGCCCTTGGCTATTGTGGTATTATCTGTGTACCCTGAATCCACCACACTTTCTGGTTGCTCAGGTCTGAACACATCTCTGGAGACAAAGTTTAAGTACTCCTAAATCAGCCACAAATGTTCTTCCTCTAGGGAGTAACACTGCATGGTAAGCTACTAAAACTCAGTTAACACGATCTTAAAGCTCCACTGGGGAAAAAATAGAAAAAAAATACACACTCCTCTTGCCCTCTATGTTACAATGGTACTGTAGCAGTTTGGTGTGTAAGCACACACACCTGCCCAGGACAAAACAGAGGCAGATGAGCTTGGTGTGCATCTCATCAAACTGCACAGACAGAAAGACAGTGCCATTTCTACAGCACTCAAAAGCAAACGCTAATTCAGCACATTCAGGACAAACATAACCCATGCCACAGCTGCTGGCCCACAGGGCAAGGATTGTTCCTTGGCACCATCTCACAAAGAACATACTGATGTAGTTTCAGATGTTTCCCAATGCATTCACCAACCACAAAGGTCACAGAAAGCTTCAAAATATTCGCAATGTCTTAGGAAAGTTGCGCATAGAAGATAAGAACTTTAGCATTAGTAGTATTTATTTTATTCATGACAGGCAGTATACTCAGGAACATTTTTAATTCCACACAAATGAAAACAGTTCTCTATCACAGTCATCAATGACACAGTCATCACATGACACAGTATAAAGAAAGAAACACATTTAGGAAATACCATCTGATAAACAATAGTTTCAAATTAAATGTGACTAAAAAAGTTTATTGTTATGAAAAGCAGTATGTGTGTGTACAACAAATAGGAAAATAGGAAAATTCACCTAGCTTCCCACACCTAAACTTCCACATCTTAAACAAATTACTCCTTTCAACTAGGTTGAAATATGTATACTTCTCTACTTACAAGAAAAATGCTGTTACAGATGAGGCTTGAGATAGGAGACGTACTAAAAACGGAAAACGGCATAAAACACACATCCAAACATCACAGCAACTTTATCTAATAATCATAACACATCCGTGTAATGCACTTCTGAAAATTTGCATCAAAAGTGGCAACAAGACATTCTCTGTATTTACAGGTACAGTATAATCCTGAAAATGCTTTCAATTATCTAGTTTTTACTTGAAACACTGTGAGTATCAGATCTTCAGGAAAGGAATTACTATCTCAAGCTATTTTCACTAGCTTTTCCCTTCTTTGCCTAACTTCTGTCAGCAAAATCAGAATTTTCATCATAATTACACTCTGGTTCACAAAGGGAAGCACTCTAAACAAAATGTGGACACTCAGGCTGCAAATCTGTGTCTTCTGATTTAAGGCTGTCAACTGGAATGGGGCAGCACCTACTTTGGGAGCAGACTGCATGGCCAGCAGCAATTAAGGCATCAGCTATGCTGCTGTCCTCATACAGAACATCCACCTCTAATTTCATTTCAGAGCCATAGTGAATAAAATGAAATACCAGAGCTGGTTTAAGAAGGAGCTTCTGAAACAGAAGTATAGCTTCATCACTCCAGTGTTCCCCCTTGGCAGGAACTGTATCATGCAAAGAGCAAGTGTGTGCCAAGCGTGGAAAGTAAAACAAACTTTCCGGAGTAACTTTAAGTTTATGGATTTCAGAATAAGGGATGCTCTTCTGAAAGCCATAATCAATAAATGTAAGAACAACAGACTGACTTGCTACTTCACTAATTTCTGCCCTGTACCATTCTGCTTTCAGTCCAAACTTGATTAAGCAGCTAGCACCAAGGACTACATTTTCTTTTGGCAGAGCTGGCAAGTTGTCAGGAAGGTCAGAGAGCAGCAAGGACAAGTTTTGCATGGAATCAAAGAAGACTTCAAACTGGACACTGAAATTTGAAGGATCAGTAACTGCAGTTGCAAACCCAGGATACGTTCTGCCACTTCGCAGCAGTGTCCACATGACTGAATTTATCTTGAATGACGTATCAAACTCCTTACAGTCTGTACTACTGGATTTTTCTGGTCCAACAGCTGTCTGACAATGACTTAAGAACTGGTTCAAATATTCCTGAAGCATAGTTTCTCCTATTAAAATATCTACCTCCCAGATACCAGAGGATTTCAAGTATCTTAAAAACAAGATCCTTATTTCATAATCTAGGAGTACAGTTAATACATGGTGAAATTGAATTTTCTTCAGGTGTTTAAACCCAATCCATTTACAAAATACAGCTTGCTTAGGAATACTTTTAATCTCATCACTGAGCATCTTTGCATTATTTAAGGACACCATTTCATACATGCCATAATCCATGAAAAAAACTAGCATCAACTTCTCCCTGACAAATTTCTCTATCACTTTTGAACGATACCACTTTAAGTTCTTTTTAGATTGTGTCATGCATTCCAGTCCGTTTTCAATGTCACCTAGTCTCAGCAAATCACTTATTTGTGCTTCTTTGTCAAGCATTACACTTAACTCATGTAATGTTTGCAAATTTTTAAGTAACTGTACATAAAATTCTCCACTCTCTGAAATACCAACTACTTCTGCTGCTTCTACTTGTCCAGAACTTAAAACTTGATGAAGAATACTTAAAGGGTTTTTGGAAATATTTTTCATCACAACAACCTCTATTTTATTTTGACCAGCTAAATCATTCCTAGACTTTCTGTCTTGAAGATTACTGTTTTGCTTTGGCCTACTGTCCCAACGACACATTTGTGCATTTTGACACCTCCTCCTTTCTATTTCCTGAAGAAGGTCATTAGACATAGACTTTCCATCACAGATTATATCTATTTCCCATTGATCCCCGTGTTGCTGTAAGAACTTGCAAGTGACTGGCTCATTACTTACATTTCTTGCAAAATAAGCATCACTTTTCTTAGCCCAGCTTTCATCAGGAACACTTTTTACACTGCTAAGGAAACAATGAACACTAAATCTCGGCATAGTCAAGAACTCTTCTGGAATCCTACAGATTTTTGATGAACTTACAACTGCATCGTTACCATAGTCAATAAACTCTACCTCAAAGGAGTTTGCCGATTTCAGAGTTTTAATAAGTGCTCTGTAATAAAAAGAGTCAGTCTCATGCTCTGCAACAATAAGGTCTCCTATCATGAGTTCATCTGAGCAGCTTTCAAGGCCTTTATTCTCCAAGCTTTCATTTAAATCATCTGCTAATTTTATTATTAAGTTTTCATCCTCTGCAAGGTGAACATAGAAACTTGACAGACTATTCACATGAGAAATGTAAGCTGCTACTTCAGTATTCACCTGGATATCACGTTGAGGAAGACTGATTAATGAAGGTATATTTTTATTACTCCTTTCCTGCTGACCTGTACAATTTAGTCTTTCATTATGAGATTCAGAGAGAGCATTTACAGTTATTTCCTTTGAAGTTAAAGCAGACTGAGAGAGCGAGTGAGAGGCAGGTTCTCCAATTGGTGGTTCTCTGTTCTCTAGAACAGCACTGGAACTACCTCTAAAGCCTGGCTCTTCACTGTCTTGTGAAGTCTGCTGTTTTAAGGATCCATTACACAGCTTCGGTGTGCTACATGCAGCTGGCTCTTCATCTCCAAAATTCTCTCCAATATCTGTCTGGTAATGCTCATCATACACTTCACATTCCACTTCAGTTTCCAGCTGAAGTGTTTCAGGATTTTTAACACTTACTTTATTAATTTCTTTGTCATTGTCCATGTGACATATCACTTCTTCATTACTTCTAAATTGTTCTCTACAGCTTTTCTGTGCCAACTCTTCCAATATTTTTTCCTTAAGCTGCTGACTTACTTTGAGCTGTCCATCATACAACTCCACAACAATCTTTCCATCTGAGCCTTGGGACAAAATTACAGCCTTCAGCAGTTTACGAAGGAATCTTTCCTCAAACCATCTAGTAACGCTTGCTGGAATTTTTGTCCCCTTAAGATCTGACAGATAGCATTTAATAGCTTGCATGGGTGTGAATATTAGGTCAGTGGCAGAGTCTGGAATGGGCATCAACTGGTCTCTCTCCACCATACTCTTATTTCCAAAATCCACATAGTGAGCCCATAGATAGGACGTCGATTCCACGGGAAAAGCCAAAGCTCTATAAAAGAGACCATCTTCAAAATATCTGGCTATGCATAATCGTGTATTGCCGGTATCATACTTTGCATCATTTGACACTTTACTTATATCACTAACCTTCTTCATCAATGCCTCTACAGTTCCAGTGTTTCGATTAAGCTGACAATAGAATTTTGAAGGATTACTTATGTGAGTTATATAAACCTCCTCCTCACTTCCAACTTTTATATTAAAAGATGAATAGCAAAAACTGTAAAGAGAACCCAAAGATGCAAGGCTTCTCAGTCCAGTACATTCAGACTGGGCGAGACCACGTTCTCTGAGAAATTCCTCTGCACTAGTAAGGGGAGTCTGTAATTCAACTACATTGCATAAACAGTTAGGACTCAAAAGAACCAGAGCATAAATGATGCAAGTCAGTCGTCCTCTAGAAGAAGAAATGAAGTCTTCAAACTGTCTTTGCACTTCTTCAGACCAATTAAGTGAGTCAGTCTGTAAGGGTACATTTTTAAGTCCACATCGAAATGCTTGACTTTCCAGAGTTAGGAAATCTGGAAGAACAGCCTGGAGATCTTTAAGCAAAACTCTTTCTCGATAACCATAGTCTACAAAAACCACATCAACTTCATTTTTGGATACCTGCTGCACAACAGTTGCTCTGTACCACTTCCCATCTTTGGGAGATTTAACAATGCAGGCAACCTGTCCAGTTTTGTAAAGACTGGTATGATTGTTATAGTAAGTCTGAATTTTTCCCATTAAGTTATTTAACTCTGGCAGGTTGCTTTGCAACTGACATGAAAAATCTGATGGGGAAAAAATGCAAGAACACACTACCTCAAAAACAGCTCCTGGTTTAAACACTAACTCTTTATAAAATAATTTTTCCTCACATACGGATTTATGCATTTTAGATGCAGCATCTTGTCCAAAACAGGATGGCACAACAGCTTCTCTAGGTACTGGAGACACAGTTAATGATTTTTCCTTTTTAGGTACGCCTTCATCTGCAGATACTTTCTTTTTACATCCACCACCAGTGCTCCCTAGATTGGTTTTTGATTTTTGACATTTGAGATACTTCCAGTTGTGCCTTTTTTTTGCCGACCTTACAACAGAATCTGGTGGTTTTTCCCAGTATTCAGCATACCCGGCTCGAACCATACAAGCAGCGACATCTTCTTGATGCAAACCAGTATGACACTGCACATTAACAACGTACTTGTTGTCTTGCTTTCCAACGACGTGAAGCAGGAGTTGTTTGTTCAGCACTACACTTTTAAAGAAATCAGTTTCTTTTTTAACCCACACACCATCAACAGGAAATGCACAAGCAAGGGAACAACACACAGCTAAAGCTGGTAAATCAGAAAACTCAGGAAGCAGTATCTTCACATCATGACAGGGTACTGTATCTATATTTCCAAAATCAAAAAAGTAAACTGCAATATTTACACAAAGCACTTTTGTGATAACAGCCCGGTAATAACACCCATCTTTGCTATACCGGGCACAGCACAGCACCCCAGGTTCTGGTTTTTTAAGGACCATTTCAGCAGCTCCACACTGACTGTATGCCTGGGCAATATCCTTCATCAAGGCCTGAAACTCATTCTTGTATCTACATGTTTGAATCCAAAAGTCAGATGGATTTATGACATATACCACAAAAGCTTCGTGGAAAGAATTCATTTGCAACTCTTCTCTTTTGCAGTGGCTGAAGAAAGAAATATCCCATTCAGGGGAGCAGGTGTTTGTATCTTTATTTGCAGTATGATTCTTAAGTGAGTTGTATCTCTCAGGATATGGTTTGCACTTTACATCATTACTTGTGACTTTTGCTTCCAAAAGCGAGACACATGATGCAGCTCTCTCATTCAGGTTTTCTGGATGCTTAGCATTAACGCCAAGATTTTGCTTTTGCAGCGTAATGTAATACAAGCATTCAATGTTATTGTATAAATCAACAAGGACACACACAGAAGTTTGTCCTATCAAGGCCTGCACAAGTTCTTTCAGCTGAGATTTCATTGCTGTTTCATCCTGACTATCAAAACAAGACAGAGCACATGGAAACGAAATCATTGGTAACGTCATGAACTCAACTCTAAGTTTCCGAACACAAGTAGGTGGCATGGCTTCAGTAATGCCCAAATCCATAAACCAGACCTCCACGTGGTCAGAGAGAAGTTGTTTTATCACTCCTCTGTGCCACTGCCCATTTTGCCTCTTGGCAGCACAGAGCAGCCCTAAACTATCACAAGAAGCAGTATTTTCTCCAGTGAGAGCTTCATAATGCAAATGCATTGCTCCTGTCAAATCTTCCAGCTCTTTCTGCCATTTCTGTATCTGACAATAAAATTTATTTGGGCTTACTGCACCAGTTATTTTTACATTTTCTTTACTGCCAACACGTAGACATGGAAAGAGTTCATCTGGAACATGCCAAGAAGGTGTTAGTTTCTCAGAATTATTTAAGGTGAGCAACTCCCTGACTGGATACTTCTCTTTCAACAGTTGTGGCATTCTCTTACAAAGCACTCCCTGGGGCAATGTTCTTAAAGTTTCTACAATAAGACAAAATGATTCTCCATCAATAAATTTACCTAACTGCAGTTCAAGAACAGTAGAAATAATCTTTGGCACTTCTAGAATAAACAGATGGTATGGTCTAACAGCCTTCACATGACCTGTAATCTGTAGTCCTACCAGAGATGAAAAATAGCTAATGGCTTTTGGACCCCATTTTTCTCCAAGAGGAAGTATGCTTGCAAAAACACCCAAAACCACTTTTGGAGGCAGCTGAAACAACTCGTCACGAGCAGCAGCAATACGTGTTTCCTCAACCACCAACACATGTCCGGAATCAATAAGAAAAACCTCATAGACATTCCCTCTCTTTCCCAGAACTCTTCCTCTGTGCCATTCCCCTTCTGTGTCTTCCACCAAACAAGATCCACCAACATCCACATTACCTTTTACTTTGAACACACGCTGTATTTCATTTTGCAGTATGTAATAGTCAGGCTCACAGCCTGCCTTGTGCTCAGCATGAAACATGATAACCAAGCACTCAGGATGGCATTCTACGTGAGTTATCTTCAATTTCTTATCTACTGAGTCGGGTAAAGGAGTCAGAGATTCCATCCTGTCTGGAAAGAAAAAGAAGTATGATCATTCCAGTAATCTTCCGCGTTTTTTTCTTTGCAACTAATTGCTTTTACATGGCATTTGTTTTCAAAATGTTGTAATAGCATATTATCAAAATTCTGGTTAAATCGTATATGAAACATTTAAGAATGCCATTTTTTGAGGCAACAGGGATACACATGGCACAATTCTCTTTGTAAAGACATACTTATGTAACATGAAAAAAGTACCTCTGGATTCACTTTTGTGTCTACAGACTAATTTTATCACTTGAGATTAATTTTTAACCAAAAATTTGCTCCTAGAATAACACAGAGTTTAAGATTGTATCAGAAACCTGGAGTGGGGGTAGAGGGAGGTAACAGAATGTGAATGTGGAATATGGCAGGACAGGCAAGCAGGAAGATTGTATTTCTCCTCAAAGGAAAGTATGTCTTCTCAAAGAAAAAAAGAGTAAAAAGCAATTCATGTCATTTATGTAATGACTGCTCATCTCACAACTGCTACTTACATATAGTAAATTTAACTGTAAATCTCTCCAAAGGAGATACAATACAGAGTTTCTTTGTACTGGAATTGCAGTTACAGAGACCCTTCCTGCAAAACTACTTCCAGTCTGTTTCTCTTTCTACTTAATATATCAATGACTCATCCCCTCTCACCCTGCTTTTTCTGTCTAAATCATTTCTTTACATCACTGACATCTTACAGCTCTGAGCCTTATTGTTTACTTACTCTGCTTCTCTCTGAGTTATAGCAAGAGCATATTTTAAATTCTCACAATTCCAAGGACACACTTGAGCACATCAACTATGACCAACATTTCTGCCCTTCCCATCAAGTAGAAGCTGTGCCAGCTGTGTTTTTTTAATGCCTCAACACTCCAATTCTGACAGTTTAAGCATCTTCAAAATCTTCAGATACTTTTCTGACCTTCACCTATAATCTGGTCTTCAAACCCAGCTTCCAGTTCAATTTACATGATTCAATGGATCTCTCACAGTAAAAGCAGTACCAAACCCAGGTCTGAAAAACACCTGCTGCAAAAAGCCCCTTTTTTCCATTTTTCACCATAATAAAAAGCTAAATCCTCAGAGTTTTTTAATGAAAGAAAACAGACTTCAAAAAGGGTTCTGTCTGCCTGGAATAAACACTTAATCACTACAGAGAATCAAACTTTTGAAGGGGCATCACTGATGCTCTGGACCCTTTTTTTTTTTCTTCATTGAAACAAAGCCCTGTTTGCATAAACACACATCAAATTAAAACAACCTGTGCATCAGCACTGCTTGGCCATTACCACAGTTCAGATAACAGCAACACACTCATACAGCCACATTTCTACAGTTTACAGAATGGCCTTTTGTTATTTGCTCACTTTTCCACCACTTATTCACTCAGAAGACACCTTCTAAAGGAAACACAGCTCACTTACTAACAATTCTGCATCTCTCTACAAGGAAAAATGGCACAAAAATCATTAGAAAAACATATATAAACAAAATTCCTTTACTACTTCTCTTATTGAGAGCAGCCCCAAGGATAAAGTCTCGGGGGTGTTTGCTCATGAGAAGCTCAATATGAGCCAGTGCTGTCTGCTCACAGCTAAGAAAGCCAAACATATCCTGGGCTGTATCAAAAGCACCACGACCGGCAGGTGCAGAGAGGGGATTCTCCCCCTCTGCCCTTCCCTACCAAGGCCCACCTGCAGTACTTCACCCAGCTCTGGGGTCCTCAGCACAGCAAAGATGTGGACATTAGACGCTAGATCAGGTCCAGAGGATGACAAGGAGACGACAAGAGTGTTGGAGCACCTCTCATCTGGAGACAGGCTGAGAGCTGGGTCCTGGAAAAGAGAAGGCTCCAGGGAGACCTTACAGCACCTTCCAGTACCTAGAGGGGCTAAAAGAGAAATGGAGACTGACTTTTACAAGGGCATGTAGTGATAGGACAAGGGGGAATGGCTTTAAATTGAGGCAGAGAGCAGTTTTAGGTTAGGTATTAGGAAGAAGTTCTTTACTGGGAGAGTGGTGAGGTACCAGCACAGGCTGCCCAGGGAAGCTGTGGATTCCCCACCCCTGCAGTGTTCAAGGCCAAGCTGGATGGTGTTTGGAGCAACCTGGCCTAGTCCCTGCCCACGGCAGGTGGTTGGAACAAGACAATTTTTAAGGTTCCTTCCATTCCAAACCCCCTTCCTGCCCAACACCTTGTAAGAGTTCCTCGTATCTATCTTAACTCCAATCTTAACATTAAAAAAAAAAAATAAAAAAAAGATAACCAAACTTAATCCACCTTCTTAACTTAATCCACCTTCTTAACTTAATCCACCTCCCTAAAAGCATGGTTTAGCCACTCTTCACTGCAGCTCAAAAGCCACACCAGTCACAGAACACCACACAGGTACCTTCCCTCTGCCACACACCACTAGCACGACTCACGGTATAACAGAAGAGCTTTTGCACGCAGCCAAATGCAGGACACAGGGGACAGGTTGAGGTGCCCAAACCAGCTCTGACCGCGGCTGTTTTGACGCCGCACTCACCTGAGAGGAGCCGGGCACGGCTCCACACCACACGGAGCGCCGGGCGACACCCAAGAACGAAGACCAGCAGCCTTCAGGAGCTGCTGCAGCTTCCTCTCCGCTCACAGGGGAGACGGCGTCGTGCGAGACCCGGAAAGGGCAGCGGGCACGGTCATCACACGCTGGAGCCGCAGCTGCCACCGCCTCCCCACGGGCAAAATGGCAGCGCAGAGCCCGGTGGGCACACGCTGCCCGGGAATGCGCGTGCGCCGTGCGGCACTTCCGCGCCTCCGCTGTGGAGGAGGCGGCTCGGGGACAATATGGGGAGAGCGAGAAGGAGAGGTTCACGGTTCGAGTCCCGCGTCTCTCGTGTGGGCGGTGCTGTAAAGTTACCTTTCCTTACAGAATTCTGTCTTTTTTGTTTGTTCTGGGGTTCTCGTCGGCTGGTCGTCGTTGTTTTTCCTTTGCGTTTGTCCGTTGCAGCTGTCGTGTATACGATGTTGCCTAAGCTTTGAGAAAAGCGCCTGTAGGTCACTGAATCTCCTGGAGCCGCCTCAAGAGCGGCTTGAAAGCTCTTAGCCTTTCTCATTAGGAAAGAAATAGCTCTTACTCTTTCTCATTAGCAGAAAGAAATTCTTCAGGCTGAGGAGAGTACATCTTAGTAGGGTGCAAAGTGCTGCCTGACTTTTACGTGCGCATCTGGCTTTTTTCCCCTCCCAGGGTTGGGGCAGTGTTGAATTGGTTGTCGTAGTTGTTTGGGGGGGTTGGGGGGCTTTTATTTTGCAAAAAGCCTAAGTGTAGGGGGTCAAAACAAGAAAGTTTGATTTGCTGTGTAGTCCTTATAAAAATCGACATACTGGTGTGTCTAACACAGTATCAACAAGGTTGGAAGAGACCTTAAAGATCATCAAGTCCAACCCATAATCTAGCAGCCCATCATCTAAACCGTGGTACCAAGTGCCTCATCCAGCTGCTCTTGAACACCTCCAGGGTTGCAGGTGATTGCATTCTTCAGAAAGAGTTCAGCTGTGTATAATAATTTCTAAGGGCTTACCTTGAATTTTTACCCTTTTTTTTTCCCTGCCACTGGTCGAGTTTGCTGCACCATAGTTATACTTTGCAAAGTTAAGAGAGAGAAAAGCCGGGTTTGCAATACTGGAGGATGTAGTAATCTCCAAATATAGTTATTATATTGAAGTCTGTATTACGTTTAAAGTGGTATTGTAGCTACTTGTATTAACCCTGAATTTTACAGAAGCTCTTCGTTTGATTTTGCAGGTAAGTAGTCATGCTTATCATGGTTAAGTATTTGTAAGAGCTACTCAGGATAAAGGTTTTACAGGTCTATTTTTGACAGAACATCAACTTTCTGTTTCTACATAAAATGTCTAGTTTATTCTTGTGTTGGACAACATAATTCCACTACTGGAAAATTCCACTTCCAAATTGCTTTGTGGTTTTTTTCTGGTCTCTTTACTTCTTTAGCAGAAAGTAATAGTATACACACTCCTTCTCAGCTGTAAAGTTGTTTACTTTCCTAATGTGATGGTGTCCTGTGCACTCTCTGAGGTTTTTTGTTGTTGTTTTCTGTTCTTTTTTTGTGTTTTTCCCTAGGTAACCTCAGTATCCTTCAGGGTTTGGATAGTCGTACTCCTCTTTAGGCAGCTCCATAGAAGGACTTCCCACAGAAAGCGTCTCACCCTCAGCAGGCAACTCTTTACAGAAGTTGCAGAATTCAGGAAGCTTCTTAAGTCTTACGAGTAAATTAGTTTGCAACCTTCCAATTTTGGGATGGCAAGTAGTTTAGCACCTTAATGTATGCCACACATTTATTTGTTTTTTTAATGTAACTGTTTACTTGAGATGCTGTGTTCTGTGTTGGTGTATTGATTGGGCTTAAGTGGGCTGCCTTTTAAGACTGTTCCAAATTTACATTTCCATGAGTATACATATTATTACAAGAAAACTATATTCTAAAGAGATGGACATCCAATTTACCTAAAACTTTTGAAGAACCTTGCTAAACATTTGAACATACTTGTGTCACTTTCAATAAAAGTATATTTAGAATAGTAACAGACTGATATACCTGTGCAATACTGAATTTTTCTCTTCTCTAAGGTGCTTTGAAGCTCTGACTAAATTTTTCTATGTAGTTTTACTTCCTTTTAGTTGATCAGATTTCACATCCATAGTCTAATTAGACAGGGTTAAGTAAGAATGGGCTTCATTAGTGCCATAATTTAGAGAGGAAAGACAAGACCGGATCTTTTAAAGTTAGATTCTTGCAAAATTGGAACCTCAGGTAGAAATGTAAAACCCAGGGTTTTACATTGTCTTGGCATCCTCTACATTGTGAAGGGAGAGTGCTGCCTCAGAATGGCAACTCAGAAGCCTCAGGTTCTAAAGTTCATAAAGCACTGCCAGATCTCCAAAGTAAAATCCTCCACATGAATAGTCACTATAGGTTATTGCAAGCAGTCAGGAAGCACAGAAGAGCCAAAAGCAGAAATCACTGTGTTGCAATATCCCAGAATATCCTTATGGTGTACTTCAGCAAACTTGCAAAACCTATTCAGCGTTTACATTGCAGTGAATTGCAAATGTTTTTAAATGCTGATGAAACTACACAATCCACATTGATTAGTACTATATCTCAGGGGGTGTCCCCAGCTTTGTTTACTGTGTAAGTAATACAAACAATTCTGGGTTTTCATCTTTTTTGCTTTCTCGATCTTTACAAATTTTTGTTGTGATGTTACTCCCACAAAATCGTTCTCAATATTGTGAGTAACCCATTAAATGTTTCTATTTTATTTGTTATGGAAGGTTAACAAACCATAGTAAGTTTATTTATATTTCATTGACAGAAATATAATTGAAAAATAATTTTATTGTATAAGTCTTTACTCTTAATGAATCTTGACTAAGACAAAATGCCAAAAGCGAACCTCAGGTTGTTCTTTATATGAAACTACTGAACAAAATTGTCCTTCATATGTTCCAAAATATGTCTCTGTATGTCCACTCAGAAATATTTTCCTATGACTCTTGTATAGGCTTTAAAATAGTTAATGAAAACCTAAAATTAAAAAGCCTTTTGTGCTCATGGGATGAAGAGTCTATTTATAACCTTTTTTTTTTTCCTGTAAGAGATAGTGATCTGTTTCAGAATTGGCCTACTTTCAGTACATCTCCACATGAAACACTGTGTAAAGGAATGAGTAGTTGTTTTCCTTATAGATTAAAATGTAGTATAAAGAAAATAAAAATTTTCTTCTAGAGTTTAAGAGAAAATCATAAATGAAGCTCTGCTGCCAGCTGCCTGCCAGTAGATAGAACATAGCACTGTTTACAAACACCTTGTTGAACTCAGATAATGAATATCTAATCACAGTTCTAGCTAACTTCTGACACTTACGAAAAGTGGTTATAAGGGGAGGAAGCATAAGAAAAATTTATCCTTTGTTCTGAAAACTGAGGGGCATACTGAAAAAGATTAACCAAAGGATGGCTTTTGGATAATGTGGACGTTCAGCTCCCGGAAGTCTAAAAACCAAAAAGTGGGCTGCAGCCTTCTTAAATTGTTCTTGGCAAGTGGGAATTACGTATTTGCTTTGATTTGAGCAGTAGAAAAATTACAGGGAAACACTGAAAAAGGAGGAGAGGAATTATCAGCGTCTTCTATTTGAGCTTTCAAATAAAAGGGAATCTGGCTGAAAAAAAATAGAAGACCTATATTCAAGGAAGGCAAGAGGTACAGTTTACAATAGGATGAGAGTATCTCCCCAGGGGTTTAAATCTTAATCTTCTTCTTAAGGTTTCCTTATTGGGTGACTAAACAGCTGAACACTTATGGTGCTGGTTCTATGCTCTGTAAAATGAAATAATCTCATTCTTCATCGTTTGACTTTCCTAAAGAATTACATAATGATCATAACTACTTCAATTCCACCTGGGAAGTGGAGGAGGATTAAGCAACACATATCCTATTTTTAATCCCAACCACTATTTTGGGATCTGTCCTTAGGTTTGCTGAGATTATTTCTGAGTATTAATATCATAAAACTGATTCTAAAAGAGATAACTGTTACATTTCTTTATTTTTAGAAATGACAGTGTGTCATAAAAAAGTACTTTGAAACTGTATCGTCTGGGATTTGGTTAGTTCATGATGTGCTGAAGTGTATGGGGTGGTGAGGAACTTACAAGTGTGGCTTAGTTCCCTGTCCACTTGATTCTTGTGCAAACCTGCAATACATCAATGATTTCTGATTGCCAGAAACATTTTTGTTGTATATAATGAATTGCTTTTCTAAAAGACACTGCAGCATTCCTTGTCATGGCACTTGTGTTTGTCTTTTAAGTAAAAAGCTTTGAACGGGAAGATGTAGGTAACACAGAGGTCAAACTGAGTGGCAACAGCAGAAGTACAGTACATTTCAGTTCTAAAAGTGAAAAGTGATAGCACCTCTGTCTAAGAAAAATCTCACAGTAAATGCATAGTTTTTTCCAGGTCAGCCCAGGTTTGTTGTGTAAACGATGGCATTTACAATTAGAGACAGGTGATACAAAAAAATAACCATACTGTTCTGTGAGGTTTTCCTGAAAAACTTGGTGTCTCTTCTGGAACTTTCATATTACAAGATCTGTATAGTGCTTACACACACACACACACACACACACACACACACTGCCCCCCGAATTCAGTCCAAAAGGTTTTTCGTTTTTGTAGTATTCAAAAAAACCTTGAAAAACAACAGGACTCAAGGCATCTCAAAATAAAAGTTTGCCCACATTTTCCTATTTTGTCTTTGAAAATGTGTCCTAGATGTCTTCTTAGTTTGTGTTTCTGTTAAGATGAGCAATAGCCACGAGGTGGCAGGAATAGCCACAAGTTTAGCAGGATGCTTGGAAATACACATATGTTCCTTTGGTAGAAGGAACAGCACAGGATAGATAGATCAATTCAGTGTGACCAGAAATTAAATATGAGGGTGCATATGCTGTAGAGTTCCACCAGAAGGGTCATCACATTTATTACACAGCCTGAAAACAGGGTTTTCATGTAAAGTAAAGTAACTCTCAAATTATTTACAATCTGTTTACCTATTTACTCAATACAGAGTCAAAATTTCATTTCAAATATTTTACTACACTGTGTGTCAATTTTACCACCTCTAGAATTTTTGTATTAATATCATCACTTATATGAAATTAGACATTAACTCTGCAGTTATGTGTAAGAAAGCAGAGAGTAGAAACAGGTTTTACAAAGTACTTTCAGCAGCAGATGATAGAATCATAGAATGGTTTAGTTGAAAGGAACCTTAAAGATCATCAAGTTTCACCCTCCTGCTATGGGCAGGGACACTTTCCACACTGTTGTTCTTAAAATATACATTTCAGTAACAATAAGTGTCAGAGCAGAGATATTTGCTCATCACATCAGAAGATATGCCCATTTTACAAATTAAACAAGCTGAGTCTTGTTAAATAGTAGGACAAAGCAGAGAGTAGAATTTCTGTTAACAGGAGCCTCCCAAATTAGAAGAGTTTTGCTGCATGGATTTCACCACACCAGTACAGCTGTGCAGATAGAGTCATTTTTAGGGATGAGGTTGAGTTTCTGTGCTGTACAATTTGTATGGATGGAGCTGTGTGGTAAGATCACATCACTATGTCATCTGAACCACCATTTGGGCCCACAATGCAGAGCTGTGAATAAGAAGACCCTGTGCTACAGTTTTACCCTGGTACCTGTATCCACTTTGTGGGATGAGAGACTGTCAGGGTCCATCTGCATTAGCAATTCCTGAATGGGTCTGCAAAGTTAAATGATTACTGCAGTAATTAAGTAAGTAAGTACTACAGTATTCAAGTCAACAGTTTTAGGGGAGGGAGGATTATTTAAGACTAACTCCAGTGTAGTCACATGGGCTGGATGTCTGCTAGCATTTGAAAAGCATTTTTGAGTTAGTTTTGTTCCAGAGAATTTGTTTGTGAGCTGTGGAATAGACCTGCAGCGCTGACCAAAGCAGGGTAAAGTGGGAATGGTAGGGAGATTCGCTTCCTCTTCTAAACTAAAGCTAACAGAGAAGAACCCCAGAGGAGTCGCTCCATGGGTAAATTTCCAATTCTTCAGCTTGGCAGTACAGGAGTAGGGCTCATAGAGTGATTGAATGATCATACAGGAAATGTAATAACCATCTTCAGAATAGAACTATTTTAATTATTTAAATTCAAATAGCTCCATTCTACATAGCAAATTTTATATTTCAAAAGATCTACAGATCAAAAAGTTAGGTTTTTTGATTGTTGGGCGTGTTTTTTGTTTGTTTGTTTTTTTAAATTCTAACATTAGATAATCCTAAAGGAATTTGCATATGTGGTGGCAATTTTCTCATTTGAAATATTCAATATTTCTGATGAGTGCTAGGACAAACTTTCACATGTAGGATGGTTCATGAACTAGTGAACTGTGTCATGGAATCACAGGAACTGAAAGGTGGGAACAAAACCTGTTAAATCATCTAGTTGCCTCTGAAGAGACAAACTGGATGAACTTACAGGTTTTTAACATTCCTTTCTATAGTCTGTATTGGTTAACTAAGTTCTGCCCCCAGCCCTGCAAGCCATATGTAAATAAAGAGCCACAGCCTCTTGCAGAATATAATGAGCACCATGAGTGTCTTCACAAATACACATTTTGGATTATTCAGATCTGACAACACTCGAGTGATCTTAATTCATGCTCACTTAAAATCTTAGCAAAACTGTTTGTGAATTTTGACATTCAAGTAAAAATCAAACTTCCCACCCTCTCAACAAAAGAATTTGGTTTTTTTTGCTCAGGGCCCTGTCTATGAATTTATGAACTGGACATATAATGTTTAAGGAACATAGTCTTACCTGAAATCTCTATACACGCTTTGTATGTAAACATAAAAACATATGTCAGAAAAGAAAAAGGCTGTTAACCTAAGTTTCTCCATCTCATAGTGCCAGTTTATAACTGTAAAAGGCCCTTCTATTCAGGGGTGTTGAACATCTTCATTTCCTGCTGTAGCAGTGCTCAGAATCTTTTAGAAGCCGATGTCCGTGGTTTAAGCTAGTCCAGCATTTGTTTTTTTGTAAAAGCCTTACAAAGTTAGACTGCAGTGTTAATCATTATATCCATATTGTTAAATATTTTACATCTTGTCTGTGTTTGAAAACAGAATGAGTTCTCTAATCTCTTTCTGGCCTTTATCATTGGCCATTTGTATGAAATTTGAAATCATCGTGCAAACAATAGAATCATGGTGTAGTTTGGGTTGGAAGGGACCTTAAAGATCACAGAATCATAGGATAGTTTGGGTTGCAAGAGACTTTTAAAGGTCATCTAATCCAACACCCCTGGAATGAACAGGGACATCTTCTAATTAGATCAGATTGCTCAGAGCTCTGTCCAAAGTGACCTTGATTGCTTACTGAGGTAGGGCATCCACAGCTTCTCTGGGCAATGTGTTCCAGTGCCTCACCACCCTTATAGTAATTAATTTCTTCCTTATATCTAATCTAAACCTACTCTCAGTTTACAGCTGTTTCCCCTTGTCATGTTGCAAAAGGCCCTGCTAAAAAGTTTGTCCCCATTTTTCTTATAGGTCTGTTGAAGTACTAGAGGGCCACATTAAGTTTTCTCCAGTGCTTTCTCTTCTCCAGGCTGAACCGCCTCACTCTCTCAGCCTATCATCATAGGAGAGGTGCTCCTGGCTTCTGATCATCTTTACAACCTCCTCTGGACTCGACCCAACAGTTCCACACCCTTCTGATAGTGGGGGCACCACAGCTGAACACAGTACTCCAGGTAGTACTCCAGGTGAGGTCTCATGAGAGTAGAGCAGATCCCTGAAAAGGCCAAAGTCTGCACTTTTGAATCCAGGGTAATGAGCTTGCTGTGCACCCTCTTCACTGCCCTGTGAGACTCAAACTCCACAGTTTCATGGTCAGTGCAGCCACAGCTGCCCTTGAGCTTCACATACCCCACCAGCCCCTCCTTGTTGGTGGGAATGAGGTCCAGCATAGCCAATCTCCTTGTTGGGTCCTCTAAGACTTGGAGAAGGAAGTTACCATCAGTGAACTTTGGGAACCTCCTGGATTGCTTAAGCCCTGCTGTGTTATTCCTCCAGCAAATATTTGGATAGTTGAAGTCCCCCCATGAGGATCAGGGCTTGTAAATGTGAGGCTGCTCCTGTCTAAAGAAGGCCTTATCCAGTCAGTCTTCCCTGTAGAGTGACCAGTAGCAGACCCCCACTGTACTGTCCCGTGTCCCTGCCCTCCCTTTAAATCCTGACCCATAAACTCTGTCAGCTGCTCATCCATCCCCAGGCTGAGCTCCATCCAGTCCAGCTGGTCAATGACGTGACAGTCCCTGCTCACCTCCCTTCCTAAAGAGCCTATATCCTTCCATTCCAACATCCCATTCATAGGAGCCATCCCACCACGTTTCAGTATGTGCGTTTTCATAGATGCCTTTAAAATGAGCCCCTGATGACTTACTGGCTGAAGTGGCAGGAATTCTCTTCTCCTGGCCTATGATCCTTCTCCAGCCTCTTGGTATCTGTTGCTGGCAGTGCCATTAACTGATATGAATGGAATGGATTGAGGTTCCCCTTCCTCAGCAAACCTCAGCAGAGGTCATTACAACATGCACTTGCTTTTCATACTTCCAGCACGGCCTGCTCTTTCATATCAGTACTTCAGATATTCATATGTATATGTGTGGGCTTTAGCATTAGTTCTTTTTTAATGAATGATCAAATCCTACCTTCAGATAGGCAGAAGAAGTTTGCTATATACTGAGATACCTGCATACATATTTTCATCAATTTAGAGATGAGTTTAGAAGTAGATTTTCAGTGAAAATATCTTAAAACTTTTGTTTCTGGTAAATTCTAGCTATTTATACAGCATAAAGGAAAAAAATATTTCTCCACTATGATCTTTCAGACGTTGTACTGTGTAAGTATGATATACTACAACAATTTAATTGCTGCAGGGTGCTGATCCATCCTTGGAATGGAAGTACAGGATTTTGTCATCACATATATTAAAGGGGCAAAGACAGGCTGAAAATCACACCACCCCTGGGAGAAAATTTTGTCCTTATTGAAGTCAGTGGCAAAACTCCCGCTGACTTCACTGGGGCAAGGATTTCACTTCATATATTTAAACAACAAGAAAAGTATTACGTGTGTTATTAATACTGCATGGATAGTAAAAAGCAGACAGATTTTCAGTGTCTATCTGGATTTTCATTACTTGTGCTGCAGATTGGTTTTGATTCCAGAGAAAAGAAATTTTCACTTTAGGAATCTGATTGCACAATCAGATTTACACAAGTGCATTCGTGTGCCTGTCAGCATTTCATTGAAATTTTCATCTGTGTATTTGAGTATAGGATCAAGACTCCAAAGATGATAATGCCACAGTTGAAAGATAGAGCGTACTCAGTAGCCTGATTTTTCATTGGAAACACACTCCCACTTGACCCAGAGCTTGGCCACATTCAGCAGATTATGTAAGTTGCACCTCCTGATCCAGACATTGTGCTAAGCTCTTTTCCCGAAATTCAGTCTACCCTTAAGTTTTCCCTTCTCTATCATGTGAAGTGGTATTTCTGGGCAGGTGGAGATTTCTGCTTCATGTACTTTACGTTTACTTCCAATATAAGCCATGTAAAACACATTCAGGCCTTGTATACAATAAGTTTTTGGTACCAGCTCAACTGCCTTAGTGCAAAATCAAGTCCCCTTATGCTCTATGTAGACATGCTGTGAGGATTACCTAAAAAGGCTGAATAAATATGGTTCATAATATGACCCTATGGATTTCCATATAAATTCTTCTAACAATGCTTTTTTCTATATAGATTTCTTTATACAGTAACAGGGAATGTTCTAAACTAAGAAGTCGTAAGGATTTACTGGATCTTGTTAACAAAGTGTTTCACTTGTATGTTAAGAATAGATTCCAAATGCTAAAGCAGCCAGTAGGTAGATTTTTATTTTTTTTTTAGTGGCAGGTCTGACTATTTTATGTAAGAATTGAGCAAAAGAAGAAAATAAATGATTGTATGATTCTGTGAATTCTTGTGTATTGAATATTCCTTGGCACAGTTTTGTCATGAGCCAACAAACAAGTGTTTCAAAAAGTTCTTAGGCATGATTATACACATAACTTGTCTCAGGGACTATTTTACAGTAGGTTTAGATGCAGTCACCTTGTTTTGAAGAGTAAGGAATTTTATTGATGAGATTGCAATTAGATTATACCAGTTGAATGAAGGGGCAGAGAATAATCTCAGGTCCTATTTGGAACATCTGGGGCACAAATGTAGCCTCTGTGTGTGGTTTTCTGAGAAACTGCCTTCATTCCCACTGGAAATGGTACACAGTGACTTTTCTAGGTATTTCATTGGACAAACTAGATTGTCATTTCCCTAATCTAAAAGAAGGGTTGGTGAAAGTAGAACTCATTCTCCTCTGTTACTGCAGAAAGCACATCCTTTTTAGAAGAAAGCAAGGCATTTCTGTTTTCTCCAAACAGAACCAATCTGAATCTTAGCTAGCAGGTTGTTACTGCATTTGCTTTGCTCCATGGGATAATCCAGGGTAGTGGAAAAGGTGGGAGGAGCTTGATGGTCACATTCATTCAAATCGTCATAGCGGTTCATGGAAGTGATTCATTTTCTTTCGTATGCCCTGTGTCAGGGTGATCTTTCAGCTAAATAGGTCAGTGTAGTCTGAAATTGAACATTATCTCTTGATCTGAGCCCTAAAGTGTTTGCTTAATTCTTATCATTCTCCATGTCAGTGTTGTCCTTCCCCACCCCCTCCACCCCCAAGAATTACACAATGTGCAATACCTCCAAAAGGTCTTATCAGGAATCTTTTTAGCAATAACAGTCAGGCCTTAAAAGGAAAAAAAAAAAAAACGTAATTGACAAAATATAACATTATCGAAGAACTATATACCACTGATAGAACATATCCATCAAAAAAGCTTAGAATATATATATGTATTGAATATAAGCAAATTTATAAATATAGTCTCTTTGAACTTTCTACCATGGGTAAACAGGAAAGAGGTGATTGCACGGATTTCATCTTGGGTTGTGTAATCACGTGGTGGACCTTAGGCATGCACTTACTCTGACATCCAGTCTTCAAATAGTGAATTTGGTGCTTCCTTAAACCATTTTGCCCTATGACTGCATATTCAGTTGCAGTGTCAACAGACACATAGAAAAGCTGGTGTGAATTCTCACAAAATAGCTAGACTGAAAATTAAACTATGTACTAGTTTCTTTTAATATTCAAAACATGTTGGAAAGAATTAAAAAAGGGAAAAAGTTGCAACCAAAGATTGTTTCAGTGAGAAATATTGTTTTGAAGATTTATGTTTTTCTTAACAGTCTTGGCATTTGGGGGGAAGTCCACCCCCCACCCCCTCCCCACCCCAAAAAAGAAAAAAAAAAAGGCAAAACATAAATACACCTTTGAGGGCAATTAAAACTGTATTAAAACTGAAAATCAAATACACATAAAAATAATTTTTATTGCAATCAAAAACTTGCTAAGAGCTTTAACAAGGTGGAGACATGTATAGAAATATCCATAGTAGGATTTTTGTTCCAGTTTTGCATATTCCATGAATGGTGATTAATAGCTATGAACTGAGACTCTTTCAGGAATCTGTCCTCATGTGCCTTTGCCTTTGGCTTTGATGCTTACTGTGAGACACAGAAATTTTAGGACCAAAATGACCATAATGTATGTAATTCACTGATACAAGTTTTGGAGTTAGATAAAACCTAATGGGTTTTAAGGTTGTATAGACTTCCCAGATTTATCTCTTAAATAAATCCTGCCTATTTTGCATTTTAAATGCCAAACTTGTCTTCATGCTATCTTTTTATTCATTTCTTATTAAGCAGATTAATGTTTGGCCTCTTCACCAGTGCCACATCAAACTTAACATTTATTTATCATGTTATTTATCTTAGAATATGAATATTCACATAGATGCCTTTGAAATCACAGAGCTGGAGATAGCCCAGTCCTCATAAATCTCTTTTCCTTTAGAGTTTTATTATATAGCAAAGAACTCTATACTAGGAGTTGAATCCAAAATCCGACATTAAGTGCTAAATAAGGGCAGCTCTGTGATATGTGATGGTACTCTTAAGATCAGATTATCTCACAAGGCTTCCATCTTCATGAACAGAGTTGAAATTGTGTCTCAAAAACTTTATTTCATCCTGAGTGGAAAAAAAATTCCCTTAGAATTAACCACAAGTGATACTTAATACCATGTGAAGCTGTGACTGTCATTTTCTATCAAACTAAAAGCAATCTTGGGATGGGCAAATCCAATTCTATGTCTTTCTTTCCAGCTACCTGAGAATTGAGGGAGACTTGAAAATGACCATCTCTTATGTGTGCGTCTTCTGGGAAAGTCTTACTGTATAAGAAATTCATAGCTTCTTCTGAAGTATATAGTTATCTTATTGTTTAATTTTTCCCTCATAGATGATGAAATGTAATGTGTGCTAATTAAGTCAAATGGACTGAAGCCTCATTAAAGAGTGTTCTATTACCTGATAAAACAACGACTTGAGAAAATAAGTTGATGATTTTCAAGGAAAAAAACCCCAAACTTTTGCAGACAAGCTTCACAAACAGGGCTACGGAAAATAAGCTAAAGGGTAATGATGCTAGTAATGTGACTTCTCACATCGGTGTTTCCTTGGAATCAATAAAAATAACCCTTAGTCATGGTAATTTCAGGGAGTAACTCACTGAAGATAAAGAGTACATCTGATCCAATGATAAAGCAGAGCAAATGAAGATAGTTCAATATGCAAAACAGCACCTTAAAACTTGGGAGACTCTCCCTTGAATTTGGTAAACACTTATTTGAGCCAACTCTCACTAGAAACTGTGCGTATATAGAAATTGCCACTCCTGAATTTATCTTGAAGATTGCTGTGTTGCTACTTTATTACCATGCAATTAATGATGCTGTTGATTACATTCATTATCTTCCTGAGCCTTGGTAATCACTAATTTGCACATTTTTTTCTGCATCAGAGAGATAGAGACTGTCCTCTATCATTAGTTTAGTTTCTTTTTTTTCTCTTTGCTTACCAAGAGCACTGGTCCATGTCTCAGGTTGCTAAATAATTTCTATTCATTTCAATACAATATATCTATTTTATCACAATTGAGTATTTCAGAGCTAAAACATAAATATTGCCCTAAAATTTTACACATTGATATCATGACTTTGTCCCTGAGGAGCTTGATATAACTTTGAAGTCAGCTCTGTTTTGAGAAGTGGTTGCACCAGATGGCATCCTGAGTTTTCTGCCAGCCTAATTTCCTGTGCAATCCTATGATCTAACCAGTAAAGGAGATCAGCTGTTCAGTGATTAACTTCCGTAATTTATGGACTTTCCTGTACACAGTTTGGGTTATAGGATTGTTAGTGCCACAAATCAAGACAAAATGTGTGTAAGGTATCCATAACTTTTAAAATAATTTACTTTCTGTGTTAAAAAATAGGAAAACTAAAAATTCAATGACATAAATAGCACAGAATCCCTCAAAAATATGGAGGAAATGGCACAAATTTACAAAACATTTCATCTAATTTTATATCAACTATAAGGAAGAAATGTCTTGTTTTGGGGTGGTCTAGATTTGAAAGATCTATCTTGTGAAAACATTCTTCTGCTGTCTCAACTGGATGCTTTTAAATTCCTGTAATGAATGTCACAGAAATGCCTCCTGTGTTCTGAAACCATTTTAAAAGCATTTTCTTTCAGAACAAAAGGATATAGTTTAGACTTGAAAATACCTTCTCACCTTAAGTAGCAATAACTCCAATATTGCTAAGAGCGTTGTTGTTGTTGTTCATTTTAGTGCTTTTTAAGCAAAATAACCAATGTAATGTACTTATAGTGTACTTCTATTAAAATCCTAAGTGCTTCAGGGATCTAATGTTCTTAACTGTGAATTCCATGTAGAAATGATAAATAATGGCCTGTGATAGGAATGGGTTCTGGAAGAGGAAGTAATTTGGTTTTGGCCCTTTCCTGTAGCAGTCTGTTGCCTAATCCTTTGGTAGTTTGGAGCCAAGGTGTTGTTACTCTTTTTTTTTCTGATTATTTTCTTCCCACCTGGTAATGAAAGGAACAACATGCACTGAATGTACCTGTGTAAAATGCTAGAAAACTGGTACTGAGGAAGAAACAAAACTTGGTCCTGTCACAGTCTTAACACATCAACACATATCTGAGCCGTGAAACAGTACTGGCCAGAGCCACCACTATATCATCAGCTGTCATAAGAAATTAAAGGGAATCTATTCTTTGGAAGTCGAAAGACTTCAGTAAAAGTTATTTATAGGGTGTGATGGTCTTGCAGGTAATTAGGAAGTACCACAGTTGCAGCTCTGACAACTGAAGAAGGGGCACAATAATAATGAGATTCTAATCAATTTGTACTGTTCCATCATAACACTTAGACCGTTATCTGTAGGTGGAGCATAAGTCAGTTCTTTCTAGACTGTCTTAGTCAGGTGTGTGTGCAATTAAGCAGTTGTTGATGAGTGTATACTTGCTCACTTTTTTATCTCACTTTTCTGGCTGGATTTTGTCATTCTCTCTGTGATTTTTTTTATTTCCTCTTCTTGATTTTGTAATCCAGGGGAGAATACAATGAGATGAATCTTATGATCTCTAGTTAATGGTAGACAACCAAACTGTCCTAGATATAATGGTTCAGATTCGGTTTCATTGAGAAGACTACAACACTATGTCCTGGTACTTCCTGTCTACTCTGTGGATGTGCAGATGCTCAGACAGGTTAAACAGTGTAGATGCAAGGGCAGTATAGTAGGCTTTTAGCTGAAAATAACTTTGACAAGCAGCCTTGTGAATCTTTTCAACTATAAGGCCTGTGAAGTGTTTGTACAGGGAAAAAGAGCCTTATCATTACTGCTGAGTCTACCACTGTTTATCAGTATTGCGCATGTAGGTTAAAACTGGTGTCACTGAGTGAACGAACTCAAGCCTGAAACCAGCGACTGCCTGTGCCTCGTGTTTACTCCATTCCTTATCAGAGAAGTTATAAAGAAGCTGTTCTACCTGAACTCATCTGGATTATAAAGAAGCGACAAGAAATTCCATGCTTTAATTGTTAAAATTCCAGATACCTGGACTTTGCACATAACAAATCTCTGTTTGCTGTAACCTTTGCACAGCACAATAAGAATGTCTGCTGCGTGGCAGTGAGCTCATTGAGTCAGTAACAGAAAAACAAAGAAACTACTTGAAGTTAGTCATGTCAAATTGCTCTTAAATGCAGAAGGAACTGTTTCACAGCGAATGTATGCTCCAATTTATTTCAATAATAAAAGTACCTTAATAGAGAAGTCTTTGTCTTTCAGTTTTGTTAATTAACAACAGTTTTGTAGCAATATTTGAATATCAGTCAGATATAAATAAACAAAAGTACCTAGAAGTACCTTTTGTCTAGAAAGAAACATTTAATATCTGCCAACTTTAATGCCAGATGTACACTGATACACTTTTTGGAAAACTAAACCCAGTTAAGTAATTCAAATAGTATTTTATTTGTTTTCACATAAACTCCCCTCACCCCAGAAAAAGCAGATAAATACGTGTGATACTTTCATAAATTTCATCTTTGCATTTTTCAGTCAAGTGTACTGACCTTTTGTTATTGTGTTAAGAGTTGGCATTTCAAAGAGAACTGGTCCTGGAAGAGAATTTCTTAAGATATCCAAGCAGTGAAGTACAAGTGACATAAATGCTTGAAGTAGTGGCAAAATGGGAAACGTAAACTGGTATTGCCATTAGGTGCCTTTATGTATCACAAGATTCTTAAATGCTTTTGTATACTGGCTGTAGCCATTATTTGCTTTTCTTTAAGTTTTTGAAGTTAGAAAAACAATGCAAGACATTAGCAAATCACTATTCTTTTTTCTTTAAAAAAGTAATCCGGATGTAAATTTCAGAAATTATAACTTCGTTAATTCCCAGTGTTCAAACTTACCTGGTTATTTTTAACATACATGTTTTACAGGGAGATAGTGGTGAATACAGTTCATGGAAGTGCATTGGACTAAGCCAAAGCTTGAATTTCATCCATTTGCTTTCAAAGGGCAAGGTAAGAGAAGACCTTTGGGCACATGAAATTGAATGCAGTTAGGACTTTAGGCAACTGTTCCCATTACAGTTGTTTACATAAATCCTTTTTTGGCACCTAAGGTTTTGTGAGTACTTATTATTCTAATGAAAACTTAATTTGGTGCCAAAATGTTTTACGTTCCCTTCTGCATCACTGTCTTGGCTTCTCAGTGCTGCTTTCTCCCTTAAGGCTGTTTATGATTTACAAACAAGGCTTTTCAGTGTCAGCTCCTTTGGGAGATCACTTCAACCAGCGGTCTCTCAGCACCTTTAACACACATGGACAGCATTTATTTCAACACAAAGTACAGCAGTCACAGACAGTTTCGTCCAAGAGTACAGCTGGAGGAAGCATCAGATTCATGTATAACAGTCTAGTGAGTTAAACCAACTGTCCAGGAAATGGAAATCAAGGTTTCCAGAACCTCCTCAGTCCATATATGTTTTAGCTGACTTTGCTCAGCTTTCAGGTGACTCTACCTATCAGTTCCTTAGCTGATAGACAAAAATGCAATGCAAACCTCTCACCACTCATCTTACTCTATAATTTAGTAATGAAATTTGAATAACATTTCATTTTTAGTTTTACTCAGATATTAGGTCTATGTAGCATACCTCAGCATTTCATGTTGTGTGAAAATTCCTGACTAGATAAGCAGTCCTGAGCAAGCGAATGCTAAGCTTTGTTTCTTACAAAGGTAATGTTGACCGGCTAACATCAGCTTCATCAGCTTTTTGATTTCTAAGGAGATGATAGTAATACTGATAACATACTGATTTCTTGAATTAACCTGAATTTAAAATACCACTTCCTGAGAAGTGATGCTACATTTTACTTGTTCCTTAGAGAAAGAGACATGTAGCCCTTTTACTTTCCAAAGTACACAAAATGAAAGCAAACGAATTAAAAGGAAGCATCCAAAAGAACTGGAGAAAAACATCAATCAGACCATTGAGCAGTTGAAGAAGTAGAGAAACAGCTAAACTTTTCCCATGACAGCTGGCAGTGTTGCAGGGGTAAAAGGAGACACTCTTTAGGCTATTTTTCTAGCTATCAGTATTATGAAGAAGACACAAGGGAATGAGAAGTGAGTTGTGGTGCAGGTAAGTAGTCACAGAGGAGTAAATCACTTCAGATGCTCTGAAGATGGAACTATGAAGATTCACTTCTTAATCTGGATCCATGCTCCTAAAGCTTACTGTGCTTACTTAAAGCTTTGATTCACATCACAGGGCTGTCTTGGAATGCACAAACTGGATTCCTTTGAAATGAGATTAAACCGGGAGTGCACCTGAAGATTTCCAGTCCTAACTTCTATTGTTTGTGGGACCAGATGAAAAATAGTCTGAAGTCTGCAAAACGTGCGTGCCATGGCTCCTGGGTCCTCAGCATGAACAGTTCTCCTCCACTTGTCCATTCCTTTGGATATGCAGTACTTGGTGATGAAAGTGTAGCCTGATAAATGCTCAGAAAGAAAGTACAGCTTTCTGCTGTCTATAGGTGAATCTGGAAAGATTTGCCAGGTATGTGCCTAAGAACAGGAAGCTGGATAAGATCAGTGAATCTTAAAGTTTTTTTCTACTTTGGCATCAAGCCACCATATAAGCCTCCAGCTCCTTATTGTCAATGTGTGGCAAAGCCAAGGTTCGGTTCCAAAAGAGTACCATCATTAGGAATAGCTTGAAGATTAATACGAAATTTTAGGAGTAGTAAATGTGAAGGGCAGACAGATCATAAGGATTGCAACAAAATTCTGTTCTATTTCAGAAATCTGTCACCAAAATAGTATATTAAAATAAAAATAAATAAAATTTATGTATTATTGTTCAACTTTTAGCTCAGATATAAGCTGAATTTATTACGGCTTCAGAAGTTTTTCATGTCAGCTAGGCTGATCTATTTGTCGACCTACATATGCTTAACCCTATGGAGAGTTGAACTTAACCTGACATTGGGTTGCAATTCTGCAAGGCTGAGAGTGAGCAGATGGAGAATTACTCTGGTAATTCAACGAAACCTTCATTCTATTCCTAGTGGATAAGCATTCAGCCATATGAAAAAAAAATACAGCCATGTACATTGCACATTATTTTTTTTCTTTGAGGTAATAGGGATTTATATGTTTTATGATTCACTATGCAGCAGTAGGAATGGTTCATGACCTAAATTATATTGAGCTGCAAAACCAAAGATTTCAAAATATGAAAACTGTTTCTGCAATTTATGTTTAACAGACAATACTTCCTTACACCTCTTTATAAATTAATAGTGTGGCACTCAGTGGCATTCAGAGAAACAAATGGTTAATGGTGAGGATGGCAAAATAAGGTTTGTAGAAACAGTGGTCACGAAATAAATGTTTAACTAAAATAAATTTGCCCTAGATTTCTTTGGCAAAATAACCTAGACACTGAAAAATACACAGAAGTTTTCCCAGCACTTTTCATTCCCTTTTCATGGAAAATAATAGTTTAAAATTCAAGAAAAAGAGCTCCAGTCCCAAAATACTTTGCTTACTATTAGAATTTGCTTATGACAAATTCTTCTTAAATCTGTGGATTGTTTTCTAAGAAATTTTTTCTTTCTCTAAAAAGCTTTTAAAAACTAAAAGAATACATGATGAATCTCAGTTTAAAATATTTGAGTTCAGTTGCTGAGGTTTTTGTGTGTTTTGGGGCTTTTTTTTCATGATGCATCTTTAAATATTTGTGGCTTCTGCATAATTGTTGGAAGGGAGCAGAATGAAAACCCACCACTGGGAGGGTCCATAACAACATAGCACATGACTGCTTTTAGACAGAGGATTCTAGGAGAGCTCTAATACCAAAAGACTGTTACTTTGGGCCAAAATCTTTGTATTTCAGTAGCCTTTACCTGTTGTCATCTATTCTCTGTGTGGTTTGAGAGTCTCAATCTGAGCATGATCTGTGCCAACCCTTGTCCAAATCAGAGATCTATGAGTGTGCTGATAATATAAAAAAAGACCAAGCAGGATTTTTTAGCTTAACCTCTTCCCTTAGCAGATTTTTTAATGAATAAGTAATGAAATCTTACAGAACTGAAAGATTCTTGAAGGCCTTTCCTAAGGCAAGATCTATTTTTCTCTGTGAACAGAAACTCAAAGGATGAAATCCTGGCTCTCTTGTAGTTGATGGCAAAACTCCCATTGACTTCAATGGGGATAGGATTTCTTCCAAAGTGCACAGAGTATTCCTAAGTCAAAATGTAAGCACACTGGCTTATTAATAAATGCACAATAACACAGCAAGCCAAAGGCAGTATAAATACTTAGACGGAGTGTGATTCAGTTTAAATGCCAATAGCAGACTTACTTTTGGAATCTGTTAAGCATCCAGATGCCACAGCTAAGATCTCTCACATTCAGACATCTGGATTCACTGATTGCTATTCAAAAGGAAATAATTAATAAAGAAAAAGTGGCAGAGTGGTACTGTATATCTAATGGCACAAGACTTTATAGCGATTATGAGCAATTTGCTAATGTTTAAGTAAGTGAGAGCTGGATTCTTTTTCACAGTCCTTGTTTTACCTTTTTCCAAGAGAAAGTGAAAAATAACTGGTGTTAATGGAGTGCATATGAAACTGTCAGGAAATTTTAAAATTGTAGTCTAAAAACATGAGAGCAGATGAGGATTTTAATTAATTTGCTTTCCATGTTACAGCTATCTCTACAAATTAGTTGGCATTTATGTGTATGCTTGAGTTAGAGATGAGTATCCCACTATTGCCTGCTTTCTACAAGAAAACCCAAGTCATAATGTCCTGTAGGTTCAGTTTAGTATGGGGGCATCTTTCCTGTATGGAGTGTAACTGAGTCTGAGTGCAGTGGTCTGTTGATCTCCCCTGTGCTTCAAAGAAACTGCTAATCAACTTGATGCAAATTTTCTTACATAATAGCAGAATTTGCATGTTACTTTTCAGTGTCTCTTTTCAAAGAGGAGTCTTGAAAACATTCTTCCTGCCTGTAAGGGCTGCAGAAAGGATGCTTTGAGCCTTAGAGAGGGAGAGAGAGAAAGAGAAGTTCTTTTAGATAAGCTTTTTTTCTGGGATTGGGTTGGTTGTTGTTTTTTTTTTTAGTCCTATCTTTCGAGGACTGGTGACCCTAACCAGGGGTTTTAGCAACAACCTTTTAACAGTGGTCTGATAAGCCTGTGAAGTAATCACCTTTTGTCTAATCATTTCCACTGCCATCCTATAATGAAAGCATTTGCAAGTCAAGGAGGTACTTGGTAAAAATATTTTCTTTACACTCATTGCTACGTGATTTTTAGTTTAAAAAAGCCTATTTTTCCCAGTTTGTACAATCATAGTAAGACATATACTAAAACTGCCACTTCAAATTCCCACATCTGCTTGTGACACAGAGCTTGCAGCTGTGCTTATTTCTGTACTGTAGGTATCAAACATGAGCAAATGTTGACACCCCGTCTGTTATAATTTATGTTAAGTGTAGAAAACATCACACATGAGCTGCATAGCTGTTTACAGTGAATTCATTGCCCTTGATACAAGCAGTGCCTATTTTAAGTGATTAAGGTGTCTATTTTAAAGTGATTCGATGAAATTAGACTAGGTTAGATACACAAAGTTAGATTAAATAATTCCTGGATAATTAAGGTATTTATAATCTCATTTGTTTCAGCAGTGCTTAAAACTCCTAAGAGATAGATTGTAAAAATTCTTAGACACCAAAATGAGAAAATGAGCACTTTCTAAGATTTTATAGAATCTTCTACTTTGGAATCTAAGAGAGTGCATCATAAATATTTAGTGTGCAGCATTAAAATCTGAAACAGCTGTCCAAGACACCTTAATGTTAAGTGGAAATAAATAGGTATATTTGGCACAAGTCACCTGCTGTATGTTAGATTTAACATTAAGAGAAGATTAGCTTCTCCCATTAGCTATGGGAAGAACCTAGGTTCCAGATGAAATACACATCTTTCTATCAGAAATGTTTGGTCAGATTAATTTAGATGGCAAATTTAAATTATAGATACCCCATATTAGATGCAAATAATCCACTTTCATTCCACACTTGTAGATAATTAAGTAAAATTTTGATTAAAATATTGATGAGGATGTAAATCAAGAGAAAACAAACTCAATAGCAAACTGGAGGTGTTTTAATATAAAGTGTCTTGCTGTAATGTGGAATCTTCTGGTGGAAGGTGTGCCTCTACATGCCTAGAAAGTTTCAAGTAGTAGAAAATAAAATACGCTTTAGTAGAAAAATACCCGCCCACACTTACCCTAAGTAGAGGACCACAAGGACTCATGGCACAGAGAAAACTAATGAAACACATACTTTAGAAATGAGAAAAGAATAAAAAAAGAAAACAAAAAGAATAGAAAAATTGATATAACGTAGGTTACAAACTTTTTCCTAATGGAAGAGGTGTGGAACAGAAATATTGCCTAGGTTTTACTGAACTGAACAGTTAAGAATATTTTGGCTCTACGTCTTGTTATTTCACTATGGGCTCAGTGCATACCCCTTATTCACACATAACTTCTTAAAAACAGGCTATAATACATTGTGATTTTTGGTGTGCCTATCCTCATATCTCAAGATGCTGAACATCGTTTCTTCAAATGGCTATTTACTTACCCCTCAGCTCTGGAAACTTTATCTACTGCTGTCAACTGGACTCCCAAACAAAAAATCATTGATCACATTTGTTGGCTTTGATTTGTCTCTGTCCTCAATTGTGCTTTTGTCAAATTACAAACCCATAGTTCAGAAAAAAGAACCAATGTGCAGCGACTTCTGTCAAATGCACTGCAAACACTACTGAAACTAGTAGAGGAAGTAGGGGTTTTTTAGGGCACAAAATATCTTTGTCTAGTTCCATGGAACAGACTAGTGGTATTATATAGGGGTGATGAGACTGTGTCAGCTGTAATGGAGCCTGCCCTGTTGTCCCTTGGAGTTTTTTCCATTGGGTCTGGTTCTTATTTATCTAGTAAAGTAGATGCTGTCAGTCAACCATATTGTGGCAAGCTCCCTCATATCAAAGTGTTATTTATTTAGTTTCTTCTTTTTTTAATGCCTTTGTTATCTGTTGGGTTAACAAGTTTATGCTGAGTTTCTTTACTTTGATCTTTCTTCTTTTTTATCCCATGCACTTTGCTCCTTGACCCTGTTAGACTGAGTTCAGCTTGGCAAGTGTCTTTGTACCAAGGACTGCAGTGCATGGAGGTGATCTTGAACTCTGAAATAGTGGTTTTGATCTCAGTGCTGGGCAGAGCTCAAATCACTTTTGCTGACAGTCATTCACCCAGCTTCTAACATGGGGGTTTCTGCCTTGTTATCATATCTGTTAATGATCTCAAATTACTCTTCCCTCTATTTTACTGTTAAAAACCAAAATTAATATTTGGATTGCAACAAGACACTAGGAAATTGTTATCTTAGCAGCTTTACTGATGCAGAAATAATTGATGCTGTGCATTTCTTTAATGTCTGTAATTGCAAAAAAATATTGTGCTAAAATTAATGCAAATTCAAAGAAAAAGCATTTTTTATGACTCTGCTTAGTTTCTGAGAGATATTACAGATCACAGAATAAATTAGGTTAAAAATAGGGAAAATATCTCTGATATCATCAAGTGCAACCTTTTTTTTTTCCTACCATTTCCAGTCATTGTGGAAGAACAGGTTTGTTTTAATATTCTTTTGCATTATAAAAGCATTCATTTTCATCAAAGGTACATTGAGGCAAATTTCTTTAGTCAAGGCAAAATTTGACTACAGATTTTAAGGGAAAGAATTTTTCAGAGAAAAAAAAATCTAATTATAGAACAGTTGCTCTGGTAGAAGTCCTGTATTTATTACTATGATTGCAAGCATTTTTGGCATATACTGGTAATCCTATGTACATCCTCAACTTCAGAAATTATGGAGTCTATATGCAATACCCCTTAGACACCTAATTTCCCTTGATAAACTGTTCTTTGTGCCTTTGAAAATCTTCATTTTTTTCTTTCTGTGCTTATGCATTCTCTGACATAATCATGCATCTAATAAGAAAACATAGAAAGTGCTATACTGAACCTGAGTATTTCAATGTCATAAGACATTAATAGTCTATGTTTTTCTGCATAATTGTCAGCCATTGACACAGTTCTTATTTTAGAAGTATTCCTGAAGTCTTTGGTATAGGTTTTTAGTAGGATTTTTTGTCTTTTTTGTTTTTTTAAAAAATCCCATTAGTGTTTGAGGAAAAATACCATCTGATGTTGCAATGTGGGGCTTCACCTTTCAGGGTAATGTTTAACCTTAGGTGTAAATGTACACAAACAGAAAAGTTTTTCTGTAAGAACTCTGTAGTTTTAGTCTTAAGGCATAACCACTGTGTATTTTTATCGTTCTCTTAATAATTCTTCTTAGCAAAGTTCTGCAGCATTTCTGATGCAAAAAAATGAAAAGGACTATTGAAATCCTTAGTATTATAGTTCTGCCTCTTATCAAAAGTGACTATGTTTTCTTAATGCTGGTCATAAACACATAAAAGTAGGCTTTAAAAATGTTTAGGCTTGGTTTCTTAAATATCATCATTCTTCTACAAAGGCTTGTGGACTGATGCATAATTTCCAATCTTCAGCCTTGAGGCAGCGTTGATTGCTTCATCTTGGACCTCTGACATCACTCTTAAGCTTGTAGGGCTCTTCTCTCTTCCTCTGCATTTATAGGGATCAGTCATAGGTCTCACAGATTTTTCTAGGATAGAAATGTCAGGCTGCTTTGTCTCTTCTTGAAAAAAGACTTTTTGTTTCCATATTGATCTGAACAGTCCTTCCATTCCCACGTAGTTTGAATTCATATTTGCTGAATCTAAGTAACAAGAAGTTCTTAGGATATTCTACAAGAAATCACAGCAGTACCAGGGAAAATTCAACTTCTGAATACTGTTATATCCTAATGAGTAATAGGTAATACATTCCTACCACTAGTACAATATTTTCAGCTCCTCCTATCTGTTCCTAAATGGATGACCTTTCCCTTTGTACTACAAAAACTGATCCTATTCCTAAAGTTGTAATTCTTAAGATTCTTTCATTCCTTTTTGGGTGATCTTCTGATCTCTTCTGTGTTGGATATACTAAATCCACAGAAAGATTTGACAGGATTCAGCCAAGGTTTTAGATTCACTGTATGTGCCGAGTCACTCCTCATCTCTTGATGGCAGTGTCATTGTGAAATACCTCTCTGTATCACTAGGAAATGTCACAGCAATTCTGTTTCTGCATGTGCCCCAAGGATTGATAGGGAGAATTAAGTTTGATGTCAATTTAATTTTCAGTTTAACAGTATCTTTCCATCAACTCCTTTCTTCCTGTCTTTCCTTTGCATTATGCTTTTACTTGTAGCATTCATACATTCCCTCATTTTTGGCAGGTTTCCCTCTACCCTTCCAAGATCTAACTTTTTTGCCGATTGTTCATTTTTCTTAGTCACTGTTAATGTCCTGTTTATTTTAATAGTATTTTCTGACATACTGATTTATTCAGTTAAGCTTGGAGTTCTTCATTTCAAGATTGTCTTCTTGTTTAATATGGAAATTCCAAAGTAGTATTGCACTAAAGAACTTAGTTACCTTCATCTTCCACATGCCTAAAATCATGCTCTGAATTTGATTTTTTTTTCTCTGAGAACAGTTCTCTTTTCATAAATGCTAGTTGTTGGCTGAACACTTCTTAGTTTCCTAGGAATAATAACCAATAATCTACCTATTTTCCTTCTCTTGTCGAATCTTTATCTGCCTTCTTTGAAGTTAAAAATCTCTGAAATTCTACTAGAAGGATCACTGGAAATAACAACACTTTCTTGACTGTTTCCCTAAACTGATATAATCTAGATCTCCTTCAGTATGAAACTAGCAGGATCATTGTTTTCCATTTCTGTACCTAAAAATGGATAGAAAGTTTTTCAGGCTTCCTCAAATTGATGTCTTATATATCCTTACTTATGGTTAGCATTGTGTGCTTTTGTTCACTGCATATACTTTGATGACAAAATATAATGCATTTGATGTCCTATTAAATAATTCTTGGTAAGATGCTTCACAGGTTTTTAGATCTGGCCTCTCCTGGAGTTGAGAGGAATCCCAGCATTTTTCCTCCCTGCTTTTCTTTAGTCCTTAGGTCATGGCATTCATTTGCAGTTCTTTGTATATCATCTTCGTGTCTCCTTGGACTCTACTCTCTCAGGCTACACTTACACTAGTAAACTAAACAGAACTATGGCAACGCTTACTTCTCACAGCTAGAATAGCAGATTCAACAGCATGGTTTCAGACCAGCCTGATAAGCACTTTCCCAAATAATGCCCAGGCACCACTTCAGATTTGTCTCAAGTCAGGAACCATTCCCAGTACACATATTGCATATAAGCACCCTGTTTGGTGACATAAGAGAATTTAACCTGATGGACAGGGACTGTGCTATGACCCTTGGACTGTGATCCAGAAAATTAGCCTTGGACCATTTAAGTTTTCAAGTACAAACAAAACAAATTGTATTCATCTCCCTTTTCCCCTGTAACTATTTAAATTTCTGTTTTTCTTTGCTAGACATTTTCTCTTTGCGTCTTTCTTATTCTCTACTATAGCGAATCTGTTTTTCAAATCAGTCTTTCTGTAGTAAGAGGTGTCTCTCTTCATCTGCATTTCTGGGCATCTTTAGGTGTGAATATTTGAGCAGCACATTCATTCTCCTTAATTCCCAGTTCCATCCCTATTTAAGCACAACCTTTCCACTGATACATTTTACCCTGTGGAGGAAAATCCCATCCAAAGTAGCCTGTTTGTGGTCTGTTTGACTGCTGACTTTTCAGTGTTTCAATCTAATCCTACTCCTGTGCTTTGGCTGAGTTAGATGTCCATCAGCAGTGACTAAAGGCTCAAAGTTTCCTGCAGTGACTCAGGTAAGAGCTGGTGAGCCCATGTGTAATTTAATCTACATTCTAGGCTCTTAATTGGGTGCATCAGTAATTATTTTACTCAAGGTATAGAAAAACAAATTTCTCTATGTAAACCTGTTGAGAGAAAAATCTATCTAAGAACATAAATGAATCTTTGAAATTTATTTTCTAATGCCACTAGAATCGTGCCTCCTGAATTAGTACTCAGACTGAAAGGCAGAATTTTATAAAATATAAAGTAGACTTACAAAGACAAATATACTTTCCCCCAGCAATGTTGGGTGATTTAGAGAGATGTGCTAGAAGCTATCTTGAGAAGCTATAGAATTGCCTTCCTATGAAGGAAAATTCTTAGCTCATAAGCTTAAGCATGAAAATTTGGATAATTTCAAAACTCCTTTGTCTATGATGTAGGGGTGTACAGGTAATCTAAATGTCTAAGTTTCCATTACAGTCTGTGGAGATGTAAAGGTTTAATCAGATGGGTACCTGATTCTGTCCGAATTTCCTTATGTTCTTGAAGTAATGGCAGTTATGATATACTATCCAAAAGTTGTTCTTAACTTTTTGATGTGGCAGTCGGAAACCAGACAAGTTCCTCCAGTATACAAAGTTAGTTAAGATGTCCCGAGTTTTGGCAAATACATAGATTGCATCCTTTCTGTATTGTATTATTGTATCTGTCCGTTTTGGTTATATTCAGATCACTAGCTCAGTCAAGGAAATAAATCTTCTTTTATGTCTTTGTTAAATACTACTGTGATATCACAGTCCAAATGACATGGGACATCCAGGAGATAAGCAAAACCAAGAGGTACATATGTAAATAGTGTTAAACTGGAGGTCTCTAAAGCTACCTGTGGATTATGTTTCATTTAATTATATTAGGTTTTATATTCAGATATATTGCCAATTTTCAAGTTCACTGAAATCAGGATTAAATACACTGGAGAATTTAGTATATTTTTTTCTTAGTGGATTATCTTCTTTGAGCTTCAATTGCTAGCTCAGAAGGGTGCAAATCTCCTGTAAAATCTATGTATTATCTCCAGCTATGACAAAAATGTCCTTGATATCCAAAGACTTGAAAATACATTTGGATGGCACTATGTCAGGAATGAATTTCACACCCAGGCAGCCTCCAAATGTCTTCTGGTACTGCAAAAAAAGTAGACTCTCAGTGCTTTTCATCTTTTTATTTGTATTTGTAATTGGTTTGTGTGCCTTCATCTTAGCTCTTCTTTTCTCATCTTCAAAGCACTCAATTACAGTCTCTTCAGTCTCTCTCAGACAGAAGATGGCATGGCTCTGATCTGCATTTCTCTGATCCATTTTGGCTTCCACTATGTCTTCTCTGAACTGGAACCACAGGAACTGAGTAAATGCTCTGTTTGCTTCTGTTATTATTTTTGTTACTGTTGAGAATATACCGTTACTTGCATTACTGTTGTACTGTTAGAATATTTTTTTCCCGTTCTCCGTTCTCATCCTTCCTTATGTTACTTTGCTTTTTTGTCCACCTCTACACACTGACCACAATGCTGAATTGCTCACAACTACATATATGTTCTCTGCCCACCAAATCTTTATAGTTACAGTAGAATACATCTTATCTGAATTTAACATCTGGACATTATAGGCCTGAAATCTATGCTAGACTAAGAAACAAAGCACAAACATTGCATCATGACAATGGGCAGATTATTATTTCAGGAAGCCTCACAGTAAAGCACTCTGAGGTTATGCATGGTTTAATGCTACAATAGCTGTTTTAAGGAGCTGAAGTGGTGTATGACACGAATCTGCTAGGTTGTTCTAGCAGAGGAATTCCAGATAGGATAGTGGATTACAAGGGGTGTGAACAGGAAGATGAAGAGCTTTCAGCAGTATAACACTAAAGCAAGACTTAGCAAAATGCTAACTATGAAGATAATATGGAGTGTAGGTGATGTGCTGAAACAGAAAATAGGAAGAATTGAAAAAATGCTAGAAATTAAAATACCTTAAGTGCAATTGTGACAATGATGAAGGATCATGGAATAGAAAGGCAGTGTGGAGCAGTAAGCAGAGAAGTAGCTTCTGAAAACATCAAATGACAACAAAGGAGCAGCTTCAGCACTGAGCAAAGTCCTCATATCAGATATGAGGACTGATAACCTATCAGTCCAGATAGGTTAACATAACTCCATCATAGCCAACCAATTCATTCTTGTAGATAAAGTGACTCTTAATGCTACATGTCTCTAGGAAACCCTTCTTTTTCATTAAAATATGTCATAATTACATGTTGAAGTGTTGGGGCTTTATGCTAAAAAGTATAATTCAGAAATCTTCATTCTTGCCAACTAAATAGTTACATGTTTTATTTACCTTGATTAAACGTGTTTGCAAAGAACTTTAAAAAATTTAACTTCTGAAAGTTTTCTTTCTGTTACTAAATAACAACCGAACTAAGTATTACCTGGAAACAGGATGTTTCCCTTTTTTGTCTGAGCCCCAGCTGCTATTGAAAGATTAACCTTAACCTGCTTTCACAGTTTATACCTTATCTTGGTGTGAAACAGGTTTGGTTTCATTTCAGTGATCAGCATAATGAATCACTACATTGTTGATAGCTGATAGAATTGGTCAGCCATGCATAAACATGAAACAAAATGCTCTATCTTCATTGAAGCCTTTATGTAATGGAATTTTAGCTTAAGTAAAAACTGTCTGCAACCTATTATTATCCAGAGAGGCACAATTTCTGTAGATGTTGTGGACTGATTTTTAAACCCTCAGACCCGTAACAGAAGCTCTATATGAAGGAATTCAGTCCCCAGTGTGAGACTATGACCACATGATTTGATACTTGAAACTGGAATCATGTTATGATATCACTCTAGCCCCTGGAGACATCATCAAATGTGTAGGCAGGGCCAATAAGGGGTAGCATGCTTGTTTCCAACATCATTCTTTCTGACTCTGGGGTGAAGAAATAACATGATTTTGTGAAGAACAGTGTACTAATATTGGAAATAAGCTTTAACCAAAACTTCAGATTTGGAACACCCTTGATTTTGTCAGGAATACATATTAATCAATGCATGGAAGAGTGTATCTATAGACAAGTGAAGAAATAACAATTCCACATTTAAGATGTTCACAGTAGAACACCTATTTGATGTATGAAATAATAGGGACAAGTTTGTAACTTCTCTTATGCTGATTTATAGTCCACCAAAGTCACATTTCATCAAAACTTAGTTTCAGTTGCAAACACAACTCTTACTAACATGGATTTTAGGAGCCATATTTCCTTCTTCCACAATACAATAACAACAAAAAAGTCTTATCCTGGTTAGAAGAATGATATTTTTTTCTTTTATAATCAAATAATATAGATAATGTAGAATCATAGAATCATTAAAGTTAGAAAACTCCTGAAAGATCATTAAGTTCAATGTTTGACTAAACACCACCATTTGAGGGCTAGAGGAAATGGTTTTAAGCTGAGGCAGGGGAGATTTAGATTAGATATTAGAATTTTTCACTGTTTGGGTGGTCAGGCATTGGAATAAGTTGCCCAGGGAGGTGCTGGAGTCACCATCCCTGAAGGTATTTAAGAGGTGTCTGAATCTGGCACTAGGTGATATGGTTTAATGTTTTAGGGGTTACAGTAGTAGTGCTGGGCTGATCTTCTATTTTGGCGATTCTATGATTTTATAATTTTCTATGATTTTATGTCAACTAAACCATGCCATGCCCAGTTGTTTCTTCAACACTTCCAGAGATTGTGACTCCACCACTTCCTTGGGCGGCATATTCCAAGGCTTAACCACTCTTTTAGTGAAGAAATGTCCAATCTGAACCTCCCCTGGGCCAGCTTGAGACTGTGTCCTTCCTTCCTCCCTCCCTCCTTCCCTCCTTCCCTCCCTCCCTCCTTCCCTCCTTCCCTTTTCTATTTTCACAGCACATTTTATGTGCCTTTTCCCCAGGAAGAGGAAGTAGGTAGTATTTTCCTGCACTGCAATATTGTCCCATATAAGTAAAGAAAAAAATATTTCATGTAATAATTCAAATATCATATTAAAATACCTTTAAAAGGTGAATTTAATTCCCACCAATCTAGCCTGGTATATTGTACGTAGAAAGGAACTCAGACAGAAGGTAAAAAGACCTTTCTTTTCAGATGCCTTCTGAAAATGAAGAATTTTGGTTATCATCAGTAGGATTTCACTTTTTAATCAGCAAAATAATCAGGTATATAGGTAAGCTGAAGATATTTCAATGATACAATTCATCTTTAGGGATAAAAGACAGGGTTTTTATCTCAAATCTCTGTGCTCTTGGCCTGTCCTAGAATTTAAAATCACAACCACTAAAATAATGTTTCTAATTTTGAAAACATTTTTACCCTGAAACTGAACCCACTACTCATTAAGGCTATGTTTAAAAAGGTAAGAAGAAAGTGAAAAGCCTTTGATGTCACTACCAATAAGATGAAGGATATGTCCCCTTTCTTTCTAACTTTTCAGAGCCTCAAGCCTAACAGATGCAGTTCATCATCCAGTAATATTTATAACCTGGTCAATATATAGATTAAAGTTCAGGCCCCACCTGACAGCCATATCTACAATCACTCCTGTGGCTTCATAAGTTTCATTTTCATTTCTCATAACGTCATGCAAAAGTACTGACTTATTTTTTCTTCCTTATATAGCATCAGCACCTTAGTAAAATGAAGAAAATATCTTCAGATATCTCCTTGTCTTGCTCAGATGAGACACTGGGTAAATCCATTTCCCTAATTATCATGTGTGAATTTAGTCCACAGAGACTTCCTTGTGACCTTCAAGCATCTGGAATGTCACAGGAGGAAGATTCTACAGTAATAATTATCTAACATTAGGAGGAAGCTAGTAGTGAGGGCTTTCTGTGCTCTGTAAGGCAAGTTTGCCTGTTTGTGGTTTTAGTCCTTATTGCTAACATGAAGGTGGATTTTTTTTTTCCTCACTAAGGAGAACACTATCCCAAAAAGATTCAGGAATGAGCTAGTAAAAATCCATATAATATTGTATAGAAATTTGTGTTGCGTGATACCAATCAGTTAAAACTGATGGATCAAATTGATAGATCAAATCAGAAAGAGTGAAGGTGACCTGTCAGACTCTTTGGCTGTGAGTGATTATTGAACAGCTCTCAAAAGCTGAAAGAAAAATGAACTACTCAGACTAGTGGAAAAAATGAGCTCCCAAAACAACTGGAAAATACTTAAACATTGCTCCTTGGTGTATTTGTGAACAGCAGAAGCCACAAAAAGAAAAACAGTAAGCCAGTAGATAATTCCTACATTCAAAGCTTCCATTTAATTGAAGAGCAGAACACTAAGTGTTTAACTGTAGTTTATTTCTTAGAGGAACATGGTATTCTGTAAATAATGTGACAAATATTTGAAAATAAGTAATTATAAAAAATAAAACTGTTTCTGTTCTGATGAGTTCAGCTTCCAAGTCTGGAAAATAAATTGAGTCTATGAGAAAGGGCCAGATGGGGAGATGAGGAAAAGCATCATAGAAAGCACAGTGGTGGTGGTATGAATTAATTTTGGGAAAGCAGTTGGAACTTTGCAGGCAGAGATGGCATCCTGTGTACATGAAAGCCTGTAGAGACAGCATGAGCTCTAGCAGAATGAAGGTGATGGAGGGTTGAAACCATGGGAGAGATGAAGCAAAAAGGTGCACAGAGTTTCAAGCTGGAATTCTCAAAAACCATAGTTCACGAACTACTTATGTCATGATACTCAACTGGAATACAATGTTTTGGCAGGGTAGGCAACAGTGAAACATTACAACATGGACAGAAAGGATGACAAAGTGCCACTGGTTCGATGGAATTTACTAGAAGAGCAGCATGTAATTTTGCTACAGAAATCCCCAGATTGTCATTGTGAAAGTAATTGGGTTATTTCTTAGTCTTACTTTTTTCACAGATACACTGAACATCTGTCTCAGAAACAGTATTATTATTACAGTACAAGATTGGTCTTAAAGTGCTGAGCTTAAAAGCAAGCATTTGAATGGAAAGTGTGGACGAATAAGAAAAAAATTAAAAAACAAAGACTGAAAAAATGCTGATTTAGAAATAGATCAAGTACTTCACCATATCACCTTCCTGATAGGAAAGAATAAAGTAGAGGTTTGCAACATCCTTGTAGGAATCTCACCACAAAATTCAAAATTGAATTTAGAGAGCCAACCTACCACTGTTGATAAATACATTTTTTTGCCTAAGGACATGACAAAATAAAGGAACTGGGAAGGTTTGATATTTTGAAAGCAGAGTATGAATAAAAGGTTTAACAGAATCGCTACATTTTCTTGTTAGTGCTAAAAGAAGACAGACCCTTTGCCTAGGAATATACTCAAAAGAACTAAATAAATATGTAAAAAGGAAACATTTTCCACTACATACAAGGAGTGAAATTCTGGAGGAGATGGCTTATGCCAAATATTTTTCTACTCTAGATGCCACAGCAGGCTTCTGGCAGTAGTTCTTAGACAAACAGAGGGTATGTTTATGCACCTCCAACATCTCCTTTGGGAGACAGTTTCCCTCAGTTGTCGTTGGGTTATAGTTAGCACCATAGGTGTTTCACCAGAAAATAAAACCATTTTTGTCTGACAAGGGACATGCTAAGACCTAAACAGATGACACTGTGATCTGGGAAACACAGTAGAAGACTAAGGTTAGTGTTTCCAAGGAGGTGTCAAATAACCAGAAGTGGTAGTCCTTGACCACAATGAGTTAGAAAAAAAAAAAACAAAGAATGTCAGGTAGTGGGTTTATAAGAAAAGAAAAGAAAAAAGAAAAGAAAAAAGAAAAAAGAAAAAAGGAAAATAAAAGAAGAGAAGAGAANAGAAAAGAAAAGAAAAGAAAAGAAAAGAAAAGAAAAGGAAAAGAAAAGAAAAGAAAAGAAAGAAAAGAAAAGAAAAGAAAAGAAAAGAAAAGAAAAGAAAAGAAAAGAAAAGAAAAGAAAAGAAAAGAAAAGAAAAGAAAAGAAAAGAAAAGAAAGAAAAGAAAAAAGAAAAGAAAGAAAAAGAGAGAAAAGAGAAAAAGGGCATAAAAGAAGGTGAAAGGATGAAGGACAGAAAGAAGAAAAAGAATTAAGGAAGAGAAGACCAGAACAAAAGACAAAAAGATTCTTTGGAATATAAGTAACTTAGTACCAAGCATAATAGCTTCCATTAACTGTTTTCTTGCAAAAGTAATTAAATGAAAATGAGGTATGAAAATGTATAAAGTATCTGAGTTAATTGAAGGTCTTATCCTAAGATAATGCAGTGACCTCTGTTAAAAGTACTGCAAAACATCTGGTTAGTTCCAGTGAGAGAAAATAAAATTCAGTATCTTCAAACCGACTAAGACTAGGGTCTATAATATATAATGTAATGTATGTAATATATACATATACAAAATATTATCTATATTGATAATATATATTATGCAATATATAATTAAAGGTTAATGAATTTTCTGTATTTTAATACTATTAGCAAAGCCATTGTTGACATTGCCAAAACAGGCACGACAAAAATAGTTCCTCTTTAGAAAAGACAAGTAGGAAGGAGTGGGTTCAGTTTCAGATGGGTGATTTGATGTGGATTTCTTTGTGCAGATGTTGAAAAGTGTGTAGTGAAATGAAGTCTGAAGGCAGAGTTTCATAAAATAAATTCATCTTTATAGAAACGGATCTATACTCTGAATTTTAGGACAGCTACAACTAAGACTTTTTAAAAGAAAAAGCTACTAAGAAGAAAATTAACTCTATCCCAGCCAAAACCAGGATATTAGGTAATTCAGCAGTATAAACCTGTCATGGTAGATTGGCAAACTCATGTTACCTGCATGCTTATGGGCTGAGTCATAACTTTTGTAATCTTTTTATAGTCCTGCAACATGATATTAATGCAGTCAGTTTCAACTTCAGCTTAAATAACTACCTGAAGACAGTGAGTAGACACAGGTTTCCCTATTTTACTATTTGTATAGTATTTCCCTATTTTACTAGGGAAATAGCCAACTCTGAATCCTTGGCACACAAGAGCTCTATTTTTCTGCAGTGCTGCAGTGAAAAAGTAGATAGATTTTAAGAACTAGGCAAAACCTTGATGTCTGAATGCGAAAAAGGATGAAATGCTATGGGCAAAATTACATTTTTGTAGTCTTTTTATTGGAATCATACTACAAAGTAAAATCGTTACATATTTAAGCACATATTGAGGCAGCTATGGACACAAAAGTAAACAAAAAACAATGTTGCTTTTTTGGAAGTAAAAAATAATAATCTACCAATGGCTTATTCATCTGTGATTGATATCAGCCAATGACAGAAACTGAAATGGTAAAAGCAAAGAAATACTTTCTTCCTGGTGCCTCCAACACTGATGAATCCACAAAAGAAATTTCTGCAAGAAATCTCTCAGAAATTACATCCTCTTGTTAATGTCATCAGACAAAATACTGATTACAAGGCAGTTGCCTTCCTTATTAGAAAGTACACAACATTGTACATCAACGTTTACCATTGGTTGAGCTGATGTTACGAAGCACAGTGATCACAGTCCATCCTGGGAAACATAATCCAGCTATTAAGTACAAGAGAGAAGGGGTATAAAGACATATAAAACTTTAAAGATAACTACTAATGATGTATGGTAAAGCAGTAACATTGTAAGGTTACAGAAATTACCGCCTAGGTAAGCCAAAATTTGATTTTTGATTCAACAGGATAAGGGAAGATATTTTGATTTATGAATGTCAAAACACTTCCATTCGATCAGATATAAGGAAATTAAATTTACTGAACAAAATGTTCTTAACTGTTTCCATAGTAAAATTTTTTACTGCATTTAATTTTGATAGATATGACTAGAGAAAGACTTCAAACTACTAGAATTTCTCGTGACATAAACCCAGCCTTCTTTACCAGTATACATATCCATAGAAAGTTTTTTCTTCTTTGTATTTTAATCAAGTTTATCTTCTTCATAGGTTTGTCTTCTTCATTCATAATATTTCCATTATTAGCAAACAAAAGAAATTGAATATAAAAGTAAGGAAACAAAAGAATTATACAGACCTTATTTTCAACATGGACATGACCTGATTTACCTAAATATTGCAAGTAAAAGTAATTTGTATTTTTTAGAAAGACATATGATTAATTTTGATACAAAGGGAAAAAAAAAATCTTTCTCCTTCCTGTAATTGCACAATACTCTAATTTTCTCAAGTATTTATACCCTTAAGCCTCTCAGCATTTATACTAAAGGATGCTTCAGTGATAATTTCTTCCATCTCTAATTTATGCAGTGTAATAGTTCTTATGTAGGTGCAGTAACTTATTTGAGTACATTGTTAAGAGTCCATAGCTGAGGGATTTTGCTTTTAAAACTTTGTTAAAGAATGAAAACAGTGAACTGGAAGACTGACTTATCTCCAGTACATGCTCAGTCTTCTGCCTTCAGATAAGCCTGAAGGCAGCATGCCAGTGTTTGAGGGACAGTGTCCTACAAAGATCCTTTGATCTGCCGTCTCAGTGGAGGTAGGGGGTGGAGATCCACTTTTGCGGCACCAAAGACATGAGAGTTCTTGATGTTGTAGAAACAATGGATGCACCTGAGAGTGGTCATATAGGAATTAGAACTTCTCCCTTCAAAATGTGGCAGGACCAGTAGCACCAGTGAAGTGCATCTACATCACTACACACAGCATGGACAACAAACAGGAGGAATTGGAATTCAGTAGGCAGCAGGGAAACTGATATAGCTGCCATCATGGCAGATCATGGTGGGATAACTTGAGTAACTGAAGCACCACAGTGGGTAACTCCAAATTCTTCAGAAGGGACTGAGGCAAGGAGAGGGAGGCAGTGAGATAGCCCTGTATGGTAGGAGTTTTTTGATTCATCACAAAATCATAGAGCTCATGAAATTATGGTAAGGATGGGGAGCTAGCAGTAGTGCTCACTGAGCGAATTTCAGTTATTTATGAGCAGTCCTGGCTAACTGGAGAATTCTCAGTTTACTGGAGTTTAGTTCAATGATCTTAAAGGTTTTTCCCAACCTAAATGGTTCTATGACTCCCAGTGACCAAATCAGGGCACTGTGTAGAGCACAGTGAGGATCTGGGACTCTCACCTTTGGACCTTTGGCAATTTGCTCTAAGCTTTCTAAACTGTTTGACTCAGCTGCTTGCTACAGACTATATAAATGGAGATCCAAGTCAAAAGGCTTATTCTCCCTCTGAGACAGCAGGGAAGACTTGAAGAGGGAAGGAAACAGAGGAAAAGAAAGAGCAGCAAGAGGTTTCGGGGCTCACCATGGGCCCTGTGCAGCTCTTGCTGCTCTCCCTGCTGCTCAGCAGTGGTGTTCTCACACGTAAGTGCTGCCTTTTATGTTAGTTCTTTTTCTTGCTTTATTGATGAACCCATTAAAACAATATTGAAAAAAAAAATCAGTGTGGCAAAGATACCGTCCTTTCCATTCATAGGAATGGTCAATCGTAGGAGGATCCCAATGTAGAAAAGGTCACGAATGTTGCCTGGTGTCTTTTGAACAGACTTAATGCAGTTTGCAACTTGTAAGGCGTTTTTCTTTAATGTGGTCCTTTAAACCCTCATGGAGCTACTCTAGCTTGGAGATACCATGCAGACATAGTCCAGCTGTTGCTAACCTGTTTTGTGGCAAATGTGAAGAGAGAGAGCAGTAAAGGAGACTGTATTTAGCATTTGAAATAGAGGTTTGTGTTGAAGGGACATAATCATCAGTAAAAGTAGTAGAAAAAGTAGGTCAATAGAGGGATTTTTCCTAACATCAGAAAAGACAGCCAAGACCAATATGGTGCTGTGGATTGTGAGCTATCTTTGCTTCCCAAGTAGTGGCTTTTGAAACTGCAACACTGTTATGTTAATAAGGCTTCAGAGAGCATAAGGAGAAAGTTAGCCTGGGGCAAATTACTGAGGTCTGGTTTTATATGCAGATCTATTTCATCATAAATACATCTTTGTTGTGTTAATGTTTTGTTGTTGACTGATGTTATACAAATTTATTTTTATGCAATAAACATAATTTTAATTATTAATAATGTTATTTTAATAGTAGTGGTAGTATTTCTGTTGCTGTAGGTGCTATTGTGACTAATGTTACAGTCTATTTCTATAGAGCGGTCTGCCTTAGAATTCCCAGAATGAAAAATTGGAAAGTGAGCAAAGAAAAATTTTGGCCTTCATGTGCGATATCCCAAAGAATGACATAGCACCTAGTGAATGCAGCAAATTTAATAGATTATGTTTAATTTAATTTTATTCTGTTTTAAATAGAGTCATATGGAACACACCTAAGACTGATTGGAGCAAATGATTCTACTTACCTTGAATAGGCTTTTCCTCCAAAGAATGAACTCTTGATATTCAGAAACGATTTAATAGCAGAGAATTAATACTAATCCTCAAAGTTGTCCTTTCTGAAATGTACAAACCCCAAAGTATAGACATTCACCCATTTAGCAGTATTTCTGTGTGCTCAAATAGACTAAAATTTAAAAGTAAACTTTGTTATATGGTACATTTCATCTCTTGACATCTACATTTTGTGCCCATCCATTTTACATAATATAGGACTTTTAAAAGTAGTTTTCAACCTAGAAGCCAATCCTTCCAAGTTTAAATCAAATTACTTTAATTCAGATCCTGTTGTGAGATTTTAGTTGACTATATCATGGCAACTGCTTGTAACTCTCTTTAGATTTGACTCTGTACTGACAATGTTAATAGCAGCTTTATTTACATCAGGAGTTGGTATGAATTAAAAAGGTCTTAAAATGAAAATGTAGTATTTATGGTTATATATACATAACACTTGTTTTATAGCTATAAACTGCTTTTCCGCTTTTAATACTTGCTTTGTTTTTTTGTTTTCTGGGTTGTTGTTTTTTACAGAAGAAGAAACACTTGAAAGTGGAAATCCGGGATGTTCAAGTAACTCATTTCTTGCATTTGCTTTTGTTTTCTTATATCACTATTTTAACTGAGTGCATCTTTCAATGCTTGACTTTTCCTAATCTTTTCTTCTGAAATAACTGAAATGAAACTGATACCAATATTCTGAAGTCCTTATTTCCTTTATTTTAAATACCCAATTATCCATAACCATTGGTTCTAATAAGTTTTAAAGTTTCTCAAAATCAGAGAAGCTAAGAATGAGTTTCTGAATTTTTTAAAACTCCCATTAAGAAATTACTTTATATTGGGTTTTTGGTTTTTTCTTTTTTTATTTATGTCTTAATTGTAATGCAAATTCCTCAATCTAGAAATCCCTATTTATCAAATATAAAGATTTAACAAAGAGGTTATGTACATTACCACTTTACTGTGGAGTGAATCTCACAGTTTATTTACCCTTCACAGTGGTTGCTAAGCCCACAGAATTGCACTTGGATATCTAAGTAAATACCTGTAGAATAAATCATCAACTCTGTCAGCAAGGACAGCAATTTCTTTAAACAAGCCAAGACTCAGGAAATGCTGACTTTATGCCCTATCTTTGTAATGAACTCTGACTGGCCCTGACTGCTTGGTTAGATACATAATGTTCCACCACAGGGTCAAAGTACTGAATAAGTTGTTTTGTTCTTTGTATTCAGGGTTTTTTTTCCCCTTGTTGAGGGCTTTAGCACCATCTCCAGGCAACTGGGTTTACTTAAGATGCTTGAACCAACTGCTGGGCTTCATTGTCAATTTCTTGTCTATTTTTGATCCAATAAATTATTTGGTAGTTGCATATCTAATGTTATCATTTCCCTATTCATTTTTCATGAATTTATCTTTGAAAACAAGATATGAAGCAATAATTAGCCTTTTGGTTTAGCATGCGAGATATTGGTGTTGCAAAATTCTCTGGGAGTTATTTTCCAGGGTAGCAAAAAGTGACAGGGATAGTATTGAATTTTTGATAGAAGTTAATTTTAGAGTTAAATACATAATTTAATTAAGTTTTCAGTTGCTTCTAAGATGTTGATTACTATATGATAGCTAGTATTAATTATAATCATTCTGTTTAGCAATTACTATTAAAGTATGTAAAGGTCATAAAAGTGATAGTTTAATGAGTAAGGTGTATTCATCTGCGTGTATACAGGCAAAATCATACTGATTTAATAGTGGGCATTTGGGTTAACACTGGGATTACCTATCTTTGTTTTTTCTATAAAATAGATCAGGACTCTAATAAGGTCAGACAGTCACAAGTAACCACAAAAGAGCAATTTAAGAAATTGCTTTTCATTCAGCATTACAACAGAATCACAGACCCAGTGAGTTACTCAGCCTAAACTGAGGGAAGAGTCATTTCTGGTTCAGGGCGACCTAAACTTCTCCAACACAGACACATAAAGTGCCTGATTGTCATGTTTAGTTTAAAACAATGCCTGCACTTATAACGGGAGTGAATTGTGATTGAGGATATTGTTTGACCCACATTTCGCATTCCAGATACCAAAATAATATCTTATATCCCTGTATTTGACACTGGAACTAATTTTTTTTTTTAATTTATGTCTCTATTACCACATTCATTCCTGCTTGTAGGGTTTAAAATTACAGATGATTTGGCTCTGAAGGCAACAGGGGGAGATTAAACACAGGTGAAATTCATTCCTTTGAGGAAGCCTATTAGGTTTTAGGGCTTTGTTTGAAAGAAAGTGAAATGCCTCTTACTGCTTACCTTAGTCATAATTTAGTGCTTTCCCTTTGTTCTGGAGCAAACAGAGCAGTGGATCCCAAAACTTGTGCTGCCCCTAAAACATTGGTCTTATGCTTCAGAAATAATCCAGCTGACATGAAGTCATCAGTTCTCTGTCTGAAAAATATTCTGTAAAAGGAAGTAACGGGAACGTGGGTCTTCATGTTTCCTTCATCTTTGGCATTCATTTTAGTTACGCAACACTAAGCGTGTATTTTAAGGATTACATATGCATATCCTATTCAAATCCTACCCTATCCAAGTCACTTTTGTTTTTCCAATTACAGAAGATGCAACCAGATTTAAACACCTCAGAAAATACATTTACTCATATGAAGCAGAAACATCAAGTGGGATCACAGGAACAGCAGATTCTCGAAGTGGTTCAAAGATCACTTGCAAGGTAGACAAAATTAAATACAACGAATTGGGATCATATCCTGCACAACATGGGATAGCAGCTGGGGAGCATCCTTCAGTGTTTTCCCAAACAAAATAATTTTATTGAAAGACATATATTGAGAATAAAGACTAAGACCTCCCTGTCCTAGACAAATGGCAAAAGTCCTTCATACCACTGTGCCAGCACATTTCAATCCTGATCTGGCTGTACTTTTACATGAGAGAGGGGCAAGACCTGGCAGTTGGGTTTTCCTTGGCTGCCAGGCTGTCTACTGATGTCCATCAAACAATTCTAAAAGTTGAATTAGGGTAGCTCATTGATGCTATGGAAACCATGTGATAGCCTGTTGATGGTAACAGTCAAGACAATACCAGGACTATAGGAAAATGTCCTACAGGCCATTAAACTACCCAATGCTCCTTCATCTTGCCAAAAATTTTCTCATCATGGTGTTGGGGTTTTTTCCCTGAAATGGAATAACTAGGAAAAATATTTTTTATTTGCACACTGTTCTAAGAGAGTCTAAGCATTGATCAGTGTAATGACTTAGATTTTCATGCAGTTCTAATACTCTAAATTCTCCAAAACTAAGGCACTTATTTACAATGGGTATTGTATACTCCATGCCATTAGCCAAGTAAATACCTGCCCTCATATCTTCTCCCTTGACTTACCTTAACCTACGTAGAGCACTTTGGAATCTTTCCCAATAGCTGCTAGCAGAGCAATTCTGACACTTTACAATACCCACGGAATTTTCAAAGTGGTAACTGTAGGATCCTGGAATCATGATAATGAAAAAAAGATAAATATATTTGTGTTTTCAGGTTGAACTGGAGGTACCACAGCTCTGCCGCTTCATCCTGAGGACAGTGCATTGCTCCCTGAGGGAGACATTTGGTGTTGACTCTGAAGGAAGGGCTATTCTGAAAAAGTCCAAGAACTCTGAAGACTTTGCAAGTGCCATGTCCAGGTAAGCAATATCAATTATCATCAGTACTTGTGACCTTTAAATGGAACAGGCTGCAATGTTACAGTCTACCCTATGTTTTTCCAAGTATAGAACGTATTTCATGATAACATGGTAGATTTATAAGTTGGTTCCACAGTAAAAACTCTCCCTGATACAATTTATGGTTAGGATGGCATAGTTCTCAATGGCTAGTAAGGAAAAGTTTTTTAGATAAAGAAATTTCACTGGAATGTTTTTGTCATTTCTATAATCTACATTCAGGAAACTGTTGTGTAGTCCCCTGAGAGATTATTGCAAGTGTAATGTTCCTTCTTGTTGGCAAATTCTCAAATGGCTGCATGCAGCCAGTTTAAGATAATTTTCCTTTGCTGACATGGTGCAGACAGTACAATAGAAAGGCATTTGAGACTGAAGTCCAGATTTCCAATCTCAGTCTTCAATGACCTATGCGTCTTATCTTTTCCTTACTTATCTGCTTTTGTAACTAATTGTTATGACTCCTTCCACCCAACTAGTCTCTAGTGCTTGTCAGTACATATTTTAGTCATGCACCTTCATGCTTGTTTCAGTGCCTTAGTATCCATATTGTTTCACAAGCAATAGATCTCAAACTAGCTTAAGACAGTGTTAAAATATGTTTTTCAGAAAACAATCAAGGGGCTTTTTTAAAGACAGCAACTAGTAGAGAATCCTTCCCATCATTTTGTAGGATATCACAGTGGTTAATAATTACCTAAAAATTTACTTATCTCCTCTGAATTTATGCAATTCCAGCTGCTAGCCATTGCTCTTGATATTTGCCTGTCTGTACGTAGATGACATAAACTGGTGGTATCAGAATGTCCTTGGTTAGAATTTTGTTACTTTAATAGTAGTATTTTCTATGAATAACAGCAGTGACTAGTAAGCAATGACAGACCAAGATAAATATGATGCTTTATGTATAGCACAGCAGTTTATTGATAACATGTTCTTCACTGTGTATCTTTAACATTTCATACTAATGTTTTTTTGGGGGCTAGGCATGAGCTAAAATTTAGCATTCAGGATGGAACAAAAGTCAAGCTGTATCCCGAGAAGGATGAACCTCTGAATGTACTGAATCTCAAGAGGGGGATCATCTCAGCTCTACTTGTACCAGCAGAAACAGTAGAAAATATGAAAACAATTTCAATGGTAGGTGTTTTGAAAGCATTCAATTTATTTCCTTAAAAAATGGAATAAAGCTGACCCAGGTAGAGTTACTCCTGAATATAATTTTCAAAAGGCCTGGAAATTCTGGTCAGAAAGGGTGCCTTTCAGCTAGATCAGAAAATGTCTGACAGCATGAGCAGAGGTGCTGATTTCTTTCTTCTTACCAGGATACTGTATATGGAAAGTGTGACAGTGAAGTTGAATTTAAATCCAGAAAAGGAAATGTTGCAGAAGATATTTCAATTACCAGGTACCTGAAAGGCTGTGACAACTTCAGTCCCATCAGAGATCATGTCAGCCCTATTGCCATTGTAAAGGGACTAGTAAGTATACCATTAAAAATTATATAATGTAACAGTTTTTACACGATCATTTAAAATGATGAACAACTACTACAATGACTAGGTTTTATATTTATCTTCTAAAAACTTAAGGGGTTTTTTTTGCATCCTTCTATTAGATCAGACTGTGGTTTTATTGGAAGTCAATAGAGAAAAAAAAGTTGCAGAGCAAGATTGTAATTACTCTTTCATGTTCTTGTTTTGCTTTTAAAGGAGAGCTTTTCATAGATGGAGACAGTACTATTGATTACATGATAACCTAACAGATCATAGCCAAATTTTTAGTTTTCTGGGTCAAAATTTTCAAAATTCCATTTTTATGTAGAACATATAGTCAGTCCACCAAAACCCTAAAGTGTGTGTGATGTGCAGGAGGAGAGGGCTCTAAACGCCCTGAAGTGGCTAGACATGCTGCTTCATCTACCCGTTAATCTGCAATGATCAAATGCAGTTGCTTGAATGAATATTGTCAGATTTTTTTCTGGTATAATGTCATCTGTGCTTTTGAGTGTTTTAATTTTAAAAAATCCAAAACAAACAGTTTCATATAATGCTGAAAACACATTTTATAATTTCTTCCACTTCTACAGCTTATTATAGAAGTCTTTAAAATTTTTATAATAACAGTGGAATTGAAAAAAGCATCAGTTGTATGACTACTGCAAAAATGGCAAATTGGTTTTATGAAGGAGTCCTTTGTTGTAGGCAGCAGAGGAGCAATCATGAACTAACTACTAACCCAAACACCTCAATAAGGCCTGAGGGAAAATTTCAGTGGGATTTTTGCCCATAAAGAAGTTCAAGGCTAAAGATTGTTACTGGCACAATTTTTTCTTTGAATGACAATGATTCTAGTTATGTACCTTTGCTTTCAATATGCTTTAACTGTTAATATTACAGTAAAACTGTGCCAGCCTTTCAAACTATGATTTTTTTCCTATTCTGCTCAGTAAAATGACTGCCAAACATTTTATTTTACAGAACATCCCATTATCCACCCTTCTAAAGAGCACTCAGTTCTGTCATTACAATATTGACGCAAAGAAAAGGCATATAAGAGATGCAGTCTGCAGTGAAAAACACCTGTTTCTACCTTCATCATACGAGTAGGTTGCTCACTATTTATTATTACACTTTATTTATAAATATTAATTTTTAAATGGTGATGTATCAGATTCTGCCCTGACTTCATCCTCAAATATACATTTTGTTTGTAAGAAGGCAGGAGACATGTCCAAGACCTCTCAAAGGCACTTAGACCCAACTAAAGCAGTGAATTTTTCTTTGTTTCCTAGAAGTCGCTATGGTATGATGACAGAGGTAAACCAGACCCTGAGGCTTGAAGATACCCCAAAGATCAGTAACAAAAACTTTGATGGAGGTATAGCTGCAGTTTTCTATAATACAAATATAGGAACAAATTATAAATACTGGGACAATTTTTTTTTAAAACTGATTTAGTTGAAGATGCTTTTAAGAGGACCAAATCAATTCAGAATTTTAAATGAAGTTTGATCATTTTAATAAGGAGAAAGGTTGAGTATAAAATGGGAAGTTTAAAGACTGCTAATTTTAAGTAATCTTTATAGTTTTTTCTTAATATATAAATATTCCTTATAATTAAAACTGTATAATTTGCTTGAAAAGTAATTTTCATCTTATCTTGGAAATTAGTTTAATGAACCATTTTAGCTACCCATAATTTCTTATACAAATTTTAGCTTCAGCTGCCAAATGTAAATAATCTGGTTTTAACATATTTTGTTCTGAAATATGCCTTTTTGACTTGCAGTAGTTATTCCTAGTCATAACATATTTCTCCTAATGTATATTCACTAAAACTTGAAAAAGCAAACTATACTAATATAAAAGGTGTTAAGGAATCATCTTTAAAAAATATAAAAGAATTTATCCAAATATTCAATTTTTGGGCGAATTATATTTAAATTCCCCTCCATTGTTTTTCTAGACTGTTTCAGCTGTTAAACTTTAACATTTATCATATAAAATAATCTACAGACTTTCTCTTTATACTGATTGTAAGCTGGAAGATAAAAATTAACATAGCTCCTTGATAAAGACATAAAGAATGCATTTTTTTTTTTAATTGCTAGATGAGCTGGAAGAGAAGGGACTTGCACTGGAAGGTACAGATGCCAAACTCTCCAAACAGGGTGATGGTGTTCTGAAAACCCTTCAGGAACTGCAGAAACTTACAGCCTCCCAGCAGAATCAGGAGAGAGCAAGACTCTTTTACAAATTTGTTTCTGATCTCAGAAGTTTACATAACAGCACTCTTGGCTCTCTTGTACCAAAGATGATGGAAGCTTCAAGGTATGTTTCAGCAGTTCCCTATGCAAGTACATCACATGTCAATGCCACGGCAAAGCCATTCTGTGGTTGATTTATTGCAAGTGGTTTGAAATTAGGGGTGAATACAATGTATAAGGTGTCTTTCAGAAAGATAAGTGTCATCAGAATTATTCAGAGAGAGAAATAAAGAAGGAAGAATAGAACGTATGGATTTTACGTTTTTCAATCGGAAATGCTCGAATGGAATTTGAACATTAAATATATGGGAAAAGTATAAGAATTCAAGTAGATCTGAAAGCTCTTGCCTTCTATAAAGACCTAATACCGTTTATATAATTCCCCCACCCAATCTTCCAAACTTGCTGGAGAAGCTGATCTGAGGTATAACACTTCCCAGTACCAGGTTTTTCTCCACCTCCTCCATCCCAAGTGTGTGTGCCAGAAGCAATGCTGTGGATAGTTGTTACAGCCAAAGATCTTTCATGCTGTTTTGCTCAAGGCCAGTGGCTGTAATTCCAAACTCCCAAGTGTGACTTATAGCAAAGAACACACTTTTGAATGTGAGACTTTGGAAGACATGCAAGAGCACTCTTCTTTGGTCCGACCCTGCCCTCCAACTTTACTCTTCTGTCTGAGCTGGACTTGAATCAATTTATACATTCTTTATGTCCTCAGTCAGTGGAGGGACTAGAGCCTCAGTTTTGTTCCATGTATTGGATTATTCTATTTAAAGCATGTTTATCTGTGTAACAATGATATTGTTAATACTTTCCTATTGTTCTTATATAATGATGTTACTATTATAACTTGTTAAATGAAGAAGCTTCTTTTTGATAGACAATTGCATGACTTGCTTCCAGTCACACATAAGCATGTGTAATTTATATTAAAACACCTTAATAAACCAAATGGGGTTTTTTTTTCAAACAGTCAATATGCAACAATAACTGCAAACAGGGAATGAATTAATCAGAGTCATCTCTTCTTTCAGTTCCATCACTGTTCAGGCCCTGACCCAGTGTGGGACTCCAGAGTGCTACAGTGCAGTCCTTCAAATACTGAGAACTGGAGATGTGAATCCAATTGTGACAGACATGGTTACATACACCCTGGGACTGTTGCCTTCTCCAACTCCACAGAGAATAAGGGAAATTCTTAACATGGCCCAGTATAAGCCAAGTAGATCTTCTTTTTATGGCTTGAGCCATTCCGTTACTAAGTAAGTAATGACAACACGCAATTGTACAACATCACCTCATTGTTACGATGCTTAGGGTAAACCCTAAGAGTGCTCAGCTTTTGAGGATTTTGTTGTTGTTCTCATGAATTCGCTCTTTAGGAAAAAAATAGAGACATTTCCCATTTTCTCCTTTTGTTTCTAATATGTTTCTATATATATTTAGATTCTACAATGAGAAGAAGATTCTGACAGAGGAAATCACAGATGTTGCAGAATTCATTATATCATTGCTTGGCACAGATTGTTCTGGGGAAGATGAACTCACATACCTCACACTTCGGGTATTTTTATTTCCTTCTTTCCTTACATAGATAATTATTATAAATTGTATTGCATATAACACTCTACTTCTCTTGGTGGAGAAGAAAATGTTTATCAGATTTCTGTTTTCATCACTGACAGGCTATTGGAAACATGGGTGCAGTAATGGAGAAAGCTAAACCCAATGTGAAATCTTCTCTGAAGACATGTATCAGGAATGAAGCTACATCACTTTCAGTTCAGAAAGCGGCCATCCAGGCATTCAGGAAAATGACAATTACTGAAGAGGTAAATTGGGTCACAAGAGCCATAATAAACTGGCCTCAGTTCACCTTTACTTTTCACAGGAATTACTGAATATGCAAAAAACATTCCCATTATTTCATAGTTCTGCTCTCTCCCTTTTAGTTGTCTCCAACTTTTTAAGAACACCTTTAGCTAGTTTCCATACACATTTTTGAGAAGTTCTGCAGCCTTCTGACTAAGTGGGTGGTGCTTGAGTTGCAGTTGCTTGTATAGGTAATTTCAGTTTAAATGGAAAGTTTGGATCTGTCCTGTTAGTGTCTTAAGTGGTGTTCTACTTACTCAAAGGTGGTGTTAACTAATTAATAACTCCAGATTTAAATGTATTTAACTAAGAAAAAAATCAGATTCCTATGTTTTTTATATCCATTCTGTTGTCATCGTTGATTATACTTGTGAGAACAAGTGGGTTAGATTCATGTTTACATTACAGCAACATTACAGCATCCCCTACAGAATGGGTGTCATTATACTTCACTGAACACTTCATCTCAGTATAGTGAAAAAGTTTCAACAGCAACAAGATTCTACTCTAAGAGACATACTCTTGTTTCCAGACAAGGCTTAAATAGCCTGGGAGCCTGGAAACAACTGGAGTTCACATGCTCAGATTCAGTTTAAAGCACTTAATTTTTTTTTTCATTTTTAAGCTATGTTTTTAATTTTCCTCCAGCAGAAGATTACGATCACCTTCCTTACCTAAACTGAGTGATCTTTTACCCAAATTTTTACAATTTTTGTGCAGATTTCTGAGTATTTCTGATTCCCAGAAATCAAAACTCAGTAGTCTAAACAAAAATTTAACCTGCCATGTATAGGATAAGAAAGGACAAAATTAAAAAAGGATAAAAATTCTTTTAAAAAAACATCCATTCAACCAAATTGATTAAAAATATAGGAAATTACAGGATAAGAGAGACTATTGACAAGAGCATGCAGTGACAGGATAAGGGTTCAAACTCACAGAGGGTGTGTTTAAATTGCCTATTAAGAAAATTTATTATGTAGGTGTTAAGGCAGTGGGCCAGGCTGCCCAGAGAAGTTGTGGATCCTCCATACTTGGAAGTGTTAAAGACCAAGTTGGATGAGGCTTTAAGCAAACCGGTCTAGTGGAAGATTTTGCTTCTGGTGTCTCTGCCCATTGCAGGGGATCGAAACTAGATGAACTTTATGGTCTCTTCCAGCCCAAACCATTCTCTGATTCTATGAAAATCAGTTTTAATAAAGCCATAATTTCTGTATTTTCTAGCAAAAGAAATTTTTTCAAAATAGCTTTAAGGAAATTATTTTGATTGGTTTTAGAAATAATGTAAAGAAATAGGTATGCAGTCCTGAGAAACTTGCATTCTGAAAATTATTTCACCCTGTATCTTCCCAAAAGAGTTTAGCAATATCATCTGTGAGCCAGTTTATCATTACAAATCTTTCTCTATTTGTATAGGACCGTTCAACTCTTGTCAAAGCATTCCAAGAACCAGATGCACCTACAGACAAACGTCTAGCAGCCTATCTCATACTGATGAAAAGTCCTTCTTCAAGCGACCTCACAAAGATTTTGAGAATCCTTACAAAGGAGAAGAACGAGCAAGTGAAAAGCTTTGTTGCCTCACACATTGCCAACATCCTAGACTCTAAAGATATAGGCATTGAAGAGTAAGTAAAATTTAGTTTTATATTGGTCTCATAGGAAAAACAAAGTTCTGACCCTAATTACAGTGTAGTTATCTAGCAGTGAAGTTTTTGCTTGTTTTTTTTTTGTTTTATTTGAATAAGCATATCAGCTGATTAAATTATGGATTTTTTATAGCAGTGCCAGATTATAGTCTTTCATACACACAGAATTGCAGAATCATTCCCTTAAGTCTTGTTTGCTATTAATGTGTGCAGAGAGCTAGCCATTTGTAATCACCTCAGCTGTGTGAATGTCTGCAAGTGGCATGAAAAACTAAGAGTAAATGAGTGGAATATATATTAGTCATATTTTAATTGCTATCCGTTTCCTTAGTCTAAAAAGCCAAGTTGAAGAAGCTCTGAAAGGAAATGAGGTTCCAACAACCAAAGATTTCAGAAAATTCTCGCAACATTATCAGATTTCCAAAAGAGTTTCTGTACCTGGAATTGACCCCATCTCTGCCAAAGTAGAAGGAAATGTGATTTTTGACCCAAGCAGCTATGTTCCTAGAGAGACCATGCTGAAAACCACCCTGCATGCGTATGGATTTGACCCCAGTGATATTTTTGAGGTACAATAATTATCAGAAATGTTTGCTAATATTCAGCTGTTTTCTTTCTTATTTCTGTTTTCTTGTAACAACTTTCTGTGAATAATGTAGTGTTTTTACAAGCTTTGGGAGAAATCTAAGAATCACTATGTATACAAGGGGACTTTGATTTGATCTCCATGGACTTTAGAGCAAGCCATCCATTATGTGATGTCACTTGCCACTGACTGGATGGACGGCCCTGTTGAAGTTGTTAAAGGGCACAGCAAGGGTAAAATGAACCCATCTGTAACAAGTTGACTTCATGCTAATGAATCATTGCTGGCACACTGAAGTATTCATAGTAGATTTTCAGTGAGATACAGCCTGTGTGGGAGGTTTTGTTGAACCTCACAAAAGAGATTAAATGAATTATAAAACATAGTATTCTGTGTCTTCCCTTAAGTGTCATAGACTTGTAGAATACACTTCAAATGTATTGCTTGTTCCCTGGAAAGTCTGTTTGTTTTAAAGTTATGAAGAAGTGGGAGGAACTGTCTCAGTTATGCATTGTCCTTCCTTTTCATTTCAGCTTGGCTTGGATGGAAAGGGATTTGAACCAACACTGGAAGCGTTGTTTGGAGAGAAGGGATTTTTCCCAGACATTGCAAGCAAGGCCTTGTACTGGGTTGATGGCAAAGTGCCAGAGCAGGTTTCCAAGGCACTTTTTGATTATTTTGGTTACTCTCAGGATCGCAAGCAGGAACAGGTACAGCTTGAAAACATTTTCTGTGTAGTACAGTATTCCTCTTTTTTACACAGTAGTTACAGCATTTACCTCTTTTGTCTATATTTTCCCTCTCCTCTTCTGGTAAGCTAAAATAGAAATCCTTAAAGCTGTTTAGTAATGTGTTTTCTTAATTGTATTTGGGAGGGGTCTTTTCCTGGAGACAAATCTGTAAGAGCATATGTAGATTAGCTGACATTCATCAAGTAACTGTTTTAGATACATTATCTACAGATTTCTTATAGATTTGGTTTGCTGCTTTCTTACTCAATTTTCAGGATATCATGAAAGGAATAATACTTAATCTTGAAAAACTGATAAAAGAATTGGGCAACAAAGAAGCTCCTGAAGGAAGAGCGTATCTGAGAATCCTGGGAGAAGAACTTGGGTACATGAAACTCAATGATTTCAAATTGCTGGGAAACTTGATTTTAAGGAGTGTTAAAACTGTACAGACTATTCCTGAGATGGTATGTTTCTGATGCACTAATATATATAATTAATTTGGGTTTTTTTGGAACAGATTTTTTTTAAGATTTAGTTTGTATTTAACTATTATGCAAAGATATTTCATATCAGTATGAAAATAAAATTGTTTGAAATAAAATATCCGTGTTTAGTCTGAAGGACTCTGAAAAATGCATGAAGACTCCTCAATAATGAAGTGGGGTCCTCATGGAAGATTGGTGAGGGGAAGGAAAAAGAGAAAGTTCAGATCTTAATTATTTACTGGAGCAATGCCCAAAATCTTAGTATTCATCATTAAGTTATACTAATAATTTTTTAATTATAAAAATATATGTTAATATTAAACAATTCATCTTTGTCATGTTGAAAAGAAGATATACTACAGTTTAGGAATATTTGGTAAAACTCTTCTTTCATTGAAGTAAAAATAATGCTTTGCCATTGACTTTGGGGAAAGCAGAATGCTACAGAGTGTCTAAACCAATTTACACTTGTATGTTAAGGTAGGTAACCTGTGTGTATCAAGGCAGATAAAAAAAATCTGCTATTTCTTTAAAGTTCAAATTTTGCTAAGCAGTCTTTAGTACATTTTTTTAAGTAAGGAATCTGTAAAACTTAGATGATCCACTCCATATGAAATTAACTTTTGGTTTATAGAGTTGCAGTCATTCTAGATAAATTTTTGAAGTACGAAATGTTCACGTTTCAAAGTCTGAATTTTTTTATTGTTCATTTGTTTGATTCACAGATTGCACAAGTCATCTCAAAAGGTGTTGACAGGGATTTATTTGTCCACTACATATTCATGGACAATGAGTTTGAGCTTCCAACTGGAGCAGGTTTGCAACTGAAGTTTGCCTTGTCTGGAATAGCAACACCTGGGGCCAGAGCAGCTTTGAAGCTTCATCAAAAAAGCGTAAGTCTCAATAGCTGTCTAGAGTTTTTCTCCTTCTAATAATGTACCATCTCATTTATGGGTAAAATTGTAACACCAGAAAAATTTGAAATATAAAATGTTCTTGATATGAAAAAAATCTCATTAAAGGTCTGTGGTTAATTTGTGGATGACATTTAGATTAAGTAATGTGTATAATTAGACATAATACAATTTATGAATTAAAAGTATTTCAATCACTCTTTCAAAATAAATCCTTTTAATATCTGTTTATTTCTCTCACCCTGCTCTCAAATTACAATGGTAGAAAATCTGTTTTGTGAATTTTACTGCTCAAGCCAAAACATTAACAAAACATTTTATTTTGTGCAATCTAAAGTGAAAAATTTGATTACCAGTTAAAAGATAAATGGAAAATTGCATCTAGAAAAACATTTTTCCCCCTGGAAGAAAAAAAATCCTGAAAGGAAACGTTTTAAAATTGTAACAATGAAAGAGGATATGACACAAAATTACTTAAAAGATAAAATTTTAAAAAATTAACTTCTTCCATTCTTTTTTTACAGTTCTAATAACTATTTTTCTCTAATTTACTTAATATTTCTTAAAAATTTCTTAGTAGTTTCAGTTCATGTCAACTTTCAATTTTCCACCATATATAAGATTTAGAATAAATAAGTCCTAAAAATTTGTACTGGTTACGATTTAGTTACACCTTTACAATATTTTCCAGAATTTTACATTCTGTCCTTTCTTTCTGAAATGACCAAAGCAAAAGCTTGAAAATAAGCTAGTTTGTGTTTAGAGAAATTCAAATCTTGGATCCACCTCTTTTTTGTCAAAGTTTGCTCATTGTTTTTAAAAATTGCTAATTTTTTTTTACAATGGAAAATTGGCTCTTCAGATTTAAAACTACATGCAAGTAGTTCCATTACAAAATCTTTCTGAAGCATGAGGGGTTTTACATTAAAATCCTTGGCATTACCATCTTGCTGTGTTCATTACTTTATAGTTACCACTTATGTGGTCCCTTTTATTATGTGATTTGGGAATCAGATTTTTTGAATAGCAAAATAAATTATATAAAATATACCTCTAGATTATCAAGAGTATTTATGTTGTATTTATGTTGTATTTGTATAACCAGCAAGAAGTGTATTGGGTAAATAAATACAATATTTTGCTTTTATTAAATAGATGCAAGCAGATCTCATTGCTAAACCGTCATTAGCAATTGAGTTTGTAACACACCTGGGAATAAACATGCCTGAATTTGCTAGAAGTGGTGTGGAAATGAATTCTAATATATTCCATGAATCTGGAATTGAAGCACACATTAGTGTAAAAGCTGGACAACTGAAATTCAGCATTCCTGCTCCAAAGAATCCAGTAAAGCTCCTCAGTATCAGGTAATGAGAAATGAATGAGAACTTCCAAGGCTATGCTCTTCCTTCCCTTCTTGGCTTTTATTCTGGTGGAATTGGAAGGCTAAGGCAGGTGTGGAGAAATTTTCATCTCAGAAAAATCCAAGATATTGTGAAACTGGAATAACTTCTTTTATAAGATAAGAAAATTGCCCAGATAAGTGACAACTTAGAGTCATGGCTTAAAGATTATTTAATTTGTCGCTATTTTTGAAACTTTATACAAGACTTTCCATTTCTATTATTTTGTTTTCTTTCACATGAAAGTATTATAATAGCAATACCTATTTTAGATTGAATTTAAATGGACTACTTACATTAATTTTAGAGAGAGCAAATGGCTCAAAACAAAGAATTATAATTATCTATAATGCTTAATAAACCACTTGATCTTTTAATCACCAAATGTTACTTCTTTTACCCATACATTAATAAATGAGTTTTATTCACAAATAACCTTCTTAATAGGACAATGTCTGAGCACCTGCCCTGGGAATAAATGACTGACTTTTCTGTTCCAGCAATACACTGCATTTGGTGTCTCCAGCCAAAACTGAAGAGATTCCACTCCTGATGGAGAACCAAGAAACTTCCACTTCTTGCAAGCCTTTCATCCCTGGTCTAAATTTCTGCACCAAATTATTGTACCCTAATTCCACTACCGCAGAGGCGGCTCCATATTTTCCCTTGACTGGAGAATCCAAGTAAGTCATGTCAACTTAAACTGTGTTTATTTTGTGCTTACTACCCTTCCTTCCTAAGACTTAGTATCTACGGTACTCTTTCATGTAAAGCTTGCCTTAAAAAAATCTTTACAAACAGACTAGCAGCAGCAGCTCAGAAAGCTGTTGAGAACTTTATGATTTTTTCTCTTTCTGGCCATGGACAAAGTAGTTATTCACAAGACATTTGTTTGCTTCTTCTTTAGATTTGAAGTTGAAATAGTGTCCACAGGCGAAGTGAAGGAATACTCTGCAAGTGGAAACTATGACTTGCAGCGAGAGGGAAATGACCTGATAGACACCTTAAAGTTTGCTGTCCAGGCAGAAGGTAAGTGTCTGAAAAAACAATATGGTCAAACTCCATTTTGAACTGTGTCATTTAATAGGAAAGAGATTTTTATTAATAAATCATAATAGAATTTTTTACAGTACAAAATGCAATACCATTTTCACACCCAAACAGGGCAACACTTTAACGCCATTTCCTTACACGTATGCAATTCCAATGCAAGATTTTCATGGTGAGAGGCTCATTTTGTATTTTGCATGATTTAAGGCGTGAAGTTGTTGAATGGAAGTAGAAATGTTAATGTTTTCTACATAAGCAAAAGAAAAAAACAATTTCTGAAGAAATATGGAAGTAAAGCATATAAATACTCTGTACGATCAAGTAAATAATAAAAGTTAGTGGATAGTGTGTTTAGAGACAAGAAGAAAAAAAAAAGACCAGTTTCTGATTCAGACTCGTCAAATGTTGTGTTAAATCTATAACATGATAAAATTTCCAGCAGGTCCTTTTTTAATTCTCTTTTCCAGAAAAGTCTGAACTAATTCCATAGATGTGAATAATCAAAGTACATTATATTTTCTAGGTGTAAAGCAGCATGAGGCCACACTGACCTTCAGATACAACAGAGACAGAAAGATTTTGACCAGCGATGTCCAGATTCCAGATGTTGATGTTGACTATGGTACAAACCTCAGAATTATTGATGAATCCATTCCTGGGAAGAAAGCATACACCCTTGTCTTGGACTTGAACAAGAAGAAGATTCCTGAAGTTACTCTCACTGCCCAGATAAGGTAACTCAGGAAAGCATTTAGAATTTTACGGCTACCTTTGAATAAGATAAGTGAAGGTTTTATTGAATGTAGAAAATATAGGGAAATTTTATTCCATTTTGGAGAATTTTCTTAAATAGAGAAACATATACACTTGTCACTAAAACCCCCTTTAAAAAACTATTTAATTTGTAATACATCAAATACATATATGTAATCCACCAACTGATCTTTCCTACTCTCTCTCTCTCTCTCTATATATATATATATATATATGAAATTTGTATTGCAAGTTCCTTGAGCTAGTTTGTCTGTGTTTGTGCACATATGACTTCAAGAATGCATTGTACTACTGTTATTGCAGGTGTTATATCCAAGGATATAAACAAGGAAAGGTTTTTTCAGAGAGGTATTATCTTTTACTGGATGTGTTTGGCTCTAAAAAAAAGTTATTACATCTCCCCATGAAGAAATCTAATAGCACTCAATAAGAAACAAAACCAAAAATAACTGAGAGCTTCCTGTAAAAATTCCCACGCTTCACGATGAGAATATTTCCGGGAACATCTACAGGGGAGCTAACAAAAATGTTCAGCCTGCCAGGGTTTCTAAAATTGTCTGCCTCACAAGCCCATAGTGAAATGGTCTGATCACATTCTTTAATAAACCTCAATCTTCCATGGAATTCTGTGATCTTGATGGTGCCCCGGGGAGTCTTTGTCTTTGCTGTTCATGCAGAATGCCCTCTGATATCAGTGGGAGCTTTGGACACATGTCAGGGACTTCAATTCCCTTTCATTTGCACTAACATAATATTAGAAGTTTGCTCGAGTCAACAAAGTCACAGAGATATAACATAAATGTGAATAAGGGAAAATGAAGCCCAGTGGCATAATATATTTTATCAAGTTTTTTGTTTCTATGCAATTCATGGCCACAGTCTGTATCCTTAGTAGAGAATTCAGCTGAATTACAGAATTTGGTTCTGGTACAACATTTCCAGGGCAGGTACATATTTCCATCCTTTTCAGTCTTATGAAATTAACGCAGACTCATTATTGTGTATATCTCCACACAGTAGCATTATAACAGTTTACCATAGATTTTCCAAAGTAAGTAGCAGAAGCCGAAAACATTCACTGAATTGGAGCAGAGTTTACAAGTTCAATTCAATCTAATTTGTTATAACACTTATTATGCCTTTGCTATAGATTTAAATACTGAAATTGTGCCTGAAACATGAGTGATAATCTACAGTGAATTATTTTGATTTGTATTTACAATTTCCTTTCACAGATATGCTGGAATGGAAGAGGCAATGTTAAGAGGCACCATTTCTTTTCCTCACCTGGGAGCTGAACTTAGAAGTGAAGCCCTGGTTAATTATTCACCAAACAAAGCATATCTTCAGATCAGCTCAGCTGCAACATCTTTTGCAAGCTCAATTTCAGAAAGAGTTCTTCTCAGATATGGTAGGGGCAAAACTATGATCCATATATACAGTCTATAAATTTAAACATCTTTTTACATTAGTTTATAACATATCTCTAAATAGAATATTCCTAATTTTACCCTTTTAAATTCATGATTTTCAGATTCTGAGAAGATTGAGCTAGAGTGGAATTCAGGTGCCACCGCTTCTATGAAAAATTTGTCTTCTTCCATCCCAGTCAACCTTTCAGACTTCCCAAGAACTTTCGAGAAGGACGTCAACAAACTGCTGGATCGGAAAGTGGCTCATACAGATATGACACTGCGACATATTGTGTCACAATTTATCGTGGTATGGTTCAACCTACAGTAGCTATTGCAGCTCCTCCACATAGCCCTGATGAATTCTTGCCTCCCCCATGGAAGCCAAAATAAGAACTAACTCCAAAAGCACTCATCAGATTGAAAAAGCCATACATTTCCACCTTTGATTGAACCAGTCACTTTATCGAATGCCTAGGGCTCAGTATGCGAATAGTTACAACGACTTTCAGGTAACTTTACTGAGAAGTCCTAAAACTTGTTATTTACTTTGAAAAACTTGTCTCCTCATTGCAGGCAACCAACACCTGGCTACAAAAGGTATCAAAAGGTGTTCCCTATGCCCAGACTCTGCAAGACAAACTAAGTGGACTGCAGGAGCTGACTATTCAGGAATTTAAACTGCCTGATATCACCATTCCTGAAGAATTTTTCCTGAAAAGGTGAGGAGTGAAATTAGGATATTGACACAGGAAACTGAAAATAGTTATTTGTTCATATTTTTGTTATGTTACTTTACTTTGTTTTTATAAAACAACATGGAATTGCTGTAAACACTAACACAAAATTGGAATCATAGCAAAGAATTTTAAGACTAGAGAAATGAAATTATCTGAAAGAATTGATGCATGTCTTTAATGTAAATTTGACTTTACAGCAGTCACTTACACAGCATTTGAATATATCCTTAAGTATTGTGTTATGTTGTAAGGAGTATTGAACAAAAATGCAGCATTCAACATACTTTAAGCCACAGAACTACTGAAGCCATATTTTCTATAGATTTGTGTCCTACATCCTTGTAGACCCGTTGTCTTTAGCATGAATCCTAGTAGCTTTACATTTACATGCCCTATTGGACAGTTCTTCCCATTCCCCTACACATGCTGGTTAACCTTCTACCAGTAGAGTCTCCTGTCCTCTTCCAATGTCTGACTTGTTTAAAGGCAGCATGTGCCATGGCTGTACACATATGTACTGGATGGTTGCACTAGTTTGGTCCCATCTCTTCTACCTAGTAGTGAGTTTCCCAGAACTTGTATGAATGATATTACCCTTCTGTCAAATTTCATAGAAATTGTGCAGTATGTTAAAAAAGTTTTAAGAAGTAGGATTTGACAAACAAAGAGTGACCAGGAGGTAGATAAATAGCATATTTCTGCTGTTTTTTGGAAGTGTGACTTGGTCAGAGAGAGTGGATCTAAATTTTGAAATGCTCATGAACCTGCAAAATTCACTCTCATTATAGTTCCCAGTACATACTGTTCATGCTGTTACTCTTCATATCTCATTGCTTATCTGCCTATGCACAAGAATTCAAGGAACAGTTTTGCTTAATAGTATATTCAGAATACACCCACAGATACCACTGCAATAAATGAAAACATATCTATGTAGTTTTCCCATGCTACAGAAATATTGATGGCTGAAGTGAATACAAAGGGCGACAAAAGCTAGGGTAAGATTGGATTCCAAAACCAGACGGAGAACAGTCTTGCATTTTATCTATCTTAGATCTGTTTTTCCATGTATTATATTTTGCTGTGGTAATATGAAACTCTGTGTTAAAGACACACATCTCTATTGCTTCCATTGTATTCCTGAGCTAGGTAAGCAAGGAAGAAACTGGGTTTTTTTCCTATGTTCTTATCACCTGTGGTGATGGTGATGATGAAGAAGAAGATGATGACAGTAATAATCACAATTAAAATAATCTTTTGGTGGTCTATATGTTGCTTTTTCAATCTTTTGATGTAGACAAACAAATTTCAAAAGTGTTTACTTAATTTTCATCCTAGGATGTAGGTCTAACTGTAAAAAAGATTTTGCAATATAAAAGACCAGTTATGCAAAAAATACAAATATCTTTGCCAGCCTATTGTTCATTCACAAATTAAGAGCAAGTTTCCTTCTGTTTTGCCTTTTCATAATTGCACTTTTTCCCCACAAGCTTTTCAGATGACAGTCCATTTTTCCAGTCCTTGCTCCTAGTCAAGTGGTTAGATTTGTATTTTTTTTTATTCCAAATATAATAAATGCTGAATATTCAGATGAAAATTTTGAAACACTTATAATCAGAAAGATAAATTCTTAATAATTTAGATTATTACAACATCTAATGCTAATATGACTTCATGCATTTCTATAAGAATGCATCACTTTTTTTAAGAACAATAAAATTGCCTTTGTCTGGTGTTCAGCATCCAACATGTGTGGCGGTGTTGTTTGAGAATTTTTTTTACTTATAAGTCTCCCTGATTATGAAATGAGAGTAGAAGTCGTTGACAGAATTCACTGATACTAAAAGTGCTTTCCTTAAGTTCTGATGAATGAGTGCTTAAAAATGTTGATATTAGTAGATGGTCATTACATTTTTCTAAAACTAAAGCCAGAACATTGATATAAGCATGGTAAGCAAGCTCTGTATCATGGGCAGAGTAAGGAATCATGACATTTTCTGTATATGCTTTGTCCACTTCCAGTTTCTTACAGACTTATCTTTATTTTCCAGTGAAGGCCGGATCAGACACAACATAAATAAAAACAGTTTTGTAATTGATATACCGTTGCCATTTGGTGGAAGATCATCTGATGACATATGGATGCCACAGACTGTTAAAACACCCCCTCTGGTAATGGAGTCAATGGGAATAAGTGTGCCATCCCAGGAATACAGAATGCCAACATTTAGTATTCCAAAATCCTATCCTTTCCGTGTGCCTTTACTGGGCAAGTTGGAGGTCTCTGCTAATATGTACAGCAACTATTACAACTGGACAGGAGCGTACACTTTGACCAACAGCACCACAGGGAGAGCATCCAGCGTTAGAGCTGCTTACAACATGAATGCTGACTCAGTTTTTGAGCTACTTTCCTACAGTGTGAAAGGTAACAATGTTGGCAAAACTATTTTAATTGTTTCCCTTGTTGCAAGTACAGCACATTCATTTGCTTGCACTTATTTAAAGAGAGGTGTTGCATATTCTCAAATCACTTTCTCTTTGTTTTTAAAAATATTAGTGTGTCTGATCATTCAGGCATTAAAGGTCAAGTCATTTAATTCAATAAAGACTTTTAAAGTCTATATTTTTCTGGATATTCCTTACTGAAGAAAATGTCCTTCCAAACTAAAGACATGAGTCTACAAACAGTTGTGTAGATGACAAGTCAAATGTTTTAAAAATGAGGTGTTCAGGTGCATGTCTAGGTATGCCCACAGTTTATTTCTGTCTGTTTATGTGTGTGTATATATATAAACTGTCTTATCATTTATCTATGTCCATATATTGCAATAAGATGGTATTTTTAAGTTATTTCCCCTAAAATTGCAGTTTGAATTTTCAAGCTGCCAAATGATAAACTGCCTTCTGTTTTTTTCTAAACTTTTCACCATAACCGAGCTATGATAAAGAAGCATTAAAAATCAGGAATGCCAGATATGGGCTGTTCTTGAGAGTCCATCTTCTTAAGTTTAAATAATGACATTACTTTGTGTCATTTCTCATCATTACATTTAGCAGTGTAGTTAATTTATTCATAGTTCAAAATTTCAGATATCGAAAATAATAGCCATTTTAACAGAAACATTCACAATTCACCAGAATTCACTTAGGCCTTTAAAACAGAATGGTGTAACAATAACTGAAATTCAAGCAGTAGCATGGAAGTAGCAGTAGCATGGCATCAGAAAAAGTCTTTAAAGATAAATGGTATAGATGACAGTTAACATTTGTCTCCTTTTTCGTATTTCAGGTTCTGGAGAAGCATCATATAACAGAAATGGATACATCTGTGCATATGAGAATCACCTGAAACACAGAATCTTAACATCAGCTTTTAAGTTGTCTGGCAGAAAGAATTATGAACCTGATACGTCTGCAAATTACACCTTATCACTTACAGCATCAAGTATTCTGGGTCCTCAGCTTTCATTTTCCAGTGATATTGTTTCTGAAAAGACAAATAACATGAATATTAATAACATCAAAATGGAAGGGCAACTGGAAGTGGCCTCTGTCTTTGCAAGAAGCATTTATACTCTGTCAAGCACATACAACGAAAGGAGAAGGGTTTTGGAAGGAAAATCAAATCTGAAGTTGGATTCTTCTTACCTTCAGGCTACCAATCAGATATCTGGCAGATATACTGATGGTTTATTTTCCATTACTTCAGTTTCTGACCTACAAAATGGACTAGTAAAGAACACAGCTTCACTGAAGTGTGAAAACAGCCAGCTGAAAATGTCATCTGAAACAAATGGGAGGTATCGACATACTGCAGGTGTCCATAAGCTTGAAATAATTTTGTCAAAGAAGATGGCAGCACTTCGATCTGAGTACCAAGCCACCTACAAGCAAATCCAGTATTCTGCCTTGTTTGCAGGTTCTCTCAATTCACAGGATCTTGTTTTCAACACCGATATCTCCCTGACTGATCAAAGGAATCGAGCTGCACATAAGTCATCACTTAATGTCAATCGGTACGGTCTAGCCAGCAGCGCGACCACAAACGTGCAATTTAGTCCATTGACAATGCAGAGTGAAATGAATGCCAAGCTCGACACTGCTGGAGGCTCCATGTCATTGTCCTCTTCTGGGCGCTATGGTAAAAACAATGCAAAATTCAATCTAGGTGGGAGAGTAAGCCTGACAGAAATAATGCTGGGAAGCGAATATCAGAGTACAGTTCTGGGTATGGACAACAAACATGTTTTAAATTTCAGAGTTAATAAAGAAGGACTCAAGTTTTCAAATAATTTGCAAGGATCATTCAAAGAGATTAAGTTGGAGTACACAAATGACTTGACTATTCCTGGCCTATCCTTAACATTTGCGTCAAAGTTAGACAACAGCTTCAGCTTTGACAAGTTCCACAAGCATGTTTTTGACCTACAACTGCAGCCTAGCTCACTTACAGCTAAACTGAGCAATAATCTTAAATACACTAAAACAGAAGTTTCCAACAAAGCAGAACTGCTTCTCGAGCCTCTGAAAATGAACTTGGGTGGCAATGTCAGAGGAGCCCATGGAACAGATGAAGTAAAGCACACTTACACCCTTACATGTGCTGGTCTAACTGCAGACTTGAAAACAGATACAGTGGCAAATGTTCAAGGGACAGCAGTAAGTCATCGAGTTAACCTGGATGTGGCAGGACTTTCTTCCTCAGTTACTATGAACACAAACTGTGATTCCAAATCTCTCCGTTTCAGCAATGCTGTGCGTTCCACTATGGCCCCATTTGCCATCACCGCTGACATACACACCAATGCTAATGGAAAGCTGGTTGCTATGGGTGAACACACAGGAGACCTTTACAGCAAATTCCTGTTTAAAGCAGAGCCTCTTGCTTTCACTTTCTCCCATGATTACAAAGGATCTACCAGCCATACCTTGAAGTCTAGAGGAAGATACTCTACGCTGCTTGACAACAAAGTTCACATGCTTTTTACCCCATCAGAGCAGTCAAGTGCTTGGAAATTGAAAAGTCAGGTAAACAATAATGTATATACACAAGATCTCAGTGCTTACAATGATGCAGAAAAGATCGGTGTGGAACTTAGTGGAAGAGCTTTAGCAGATCTCTCTGTAATGGATACATCAGTCATACTACCATTAACATCTGAAGAAGTTAATTTAGTTGATGTACTGGGCCTTAGGAGCAGCATATCAGAGCCTCAAGAATTCAGCATCTCTGGCTTTGTGAAGTATGACAAAAATAAAGATATGCATGTTATTAACCTACCATTCTTAGAAAATTTGCCAGTTTACTTTGAAAAACTCAGAGGCATCATTCTATCCACACTGCAAGCCGTACAAAGTTACCTGAAGAACATCAACATAGAACAACATTTGAGAAAATACAAGGCAACTTTGGATAAACTTCCACAGGACATTAATGATTACATGGACAAATTGGATATGAAAAGCAGAGTTAGCAGTATGAAAAATAACTTAGTTGCTTTCACAAAGGACTACAGATTAACATCAGATGATATCCAAATTATGCTGGAAAAAGCCATGAAAAATCTTCCAGAAATATTCTCTCAGCTGCAGGTCTATCTGATAGAAATTGAGCAATACATCAAAGATTATTATGAGCAGTATGACATTAAAGAACTTATTGTACAACTTCTTGATCAAATAATTGAAACACTGACAGCTCTAGATAACAAATATAAGGTAAGAACAACTGTAATCAACATCATTGAAAAATTGTGGGTTTTTTTCCAAGAATATGATCCTAACAAAATCGGAAGCAGCACTTTGGCTTGGATTAAAAATGTAGATGATGAGTATGGGATTACAGCTAGGATACAGGAAAAGCTAGAACAACTCAAGATTCAGATTCAGAATATTGATGTCAAAAGCATTGCAGAAAATTTGAAACGACAGATTAAAACATTTGATGCTAAAGAATTTTTAGAAAAATTTAAACAGTCCTTGCCAATCGAAAAAATCAGTGAAATTCTTGAACAAATCAAAGACTTTATCCTAAATTGGATAGAGGAGTATGAAATCTCTGAGAAGATCAGTGCTTTCCGAGGTCATGTGCACAAACTGATTGTAAAATATGAAATTGATAAGCAGATATATTTTTTAATTGACAGAATGATAGAACTGCTTAACAAGTACAGAATAAAAGAAACTGTGCAGAAACTGACCATCTACCTGCAAAATATCGATGTGAAGTCATGCTTTGATAAAGTTGTTGCTTTTGTTGATGATGCAGTCAAAAAAGTGCAAACCTTTGATTATGAAAAGATGATAAAAGAAGTCAACAAGTTCCTCGACAAGGTTATTAAAAAGCTCAAGTCTTTTGACTATAACCAGTTCATTGATGACACAAATAACAAAATCCGAGAAGTGACCCAGAAAATAAATGAGGAACTCAGAAATCTAGAACTTCCACAAAAAGCAGAAGCATTGAAGCAGTATGTAAGAATTTTTAGAGCTGTGATTTCAAAATATGTGGAGCAACTAAGAGACACCAAGCTTGCTGCGATAGTTAACTGGTTCAGGGAGCTCATAAACTCAACAACGTTTGCTAATCTGAGAGCCAAGGTAAATGAATATCTGGAAGACCTGCGAGAGAGGATTTCTGAAATGGATATTTCCCAAGAATTCCAGTGGTGTCTTGAAAAGATAAGCCAGTTCTACAGTTCTGTTGTCACATACATATCTGACCAATTGAACATAGCTTTTAAAAAAATTATTGCCTTGGCTGAAGAGTATGATCTGAAAAATTGGGCTGAAAATTTAAACGAGTTTGTTGAAACAGGATTTAAAGTCCCTGAAATCAAGACTGTTATAGTTACCATACCTGCCTTTGAAGTTAGTCTCCGAAGTCTTCGGGAAGCAACATTTCGAACACCAGACTTCATTGTTCCACTGACTGATTTGCATATCCCCTCCTATGAGATCAATATTAAGAGACTAAAAGACATGAAAATTCCAATGAAATTTACTACCCCAGGTTTTAAAATTCTAAATGCCTTTGAAGTTCCTTCCTTTACGATTGACTTGATTGAGATTAAGCATCTGATTGTGAGAACAATAGACAAATTCATGTCTGGTGAATTTCAGTTACCAGCTATCGATTTCTATTTGAAAGATATGAAGATGAGAGATATACCTTTTTCCGATATGTCTTTCCCAGAAATACAAATGCCTCAGTTTCAAATACCAGAATTGTTGATTCCAAAGCTAAATCTAAATGAGCTCCAGATCCCTAACTTGCAGATACCAGAGTTCCAGTTTCCACATATCCCACATACTGTGACTGTCCCTACATTTGGCAAATTGTCTGGTCAATTCAGAGTCACCTCTCCATTCTTTACACTGTCCACACAAGCTGAGCTTCATAATACTACGACATCTCCAAACAGCCCAGAATTTGTGACCTCCATTTCAGCTCAAACAACATCCAAATTAGACTTCCTAGTTTTTAGTGTTATTGCAGATTCACGTCTTTTGGCCCCTAACATGAAGCAGCTCAATCTTAAAAATGCCATGAAAGTCAACCATAGGATCCTTAAAGTTGATCACACCAATGAAGTAGTATTTTTGGGGACTTCAGTATTTGGTGAAGCTGAAACCAGAGCAAACTTACACACGAAGAAAAATTCAATAGAACTACAGAATAATTTAATGGTCAAGCTGCAAAGGAAAATTTGGATGCAGAGTGGAACAGCATATTTCCACAGACTGAATATTCCACAAGCTGATTTCTCCAGCCAGGCTGATCTGTCCAATAATATGACAACAGAGGTAGAAGCAGGACACATATCATTTACCTCCGTTGGTAAAGGAAACTGGAAATGGGCTTCACCTAATCTCTCTGATGAAGGCACGTATGACTCTCATGCCACTTTCAAGGTTGAGGGCCCCACTATTTCCTTTTCTGCCAACAACAGAATAAATGATAAGTACCTGAGAGTCAACCAAGCTATGAGATACGAATGTGGTTTCCTAAATTATGCAACACTTCAGATTCAGTCTGAAATTGAGTCACAGCGTGTGGGACGTAGTTTTCTGAATGTGAAAGGCATAGGACAGCTTGGAGGAATGAAATTAGAATTAACAGGCTCTCACAATGCTCGGCTCCATGGACGGGTTACTGGAACTGTAAATAATGAGCTTTCCTTCTTAGCACAGCCTTTTGAAATTCGACTTTTAACAAACAATGATGGAAATGTGAAAATCAGCTTCCCAATGAAACTGACTGGCAAAATTGACTTCCTGAATAACTATAGGTTTGCCCTCAGTCCCTCTGTTCAGGAGGTCAACTGGCAAGCTACTGGCAGGTTCAATCAGTACAGATACTCCCATAATATGTCTGCTGGCAACAATGATGAAAGAATTGAAGCTCATGTGGAAATGAATGGTGATGCCAACCTGGACTTTCTAAATATTCCTCTAACTATTCCTCAGATTCAGATTCCCTATGCTGGAATCAAAACTCCTCAGCTAAAAGATTATTCGCTGTGGGAACAATCAGGTCTGAAGGAATTATTGAAGACAACAAGACAGTCCTTTGATTTAAATTTGAATGCTCAGTATGAAAAAAACAAAGACATGCATGTAATCACACTTCCTTTAGCAGCAGTGCATGAAGTACTTAATAAAAACATCATTTTGTTCAACAAGCATTTTGAGAAGGGAAGAAATGCTGCTTTAGATTTTCTCACAAAGTCATATAATGAAGCCAAAACAAAATTTGACAAATACAAAATACAAACATCACTGAACAAACTACCTCGGACCTTCAGGATTCCAGGATACACCATTCCAGTTGTGAATATTGAAGTTTCTCCTTTCACTGCTGAGATGCCAGCCTTTGGTTACACACTTCCAAAAGAAATAAGCACAAGAGGATTCACAGTCCCATTTATTGGCTTTTCAGTTCCATCTTACACACTAGTCTTGCCTTCTCTGGAGCTTCCAGTCCTTCATGTCCCACAGGATCTACGCACTTTAAAGCTTCCTAGATTCCGGATCAACAACCCAGCAAACCACATCTTAATTCCTGCTATGGGTAACATTACTTATGATTTTTCATTTAAATCCAGTGTGATCACTTTAACTTCAAATGCTGGACTGTTCAATCAGTCAGATATTGTTGGACATCTCAGTGTCTCATCCTCTTCTGTCATTGATGCACTGCAATTTAAGCTGGATGGTTCAACAAGTTTGACAAGAAAAAGGGGGTTGAAGCTGGCCACAGCATTGTCCCTGAGTAATAACAAATATCTGGGAGGAAATCATGATAGCACTATTAGTCTCTTAAAGAGGATCATGGAAGCTTCAGTGGCAACAAATATAGAAATGGATACACCGGTTTTAAAAATTAATTTCAGCCAAGAACTTTCGGGAAATACGAAATCTAAACCCACTCTTTCCTCAGGGATAAAATTAATATATGATTTCAATACTTCCAAATATGGCACCAGTGCTAAGGGAGAAATTGCTCACAAATTTGCTTTAGAGAGCCTTACATATTACCTATCAGTAGAAATGTCTACAACTGGGGATATAGATGGAGTATTTTATACTGGAAATGCATTTTCTGGAAGTATAGACCATGAGGCAAACACGTATCTGAATGCTAATGGGGCTCGGTCATCTCTCAGGTTTGAGGCCCACTCTAAAGCAGATGGACTCTGGAACAGTGAAATCAAAGAAATACTCGCAGTTGAAGCATCTACCCATCGTGTTTATGCAGTCTGGGAGCACAATGGGAAGAACTATGCACGATATACGCCTCTTTTCACGACAACAGGGGCTCAGAGATGTAAAGCAACCTTAGAGCTTGCTCCTTGGGAAGTATTAGCAGATCTTAAGATTCAAGCCACTCAGCCAAATTCCTTCCTGGACACAGCATCAGTTAACCAGGTTGTTGTAGTGAAAATTAATCCTGCAAACCAGAAAGTTGGCTGGAAGGGTGAAGGCCAAATTCAGTCATTATCCCTTAGTCATGATATGCAGCTATCAAATGAAAAATCAAAGGCAAAATTTGATATTTCTGGATCTTTGGAAGCATACATGGACTTCCTCAAAAACATAAAGTGCCCAATTTCTGAAAAGAGCTTATGGGATATCTTGAAGTTGGATGTCACTACCAGTGCTGACAGGAAGCAGTACTTGAATGGCTCAATATCCCTCATGTACACAAAGAGCGAGGATGGCTCCTTTTTCCCCATACCTGTGAATAAGCTGACTGATGGTTTCACTGTCACTATTCCTGAGTTGCACCTAAGGGCTCCAAGCCCTGTTCTCAACACTCCAGAGTTCAGCCTTCCTTTCACCACTCTCCAGGTCCCAGCATACACCATTGACTTGCGCAACATAAAAATTCCTCAGACACTAAGCACAATGCCATTTGATGTCCATTTACCCACACTGCCAAAACTAAGATTTCCCAAAGTGGATATAGGAGCCAATTATATTACATTAGAAGAATATAAAATGCCATTTTTTGAGGTGACAATACCTGAATACCAAATAACTGTGTCTCAATTCACTCTTCCAAAGAATATTTCACTTGGCACTTTCCATGTAGATCTGGATGAAGTAGCTAATAAGATTGCAGATTTTAAACTGCCTGCAATTACAATTCCTGAGCAGAAAATTGAGATTCCCCCTCTCAAAGTATCCTTGCCTGCTGGAATTTACATCCCATCATTTGGTGCCTTGACCGGATCTTTCAAGGTTGCTTCCCCTTTGTACAATGTCACCTGGAGAGCAGACTTGACAAACAAGAAGGACTCTTTTGAACATTCCATTGACTCTACCTGCAGCTCAACATTGCAATTCCTGGAATATGACCTGAATGGTAAGACAGAATTCTATATGCCATGATTTTGGGGGAAATACTGTATACTGGGATTTTTCAAATTTTTAGTTTTTCCCCAGGGCTTTGCATATGAAGGTGTTGCTGTTTGTTTAGCATTGACATGAGATGATTCTTCTTTTATCAGCAGCAGCAGTATTTTTTTGTAAATTATTACCAGAATCTCAGTTAGTCACCTTGAAGGCTAATGACTATATATATGTATATATGTATACATATATATATATATATTTAAAATTGCATACTGTGAAAAAGTTGGAAATATCTTTCCAGTGGAAATATCTTTTCCACTTTAAATTGTGAACAGCGTAACATTGCCCCATTACTTATGATAACACATGTAAAGGAGAGAAGGCAGGCTGTCTTTCTGTTTCAGTTCAAATGAAGAAATACCTGTCTTTTTCATGAGGAATTAAACAGATTTGATCTCAAAAAATTTTTAAAGCCAGGAAACTGGAGTCCCTAATAGCACTGAGTTTTGGTCTTTATAACAATATTAAAAATATCGATCAGAATAAAATTTGAAACTCTCAAGAAATTCCCCAATTATGATCTGGATTAATGCAAAATGTTGAGATAAAATGTGAACCCCAGCTGAACAAATATTTTCATATCTTTTTATCTGGGACATTATGGGCATTCAGTTTCCTGAGTGTTATTTTATATACCAGTGAAACACTCCACAAATGGTCATTTAACGTACAACTGGGTATGTATTTTGTGTTGTGTGCTGGTAAGTTCTGGTAAAATACACATTTGAAATCTTTTTTGCAGTTGTTTCGAACTACAAATACAAAGGAGACATGATTGTTGTGAAGACCACTGGGAGCTTTTCACATCGTGATATGAGTGCCAACTACCAAGAAGATCTTACTCTTTCAGAAATTGGGTACGAATTTACTCAATAATATAATTTGTTAATAGACATAATTGCCAATGATGTGTTCTTGCTTTGATCTGTAATGCTGCAGGGGGCTTTTCTGTAATTAATAAGAATCTGTGTAGCTACAGTGTCATTATTGTCTGTGTCTTTCTGTCTATCAAGATAGCTTTCAAGCTGTTCCCTCTCAGCATCTCTACAACAGTTTTTCTCAGCAGCTGCATTAGAAAGCTATAGAAAGCTGACAGTGGTACAGCTATAATTTAATGAAAATTCTCAACAGCGCTCAATATAGTTTAAATAAAATAAAAATCAGAGTGATATGAAGTTTTGAATCTGTCAGGATATATTCTAAGAAATGTGGATGGTAAAACCCTACATTTTCTTTTCATGATAAAGGAGGCATTGTTTGTATATACATATATATATATATATATATATATATATATATATAATAATAGGTGATATTATATTCAGACATACTGCATTGGGCTTGTGCATTCCTTCATAGCTCTGTATTTACTGTTGTAGAATCATGGACAACACCGCATCGCTTGATATCATCAGCCCAACTTTCACAGATGTTCATGTGCGTTATCAAGATAATGAAAGGAGGACATCTGGCTCAGTATCCTCACCCTCAGCTGGGACCTTGGGTTATGTTATTGAAGGGGATGATGAAATGCTCATGGCCAAAGTTTACTACCAAACTCAGGTAAGCTTGATATGAGCAATAAAAAGCAAAAAGTTTTGGTGGGGTCAGAGGAAAAGTTTACCTTAAAATTTGGTGTGTGTTTCTGTTGAGATACAAATTAACCACCAAATAAAAAGTATATTATCAGTAGTTAAATTTTTATTCCCTACACTGGCCTTTTCAGTACTAGAAGAGGTTGTTTTAGCTACTCCACACAGTTATTTTTCCCCTTTTCGATGGTCAAGAAGACATACCCACAAAAAATTAAGTACGAAGTCAGTTTTAGATAAGCCACTGATGAGGCTTAATATGTAGCCATTAGGCTACTTAAAATTATTACATAAGTGGCCATTATAGGAATCAAGCTACTGGAAGATGTCAGAACATCAAATCCAATAATATGTTACAATAAATTATAAGAATTTAATCCTTACTAGATTTTCTAGCAAAACATTTTTTTATTATTGGCATACTACAAGAATTTCAGAATTAAAATCTTAACTTCCAAAATTGTGTACTAATTTAGGGATCACATGCAACTCATAATTCATTATTTACTGATAAAAAATGGCAAAATTGTACATATAAATAGTAGATCTCTAAATTGTCTCATTTATTTGAATTATTACAATATGAAATCCTTTAGTATTTCCATATGCAAAAAAATGCTTTTTTTAATTCATGTTAAATTATTTCAGGAATGAGTAGAAAGCTCATTTTTTCAAATAATTCAACTGCTTTATGAGACATGATAGCATTTAATACAAAGGAAGGAAAAATCTTATTTGCAGTAAAATCTTAAAAAAGACTAGGCTAAGTTATGTTCTGGTCGTGGTGCTTGAAGAAGTCCAAAGTACCATGGTACAAGAAAATTTCTTCCAAAATTTCCTTTCTAGATGAGAGCAAACAGATAGTGAACACAAAATTGTAGTGTGCTTTTCTTAACATACGATATAATTAAAGATGCAACAATGATAATGTTGAAATATGCTCATAGATAATACTAGATTTGTTGTATATACAAGCTACCTTTTTCTTATCCTGTTTTGTACTTTCAGTCTGCTCCTCAGAAGGACATTGACATATTAAAAAGTGAAATATCCTTCAATCAACCTGACCGGATTCACATGAAATTCAACTGGAATGAAGATGCTGCCAAAGACTTGCTGATGGGTCTTAAAGAAAAAGTGCCTAAAGTGACAAATGCAGTCTATAGGTATGTTAATCAGTATCATAAGGAGCATATGGGAATGGAAATCAGTGCTGCCACCTTAAAGATGAAGAACATGATGCAGAATAATGCTGATAAAGCATACACATTTGCTGTCAAACAAATAGATGAAATAGATGCTCAGCTTCGCACAGCCGCCAACGAGGCCTCTGGCAAATACCAGGAGCTGAAGTTCAAAGCTAAACGGCTCTATCGAAGAGCAGCAGATCAAGCTGAACTGTTTGACTATCAAAGAATAAAAGCAAAACTTTTGGATGTTACAATTGACATAATAGAAGATTATCACCAGAAAATAAAACACCTAATTGACTCAGTCATTGAATTTCTGAAAACCACAAAATTCCAGGTCCCTGGGCTGTCTGAAAAGTACAGTGGTGAAGAAATATACATCGTGACTACAGAGAAGGTAGCAAAAAATGCTGATTTATGCCTTTCAAAACTTCAGGAGTACTTTGATGCTTTGATTGCTGCTATCAATGAACTAGAAGTCAGACTTCCTGCTTCTGAAACAATTCTTAGAGGTCATAATGTACTTGGTCAAATTAAAGAAATGCTGAAAGATTTGCAGGACAAAATCAGGCAGACATTTGCTACTCTTCAGGAAGCTGACTTTGCAGGAAGGCTGAAGCAACTGAAACAAGTAGTGCAAGAAGTTTTTCAGAAGATAGAAGAAATGATTAGAAGCTTGCAATCTAAAAATTTTGAAGACATCAAAGTCCAAACACTACAGCTGTACAAAGATGCAGTAGATTCAGACTATGCTCAGAAACTGAGGTCGTTGACAGAAATTGTTAAAAAATACATTTCTCAGTTCAAAGATTTTAGCCAGAAGACATTCCGGGACCTTTCAGAAAAGCTGCACCAGCTGCTCCTCCATGTAAAGTCACTGAGGGAAGAATATTTTGATCCAACTACACTTGGATGGTCAGTGAAATACTATGAGGTGGAAGACAAGGTACTACGATGGCTGAAGAATGTAATAGATATTCTTGTAGATTGGCACAACAAGCACATTGGAGATCTTGCTGACTCGGTTGCACGCCTGACAGACCAAGTAAAAGAATTGGTGGAAAACTACAGCCAAGAATATTATGACCTTGTAACTGATGTTGAGGGAAAAGGAAAACAGAAGGTCATGGAACTCTCATCTGCTGTTCAGGAAAAAATCCGATATTGGTCTGCAGCTGCTAAAAGGAAAATCGATGAGCATAACAAGCAAGTCAAAGAAAAACTCCGGGAGATCTATGCGCAGCTTAGTCATTCCCAAGAAAAGCTAATCAGTGAGGCCAAGAGGTTAATTAATCTAACTATAGAAAATTACTCTGCATTCCTGCAATATATCTCAGAGCTTCTTCGTTGGTTTGAGCAAAAAACAGCTGAAAGCATAAAGCCATATATAGCTGTTCGTCAAGGAGAGCTTAGAATAGATGTGCCCATGTGACTGGCAGTCCATTTACCAAATGTCCCAAAAAAGCAGAGAGGCACTCAAAAATACTAATTCAGCAAGACATTGAGAAAGGCTCCAGCAAATGGGAAGAAATGAAACGATTCATTGATGAACAGCCTGCCACTGAGAAACTGAGTCTTCAGCAGATTATGGAAAATACACAGCAGCACATGAAAAACTGAATGTACATGCAGAAGAGGAAAAATAACAAGTTTCTACCACAGTATATTTAAAAATAACAGCTGTCAGTATACTGGGGCTTCGGCTAGATACTGTTTGAATCTGAATTTGTAAATGAAAACTTAATAATCTACACTAGGTTATTTTAATAAGCTTAATAAGCCAATAAATGAGTTCTTTATTACATTTTTGTGTCATTTATTACAACTACTTTTACTTGGACCATAGGGCTTAATCCAACAATTGTCAAGGTCAATGGGAAGTCTTTTCTTCGCTTTCACTGTATGTTGGATCAAGCCAATTATGTGCAATACATATTGTAAATAGTCACAAAAGCTACAGAGTACAAAGAATAAACAGGTTTTAATGTAAAGGTCACATTCATAAGCCAGTTGAAGACTTGGAAACACATCTATTTTCCAGCATAGAGGTACCTTCATAGATCTGGGAGAAAAAGAGAATGTACGAGAACATGAATTAAAAAATTGGTAAATCCAAGAAATAACAACAAAAATTTTAAAATAACATAGAAATATAACCATATGTAGAAATCTGACTCCTGGAAAACTATATAATAGTACCAATGTTCTGTTAAGGAAAAATTAATTTTTGCCTATATCTGTTTTCACTTTGCCAAGAATTTTAGATGTGTTTACTTTTTACTGGCTAATTTATGTTTCAGAAATACAGGGTTTTCTCACCTGTTTCTCCCTGATATTTCTGTTTTCACATCAAATTCTCTATCTTTTACTTATTACGAGTTTAGTTAACTGCCAAGTTTTACTGACATCATTGTGTGTGATGGGAGTCAAAAAGCTTTCCCCTTCTAGGCTGAAGCCTAGACCTCATTTAAATTAATTATCAGTTTAAAGATGGATTTAAAGAATGTTGAAGAAGTCACTCACAACACAGGACTCTTTTTGAGTGGAAAATATGTGGACTTAGTATGGCGCATTTTCAGGTATTGGAATACTATAGTCCTAGAGAAAGGCATGCTCAGGCTGAAATAATGATGTTGCCTCTTTGAGAATAAACTCTTTGACAAACACTAGAAATTTTGTGTACATGTCTGTTTTGATGCAACCAGTTCACTCTGTAATATGGTTATCACTTGTTCATTAATGGGAAAACAGGGTCTGTTTTCATCCCATTGTATGATGAAGTACATGCATGAAGCAATGCAGCACCACACCTTTGATAACCCTCTTGATAGAATATTATTACCTGACTAACTTTGCCATTGATTCTTATCAAATAAGATACATTAACCCTGAAATCAGAATTTGACAAGCATAGTCAATTGACAAGCACACCTATCTAGCTGTCAGCAGAGTGGGCATCTCTTAGAAAGTAAGGTAAATCCATTTTCTTTTCAGAGCTTTCAGCTTTCACAATTACAGCAGTAATTCTCAGAATAAGAGGTGCAATAGTCTCCTGTGAACTGTAAAATAAGGAGTCTTGATTCTGAATAGAACTAATCTGCATATGTCACGCTGCCCAGCGAAACTAGAGTTATAAAAATCCCTGTTTACATGTTCTATTGAGTATCCCAGTAAATAAAGATGTTGCCTGCAGAGCCCTTTCACCTTCATTCACAGGGAAACTGAAGCCCGTGGGTCATCTGATCTTTATTTGATGTCAGATTGCACAACTCGTTTCCCTGAATTTCACAAATGTTTAAGCACAACCAGATTTCTCAGACACTGTGTGATTCTTGCTTCCCTTCATCATAATAAACAGCTCTGTGAAACAAAGGACAGTAAAATATATATTATACAAGTTATGGGAGAAGAGAGATTTAAAGTTTTGTTTTCTTTTGTTTTCTCCATCATGGCTGTTTATTTCTGTCCATCATCCATAGTTCTTGGAAGGATTATAAATTCTGAAAAAGGATTTACTTAAAAGGAATGGGTTAACTGAATAATAAATATGCCAAACAGCATAAATACTGGCTCTTTCAGGCAAGAGTGAAGCTTCCCAAGAGCAAACACAATAGTTTGCACACTAAACTGTGGTTAGAGGTTAGAGGAGACTTCCAAGTCTCATAGCAGCAGTGCCGCCAATTGGATTAAAGCTCTCGGTCCTCTAATCGATGTGACAACCATCTAGCAGCCATCCCACAGTTGGCTTGGGGAGGGCTTGGAAGCAGAACATTGGTGTCAAAAATGAGATCTTACTGGAACTTAGCTGTTTTGTAAATCCCAGACCAAAGAATCCATCTCAAGAACCTCATCGAAACTCAGGCAATATTTTGACACAGGGAGGGGTGGCTTTTGTTTGCATGTGTAAATCCCACATCAGCATGTACAACCAGGTGTAATTTTAATTTGCATTACCTTTCTTGTTGTTTGGTTCTTGTTTTCTTTCAGGATCTACCAATTTTTGGCCTTATTTGCCATGTAACATGTTACAGAAATATAGACAAAACCGCAATTGTTGCAAATCCATGCAAATTGTGTTGCAATTTATTCCGCTTGTGAAATGTGTGTATTATAATAATTTAAACTATTAGTAGTTCTATTTTGGCCTGTTTTCAGTCTAGTTTATGTAATAGGAAATATTAAATTTCATTAAATTGAATTGTGTGGGAGATGACAGGGTATCAGCAGCTATCTGGGGCTCAGTGACACTGCTTCTTTCCCTTTTTTTTTCCTATAGTCTTCATCATCTGAATGCTCATAAATGCCAGAGGGGCTTTTCTTTATAATTTACAGCAAGTATCAGACATAGAGCAGAACTGGTTGTAAAAGTTTAATTAAGTGAAACATTTTAACAAGAAATTGAGAGAACAATATGCCCTGCTCTAACTGATTGTAGAAAAAACATTGACAAGAAATGTGTGTGTTCCTAAATGAAAAACTTTTGCAGACGTAGGACAGCAAAAATGTTTCCGAATTCTAGATTATGCAACCAGCTAGAGCTGATCTTTTATTATGTGATTTAAAAATACATGTATAATTTGCTGCATATACAGTGATTCTACACATGCATCCACATCCAGCACAACATCTTCCACCTCTCTCTCTAGATTATGCTGTTGATACTTATAGAACAACTGCCATTATGGCCTACGGATACCTTTCAAAATTTATATGAAAATATTTAATTGCTCAGTAAGTGACACCAATTCTGTACTACTCTTCTGCTGGCAGATTTATTGCTCAAGTGGGAAACTCAAATTTATTAAAGGCCATCCAGACATACAGAATTGCTTTTATTCCATTTCTACACAGCCAAATCATAGCCCAAATGAAAGCAATAGCAAAATGTCTATTGGCATCAGAAGGAGTAGGCTTTGGCCTACTCTAGTTAGGTGTATAACTTGAGAAGCACTCTGGGATCCTGTAGGACAAAACTATTGTTATCTATAAAACTCTACACAAAAATATTGTTGAAAAAGTATGCAGAGAAGAAAATTAATCACTAACAAATTCAAGACAGATCAGAATGAAGTTTGCCTGTGCAATACTAACCAGAGCTTCTTTTATATGTTTTTACCCAGTTTTACCTAGTATCACAGACAAAGTGTGCGGGGGTCAAGAATTGTGTGTTCTGGTCCCAGGCCTTAGACTTGAAAATATACATATACCTCTCATCACCCTTCCCCTCATTTCATTATCCATCAAAGGCATTAAGGGAAACTGGGACCTTGTGGAATAAAAGCCTGTGATGGAGGTTTGCAAGACCCAACTGGGTAAAGTCTTGAGCAATGTGGTCTGAGTTAAAGCTTGCCTCTGCTTGGAGCAAAAGGTTGTACTATGAACCTTCCAAGGTCCTCTGCCACCTGATTTACTTTGTGATTCTCTTGTGACTGAATTGATACAGCTTTAGGTTGCTATCCCTAACACCATACCTACCCTTTGGTAAATGTTTTATGAGCAATTGGCTTCATCATCATTCTAATATATCATTATACAAACACAGAGAAGTTTTATGGGAACCCTGCATATAAACACATCCTCATTCTGATTGCAACCATGAGGCAGAGTCTGCAGTACCACACTCCAGGGCAACAAACAATCTGAATACCTTCTGTCACTCACTTACTTCTGTTCTGGCACTACAAACCAGAGTATTTCTGCAAAAATCTTTGTATCCACCACTCAACAACCCAGTTAGAGGACTGCCAGAAGTTTGAATGCAATTGAAATGGTATGATGAATGCATATTTCAATAACAGGAAACTGAAATAATGTGGTCAAGGCAAATTAGATCACATCTGTCCATCTTTTATTTCCAAATCAAGAAATTTGGTATCCATTCAGGATTGAACTAAGGGGAAATAGGTATCAGAAAATGTTTGATAAGCTTCAATTTGTGTCTTCTAATACCTGTTATATTCTTAAGTTTTAAATCAGTTGCTAGCCTGGGTGGAAACAAAGACCCAAACCCAATTCCAAGATGCTGTTAGATCCCTATGCTGAAGCCACCAGATCAAACTTCTGCATTTAGCCAGAAACTCTCCATTTCCCAGGTACATGCTCATGTCCTCACACTCTGCAGTCTCACTGAGACTGCAACACATTATGCTGCAAAGAAAAGGAAGAAAAGTGGAGAGAGATAATTTATTTCAAGATTACTGCCTTTGAATGTTCTCAAAGAGATGTTGGATAAAAAAAAGGCCTCACAAGCACCTACTACCTTTGTGTTGCATGACACTTTGGACAGACGTTTCCCGTCATTACCAGGCTGTTTGTCTCTCCATAATGCTCTTTCTCTATTGTTACTACATTTATTTCTTTCATAAACTTTTGTTTTTCTCTATGGAAATTACTGGCTTATAACTACTTATAAACAGTATGGACAGTTATGCAAAAACATTTAATTTTAAAGCTGCAGAGCAGAAAACCAGCCAAATCTGAAGGAACACACATCCCTCACACATAGCCTGTATTACAGCAGTACAAGCCTCACCTCGTCTCTCTCTCTCTCTCAGACACATCTGTCTATATGTACACACATCCATACAAACACATGCACACATATTATGGACATTATTGTCAAGTTAAAAGCCTAAAGTTAATCCTTAATCCTTAGGTCATCCTCTTCATTTCAGCACATCGAGCCAGCCAAGCCTTCCCAATACGCTTGTCAGCAGTTAGCTGACATAACTCTTCCCACTCAAGTCCCATTAATTCAGCAGCTTCACCAATGGTGTTCCACCAGGTTCATCATCCAAAACTTCAACTTTTTTTTAAACACAAAACCAGAAAGCTATATTTTTAGATGTTGCCATGGTGCGGCTTGCATTTTTTTTTCCTTCCATTTAATCTGAAATGTGCTGATGAATTTGATGTACCATTTTGCAAAGTGATACAGTTGATCTTATTCAATATTGGCCAGTTTCTCCTCCAAAAGATTTGAGCTGAAATTTTCCAGTCTGTTTATAGACACACTTTTAAAAAATAAAAAAATAAAAATTGTTTGTTAATATTTTGCTAATCCAGTAACAACCTGGTGACTTCTTTGTGGCCATATATATGTGTGTGTCATCTAGACTCTATGCCTTCCCTGCAAGGTTACTGAACATTACTATCTTTTTGCTTTTTATAAACTTTCTTAATATATACCCCATGTCTGATTTCCTTTGAAACACGTTACCCATTAGGTGTTACTCGACAGGGTCAAGTTTTAACAGTTGATGTTCTGGATTAGGGTTCAATTTCTAGGCCAGTTTTGGATCCCCTGCATCATTCATTCACCTAATTTTCTCTTATATTAATTTCCCAGCAGAAAAATGGGAATTATACTTCTCTGCTTTTCAATGGAATTGTCAGAATAAAACTAACTCATGACCTGGAGATAAGCTAAAAACTCTCACAATGCTGAAGACCATGAAGTAGATAGACATACTGCAATGGCAACATAAAATCAAGATACATGTATTGACTTCTCTCTCCCATCATCATGTTTATTGTTTTAGAAACTTGGAGTTGATTTCATGTGCTAAATCACTCAGAAACACTCTAGTCCACCCCAAAACCATCATACATACCAGGCACCAAACATATAACACTCTCATACAGATAAATGATCCGAGGAATGGACTCAACGGCTGCTAGCAGTTAATTTATATTGTGGTTTCACCATAAACTTTTAACTTTGGAAATAATCTGCCACCCGTTTCAATTTTTGGCTGCCACATAATGCACCTTTGTGAAGTCACTTTTCTGTCTAATAGAGATGTTTCTTTTTACGGGTGAACATTTGTTTAAAAATAACAAATAGTAATCTCATTTACCATTCACAAAGAGCATGCCACTTAACTGTATGTAACCAAGTCCCATTTCATCTGGTTTAATGTTTAGCAAGGCATGCAAACTAGTCAATATTACAGGGAGAGTATGATTTATTTAATAAAATTACACTACTTTTTTCCATTAAAAAAACAAATAATTGCAATCAAAAAAAAAAAGTTTTTAAAGTAGAAAACCATAACCTGCAAAGATTGATACCAAAAAGTCAGCACATATTGGAAAGTCTGATGTTAAGCTCAGCTGCTTCTTCACCCTGTCTCCACTTCTGTTCTGGATCTGGTGTGCAGCCAGTTTCTGTTTCTGAAGCTGAGTACTCCCATAGTGATTACTGATACACACCATAATGTAGTTAGCAGATAGCCCATTTGTTCTGCTGTGGATAAGTTTGCAACAGAACTTTTTAAGCACACTTTTTTCCCTTGGAAAGGATAAAATCTAGGATATATATAGATATAATATGTAATGTGCAATGTCTAATACATATTTTTACAGGTTATATCTACCTATCTATACTTTCTCTGTGACAAAAAGTTGAACAGGAAACAACAGTATGGTCTTTTGCCTGAGGAGACCAACCACATACTGGCAAGTTGTAGCTAGTAGGTCTGTGAAGAGATCTTTCTCCTCTGTTTGGCATTTGTGAGACCACATCTGGATTACTGTGTCTGGTTGGGGGATCCCCAGTGAAAGAGAGGCATGGACATACCAGAGTGAGTTCAGCAGTGGCCAGCAACCTAGTCAGGGGACTGGAGCACACAGCTTGCAAACAAGAGGTAGATGGATGGGTTTGTTGAGTATAAGAGGAAAAGGCTAAGGAAAGACATTATTTTTGTCTTCCTTGACTTGCATGATTATAGAGAAGATAGAGTCAGGCTCTTCTCAGAGCAATAAAACCAAAAAGCAATAAATAAAAGCCATATGAAGGATAAAACAATTATCCTGTAAATAGTCAAAGACCATCACAAATCCAGGAGACCTTGTGGAATGTTCTTCTTTGGGAGTGTTCAGAGCCCAGATGGGCACATTCACAGTCGACTTTATCCATCTTCAAAGTTCAAGTTAGTCCTGCTTTGTGTAGGGTGTTAGATCAGATAATCACCAGGAGTATGCTACACTCTGAACTACTCTATTTTATGGTAAAACCTAAACCCTGTAAGCTCCCCAAAAAAGTGAAAGGCTATGAATTCACACCTATTTAGTGGCAGAGATTTCTCAAAAGAAAGCTTAGTTATGAATGTCCCAGATACAAGAAAATCTTCCAGTGGAACTCACAATCAACCACGCAACACAAATATGTATTAAATCTCGCTTCAGCACTCCTTGTGCTCCCAAAACTATTCAGTGTAATGTAAGTGAAGGAAGTTCATGTTTCCTACTCCCATTGCAAGTCACAGAAAATTGCCCTAGATGACATTTTGTAGTTATAGACTCCCTACTTTGCTGCTGTTGTTTATCTTCAACACATGTAGAAACTATTTTTGAGGAAAGATATGCCAATAAATGTGATCTCTTGTTTTGATGTAATGCATTCCTCTTACTCATTAGATGTCTTTTTGAGATTAATCTAAGAGTGTTGCTCTTGCAGTCAACCAGATAAGGCTTCTTTTTTCTTTTGGGGAAGGGAGGGGTAGGATGTCTACAATTTTTTGGCTAGAGCAACACTGATACTTTATGAAATTGAGCCTTTGTTCTTAAAATAAACACATCAACTTGGCTTAAAATAAGAAGTAGTAGAATTTGTTTATTAGAATGCACTTGTGATTAGCAGAATCGTTAACCAGCAGCTGTCCTTATGCACTGTGTGAGATGGCCACACTTTCCCCAGATATTTTGGAGAACGAGAATGGCATGTGCTATGATGCTGAGGATCTCACAAACGTTGAGGATGCCTTTTAAATTATACTCACTACTCTGTGTTTCTCCAGCTGAAAAGCCTATGTCCATCTATTTTACCTCTGATCTTTCCTTCTGCCACCAGGTTGTGAAGTGTAATTTGCTTGGGACTGTGCCCTCTCAGAGAAGAAACTAAACAAAAAAGACCTTTCATGCAGACATGAGTGTCTGTAGCACTGCAATCTATGCACTAGACATTGCAAACCTTTTCAGAGTGCTGTAATTGCTTCAGTCGCTTGTATTTAAAGTTGGTTTTGCCCTTTTCATGTTCCTTCAGATACTACCCCAGAAGTGTCTGGTAGAAAGCCATGGAGAATTGCTCCATATTCCATCCTTGGTTTAAGCCAAAAATGACAGTAAGTGACTCTCAGACCATATTCCTGTGTGTTAAATACTTTGACAGAATCAGAATCACAGATTGGTTGAGGTTCGAAGGGACATCAGGAGGCTGTCAGGTCCAACCCCTCTGCTCAACCAGTTGTTCAGCACCATGTCCAAATAACTTTTGTATATCTCTGAGGATGGAGACTACACAACCTCCCTGGGCAACCTGTGCCAGTGCTCAGTCATCCTCCACAAGAAAAAAAGAATTGTTTCCTGATGTTTAGAGGGAATCACCTGTGTTTTAGTTGTGCCCATGGTCTCTGGTCCTGCCAGTTAAAGAGGGTGCAACACTTTGCAGTGAACAAAGGAGACAGATGCTACCATGTATTTTGTATCCAACTGAAATGCAGTCCGTGGCAAAATCTCTGATACATGTCATATAGAGAACAATGTATTTTGTGGTTCATACTGAAACATCCTCAGTGTCAACAGTAACTTGAGGATGCAGGATTTGGAAATGGATATGTCTTTGATTCCAAAGGTGTGAAATATTACTTTCAGTCAACTTGACAAACACTTTTCTTCCAGAATTTAACTTTCAGACCCACAAATCTCAACAGCAAATAGTAATATAAACGCTTAAAGCTGGACAGTGGATAGGACCTCCTGCTTTTAATCCTTTTTTAACCTATGCTGATCTGCTATTCTTTACATTGCTGCTACAGCAACAATCAGCATTATCCAGAGCATTATCAGTTGTTTATCTTTGATTTTTTTTCTGTCTAATTTAGAGGTAGGAGATAATAGCCATGTCACAGTGATTCGCTAGCCCTGGTGATGTTGTGGCCGTGTCACAGCATGCAGAATATCACCATGTCACAGTGGAGGAAGTGGCATGCCTGCCTTGGAGGGGTGTCGCCTGTCTAACAGGGAGACATGGCATTTACAGCCTTATCATGAAGCTGGGAGACCACTAGGCAATGAGGCAAGAGCTCTCCATGGAGTTGAAGGGTGGCTGCTGAGCTCCTGCCTTTGAAAGCTGCAGCTCTGGATATGGAAGTGAGGAGACTGTGGCTTCTGACACTCATCCAGAGGGTGTTCAGAGAAGTCCTACCAGCAGGCGGCAGTTCCTCACAGCCATGGACAAGAGAGTACCCACCACCTCCACCTCTATACCCCACCACAGTCCTATTGCCAGCTGAAGTTCTATTCACAAAAAACCTGCTTGGCACAACTTGAACAGACATTAAACTCTATAAAGAAAATTTGTCTCTAAAACTAAGTGATTGCAATTGTGGAAAATATTATTGGTATATAGCTGGTATAGTGCAAAACTCTTGTGTAACAGTAGTCAGAAAAGCAGATTCAAGAAAAACAATGCAGCTCATGGAAGCTAAAGAGTAGCTTTAGGAAAGCATTATTATCCGAAAGGTCACTCATGATTAAGGACATCCTGTGCTGAAGAGTGCGACAGTGGCAGCAGCAGTGAGAGCTCTGGCCTTAGTTTAGGCCTTATAAATACACGGATGCAAGGCAAGGAGAAAGAATCACCTTAAACCAATCTTTTCCCCATATTCAGTACATGTACAGACCTCACATCATGGCCTGACCTTCACTTGTCCTAAAACACTTGAAGTACATTACTTTTGGCAGCTCTACAGTGGGGTCAGCAACCTCCAGCCACAGGCAGTAACAAAGAGCTCAGGTGCAATAACATCTTAAATCACCACAGCTGCTTGTTTAGTGTGCGTGAGTCACAGCTCCAAGTGGATGAGTATAAAAACTTAAAGGCTAAATCTATATTAGTAAACTAAATAGTGTCAGGGCCATCAAGCCATCTGGAACAAGCTGAGCTGATCACATCCATAATATTAAACTCTCTTAACCTCTAGCGTAGGACAGCTGCCTGCATGTTGCCTACTGGCAATGGTCCCTGGCCTGAACTAACTCACAAGCCATACCTAGGAATGTTTTGTGAGGTTGTTAGTTGACCTAGGCCAAAACCACACCACGAACTGCTCTAACAATTGAATAGTGTGGACGAGTAAGTTCCAGTGCCTGTGCCTATGTCTTGACACTGTTTAATTTACCAGAATACATGTACCCATTGTTTTCTGAATGTGTCACTAATCCATCTTCTGTCCCTAAGCATTTTGGTCTCTGAACTTATATATTTAAAACATATGCAGCCTGACAATACCTCTTTACTCTACACACTCATAATTGGTGTGCTGGCATGGTGCACCCAAACTTTCCTTCATAAATATACATTTTTTGATGACTGCAAATGAATACATCTCTACTTGGAATAAACCCCTCCATGTTTGGTCTAGCCAAGCGTATGTTCAGAACTGGAGCAGTCTGGAATGCACATCTGGAATGTGTGACGGCGTTAATAGATCCTGAATACCAGAAGAGCAACAAGTTGGGCTTCTGAAGCACAGCACTTACATATCTTGCACAGTCTTTGATATTCTCTGGCTGTCAAGCCTCTATGGATATCACTGTGGTGTGAAGACTCTTGGTGCTTTTTAACTGATCAAATTTTGGTAAAATTCAGCAAGGTCTCTGGTTCTGGTCCCACAAACATGTTCCAAGGGTAGACTTTTTGTACATCACATTGCCTGAAGATTTTTGCATTACCTGCCAAGGGCACCACTGGTTTGAGCATGGCCTTTCTACTCCTCACTGCTTCTACTTTTGTCATGGACAAGAGTATGGGAAATTGTAACTTAGGGGCAGCAAATGCTAAGACCTGAAAATCTGCAAAACAAGCTCAAAACAAAACTTTCCCCCTCTAAATTGTTGCCTTTGTCTTTGCTTTAACCTTTTTCCTTCCAAATAAAATATGATTTTTCGGAACATTAACATGCAACATGCTTTGTTATCATACAGTTAGTCCATTCTTATCATCATTCCCTAAGCAGATCTTTACAGAAAAGCAATGGAACCACAGATTGTTCCCCACATCCCTGCAAGAAAGATTCGGGAGCAGGAAGTTTCTACCATTTATTTTCTCCCAGTTTTTTGGCAATGATTACTTTTAATGTCATATCTATAAATCCATTCAAATATGGAGCAATGTTGGCTTGAATAAATAAGAAAATTTTCAAAAATAACCTTTCTCCTGTATATGTTCCAATAAATGGAGTCATGTTATACTCAATAGTAATTGAGGTGACCCTATAAATTATTGTACAGTGATTCATGTTGTTCTATAGACTTTAGGTCATACACTTCATTTCAAGCTGAATGTGCTGCAAAAGATGTATTAGGCTCTTGAGGAAACAGGAAAAGAATATAGTGTACACTTCATATTGGTATCATGGGAGACCTGCCTGTGAGAAAGCATTTTCCAGCAAAATGTGCTGAAATTACTGCAATGAACCTGATCTGAAGAAGCAACTGAGTGCATGTTCCCCTGCTGGCTTGTGATAGAGAGGACCTCAGCTTGTTGGCAGAAGCATTAACTAGAATTAAATTCATCAGTTCTTTGTCTGTTCAGCACTAGACAGAAGATCAAGCAAAATAACACTAGCATGGGCATACTTCAGAACATGACTCATGATGATGTGACACTGGATAATAAGAATTGACAAACCTCATTCTCTCATAAAATTTTCTTTAATCTACCTGAAAACACTTTCTGTAGGAGGCAAATAAGCTTAAATTACTGAAGTGGGAAACGAGCATGGACAACTAAAGGTGAACTAAGTGTCTTGCAACCACTTAGAATCCAAGAAACCCAACTGGGAGTATGTTGGGCAAGGCACATACTATGTCCTTCTGATTTTCTGAGCCATTTTTTCTGAACCTAATCTGTATCTCTTAGACAAACAGTGCATACCTGTCAGGTCCTGAAGCAGCTAGAAAACCTCTTTCTGTTCAGTTCATTGACAAAAAATAAAACTCTGGGAACCTATCAAAGCTGGAAGAATGAGGAAGGAAACAACCACTAAACTAGGAAATCTAATTTGCTTATCTCAATTTCTTTGATGTTGGAGTTTACTGATTCTATGTTTTGCCTTTGATTTTAATTAAAGTAGAGGAAAGTGTCTTGTTCCAGGAAAATGTGTCTCTCACTGAAGATGAACAAGTGTCTCCATGACTCTCTTTCTCTAGAAACAATGAGCACAACAAACCCTCTCTTTCCCTCCTGAATTCACCCAATAGGACTTTTTTTTTTTTTTTTTTTTTGAAAATAGGAGTTTTTTCCATGTCAGCGCTGTCTGGCTGGTCCCATCTATGGGCTGCCCAGACATTGCTGGAAGGAATTGGCTGCAAATCACGTCAATGACTCCATCAGGATCAGTTCACCCCAGCTGGTATCTTCCTGGTTTCCTCATACCTCTAATCACATCATAAACATTCTGGTGTCAAATATATTGGAAGAGAAAGGGCTGCCCTGGATGGCAGCTGAAGTGAACTGTCCAGACAAGGCAGCTCATCTTACAACAGAGATGTGCAGAGCTGAGGAGAAGTGAACTGTGCAATTTTCCCTGCAACAGTGGGCAGTCCTGAAGGACAAAGGAGTGCAGGAAGGCCAGATGTTCTGAAAAAGGAAATTCTGAAGGTGCAGGAGCTCGTGAAGGGTCTGGAGCACAAGTCTGATGAAAAGCTGCCGAGGGAGAAGGGGGTGTTTAGCCTGAAGAAAAGGAAGCCTTATCAGTCTCTACAATTACCTGAAAAGAGGTAGCCAAGTGGGACTGAGTCTCTTCTTCCAAATAACAAGAGATAGGCAAGGGGAAATTAGCTAAAGTTGTACCAGGGGATGTTGAGATGGGATATTAGGAAAAAATTTCTTCACGGAAAGTGTTGTCAAGCATTGGAACAGGCTGCTGAGAGAAGTGGTTGAGTCACTATCCCTGGAGGTATTTTAATGACGTTTAGATGCGGCACTTAGGAACATGGTTTATTGGTGGACTTGGCAGCATTAGGTTGATGGTTGTACTCAAGGATCTTAAAGGTCTTTTCCAACCTCTATGATTTTATGATTCATCACTTCCAGACAGATTTACTTTCTCTTCTTCAGAAGGTCAATGAGTTTAGGGCAGGTGTGAGAGCTGCTGCACAAAACAGCCAAAGGGCTTATGTAGTGCACCTTTCAGTGTGTGGTCCTGCCTAATATTTTTGCAGGGACTTTGAAATTGTCCCTTAAACGGTTTCCAAAACAAGGCCAAGCGAATGCGTTAGAAACTACTGCTGCCATTATTTAAATAGCAAACATCATCAAAACATTAAAACTGCAGAGTAAAATGTTACATATGATCCTTACCTCTGCGGCCTTATTAGCCCAAAAGATCCAGGCAGCACATGAAACACCTTGGCCGAAATGCGCTGGTCAGTCAGATGATGGCACTAGAGACCCAGGTCCCCCAGCTGCCTCTTGCACTCATTAAAACTTCTGCTTGGCCGTTCATTATCCCGGTTTCATTCTCCATCTCTGTTTTCCCCTGGTTACCTGGTTGGAAACTGTACCCCCTGATAATTCATACGCTCACACAGACAGCCCATGGCAAACGTTGCTAAGAGAGGGACTGCCACCTGTTAAGAATCCATGGTTTGGGGATGCAGTGAAGTGTGCTCCTTTCCCACACTAGTATTTTAAAAGGTTATAGATCATGTGTGCATAATAGGCAGAACATTAGGTCACTTGTCTCACTTACAACAATAATCCGTTTTGATATGGGTCAGGTTGACACAAAAGGTCCACCCATACCAGATCTATTGACGAAACTGATCCCTTTCCCCCAAACTAATGAAATTTTCAACTAATGGGTACTTAAGTTAATAAAGTGTGCCACACATCTGCTAGAAGCCATTTGTAAAATAAAGCACTGGAGTTCAATTTTGAGATCATTGACATAATGTTTGAGTGGCATCCCACAGGGACCCAGCATGGCACCAAATTAAGGAAGGTAACACAATAAACGTGTGAGAAATAACGTTAGTATATAAACAGTAAGTAGGAACTTCTCTTTCTTTAAAAGAAGCATAATACTACTTGAGGTTCATACCATCGCTAATGAATTGAACAGGACAAATCCTGATTTCCCCTCACAGCCAATGAGCATTTGGACAATGACTTCAATAGGACCAGGATTTAACCTGGGGAATTATTTTGACGGAAATTGGCAACAAGCTGGTTCTTATAGCTAAAAAGTATCTTTTCACTGAACTTGTGCATGTCTCAAATTCCCCACTCCACTCTATTCTGTCTTTTGTGAAGGAAATTGGAGGGGAAAAATATTTTAGCAGACCTGAAGGGATTTATTTTTAAAGTCCTAAAGTTACCTAGCTCAATACAATTCAAGCTAAATGTCTCTTATCAGCAACAAAGCTCTCATCTGGGGATGAGACACAGGAGTCATTCTATAATATCAGCTGAATTTTAATAGTCCCATTTCCTATGCCACTTGATGCAAACCAAAGAGCAACATGAGATACCAGGGACTGTTTGATCACCTCCAGTGGCATTGCTCTTCTTAAAAAATAGTAGTTTTCGACCATTGTGTTGTTATATTTGACCAATATTTTTGCATGAGAAACATTTTTCATTGAAAAATTAAAAACAAACAAGTTTTGACAATATCATTCCTAATCAATTTTCTTTTTAAAAAGGAAAACATTTGAAAGAACTCAATAGATTTTTTTTCTAAATAATCATTTTTGTAGTACTTCTGTCATATTTTGAAAAGGAAAACTAGAAAAATTGCTATATTAGCAAAGTTAAAATTTGAATTCAAAACCAGTGAGATTTACAGCTGTATTTACTAATTACTCTTTTTCTCAGTTTATATAGAGGAGACATATGTTGATCTTATAAAAATGATTTTTAAATCTCCGTGTTAGAATATTCCTAAAGCAGTTTTTCAGTGGAATGTGCAGTTGCCATCTGATATGAAAAGGTTATACTGAAGAATTAGCAGAGTTTATGCCTTGACTTTGCCACAGAGGAATTATTTACTGTCCCATTGCAGACAGAACAAAACCTGGCCTTAGACAAGGGTTCCAGGCCTGCCTTTGCTTTGCAGATTCTGCAGCTCAAAATGCCTTTAAACTGTGATTGCATTTACAACATTGGAAATTACTCAACGTATGTTTTTTACTAATAAATCCCCACCATTTTTAACCTGTTTAATTGATACTCCATATAGATTAACATTGTAAACATTTTGTTTTCCCTCTTTCTCATTAGTTGTCCTCCAGCTTTGGAAAACAAGAAACAAATACTCATCCAAGTTCATGGGCTGATTCTAAATATGGCCTTAATCTAAATGTGATTGGAACCCCCTTAACCACCCCACACTGGAATACATTCACTCTCATCTCTCATCACATACGTATGCTGTTCCAAGAATAATGTTTCTCACAATATTTCTAAGCTTTCAACACTGAGCTCAATTGTCTTTTACAGTACATATATGGCAGGATGGGGAGGGACTAGACAGGGATGTGTAGAGGAAGATCCCACTTGAACATCACTGCTGTGAGACTGCTTCTTCCAAGCTGGTTCATTCCAGGATACACTCATGCAATAATGCTGTTTCCCAAAGCAAGTAATTTCTGTATTCCTAATAGCATGCAAATAGATGGGAGCCTTCTCAGCAACTGCAGTGGGGTTTGAACTGTATCCTGCTTTTTTCAATAAGACTAACTCAACTAAAGTGGACAGAGGTGTCTGTTGTGTCTGCATGGCAGCTCAAGCTGAGTGGGTGAGTTGGGTGGGTGGGTGGACACCGAGTGAAATTTGAATTTGGTCAGGGCCACATCCACTCTCGAGTAACTCAGTGGCCAATCTTATCTATTTCACCCTGCTCTCAAAAACCATCCTGTGGTCTCATCTCTGCAGAAGTGTGTTTGACAGTGCAAAGTCCTGGAAATATGTCTTACTGAACTCCTCAGCATTTGAATTTGGCAACTTTGAGTCATCTGGTTCTGTTGTCATGAATATTATGGGCTATGGGGAAGGAATGAATATGGAAGCTCCACTCCCATTTGCTCCCGTTTCTCATTAAGACCTCCATTGATTTACGCTGATTTATAGAACATTTCAAAGGATAGAAGAAGTCACCCTACAGGTTACAGCACTGCACTCTACCAAGGTATGACTTCAGCTGGTGTCTTTGGGAATGAAACTGCTGTAAATAAGGACATGGTATGACTGTCCTTTGCCTATTTGAACTGATCCTGGCACCCGAGGCAATGGAAAGTAATCTTCCCTCCCAGGTTGCAGAGTCAGCAGGTTAAGTTTTAGCAAAATCTTGAAATTGCAGAATAGAATTGATTAAAAAAAACAAAAAAACAAAAAAAACACACCTTCTCTATTTCAAATGTTTGCCTTTAGAAGTATTTATCTTTTCCATTTTCTTGATTCTTCCCCATGTTTCTAATTCAAAAATCATTATGGGAACAGCCACCAACATTTTTCATTTATCAAAGACAGGAATTTGGACACGTGATATATTTGAACCTAAATTTCCCTGTGCTTTATATAAAAATGTATTTAAGTAATAATGGGGAGATCACAATTATTTCCTGGTCAAAACTCCTGCCAAAAAGTCTACTTGCCCATGCTATCATTTGGAGTGAAAAAATTGCCATCATATCTATTATCAACTCTTCCTTTTTAGGGAAACACCTGCATAATCTGAACAGGGAAATCTGGCAGAACTCCATTTGAACCTCCTCATGTCTCAGTGTTACTATTACAGCCTGAGGTTAAATTCTGCTGGCAACACACATTTGTGTTCTGGAAGCAATTTTTTGTTAACACCTATGGTAGCTCTTAGCGTCAAGTTACTTAACATGACAATTAGTAGAAATCACAGCAATGGTGCTCTCTTTTATGTCAAATTCCTACCACAAAAAAATAAAGGGAATTAGCTACATCAAATGAAGAGAAGAAATATCATCTAAGTACTGTTTGGAATGAGGAAAGAAAGTGTCAGACTCCATGAATCCTGTTATAAATTTATTTGTGTTGTTGATTTTATATGAGTAATGGTTAGACATTCCGTATGCTGCATATATGTCAATGCACGCTTTAAAACAGAACTAAAATTTCTCTTTAGTGCTTCTCTTCCCCGAGATTAGTATGTTTTTGTGCATCTGCAACTTCAACTTTGTCCCTACACCCTCACACAGTTTTTCTTCTGAAAGGTCAAATTTTTCCAATCAAAGTATATTTCCTATGAGCTTAGGAAAAGAACCTTAGGTTCCTCCTAATTGATAATGATGGTTTCACGTTAAGCTCTCACCTCTCTGGACAAATGTATGAACACTGGAAAAGTGACATTTTTCACATGCACTTGAAAATTTGTCCACTGTACATTGAATCAAATGGAGTTCCAGAGCACCAACCGTGCAGTACCAAGAGCAGATGCTGCAGACCTCTGGAGTACTGACAATTGACACACTGCCAAGACAAGTTGAAATCCCTCTGCAAAGCCATTCCATGTACCTTGCATGCCACCTCTGTGTAAAAAAGCTGCCTGGAACAACTGAACTTCAAAGTTCATGGCCACAATGTACTACTGCACACACACAAGGGAAGAACCTATGTTAGAGACTTTTAAGGGTAAAGTTCCGGCCTCAAATTGTCACTCACTATCACTTATTATTACTGTTTATGCAGTAGCACGCATCAGTAAATTGGAAATGGAGAAAGTGATAAGTTCAAGGGATCAGTAACTGGACCCTGTGAGGCAATCGTGGCCCTGACTCTCTAAGACATCTTGATACTGAAACATCTTTGTAAATTTTCATCTCAGCATCAACATAAAAAGACATAATCTGTGCTGCAAAAAGTACTCATTCATAAATTTCCTAATTATACATGCATATTTATGAAGATAAATCACAAATTTCTTGGAGAAGAAGAACAGAGGGACAGACACATTCTGCCACAGGGGGAACTGGAATCAGATTGTGCAAGCAGCATCAGCAAACTCCATCTGTAATTGTCATCTTCCTGGTGGGCCACACCATCAAGCATCTCCAAAGTCTGTCATGGTTTCTTTGCTCTGTGGCAAATAAGGATATTCATCAAAAAGCTCCAGGTTCCCAGTTTTCGCACATGGGTGGCTCCTCTTGGGAGTGAAAGGATACCACTGTATTGGAAAATAGCCACATTATAAATATAGCACAGGAAGGGATTTTGCAATAAACAGGGAATATCAGAGACAAATGAGAAATAAAAAAGTAAAGAGCCCCCTCCAGTGTCACCACATATGTGATTAATGAGACTTAAGGAATTCACCAATAGACTCTCCAAGCAACTGAGTTCTGTTTCAATGGCATGCAGTCAGGTTGTATTTTTATTCAGAAATCCCAGCTGTACTCAATACCCAAGACTATTCCATATATGTAAAAAGAATTACACGCAACTCAGCTAAGAAAAAAAGGAATCGCCATTCAAACAGAGGATATTTTTAAGGCCAGGATAATGCAATGGGCATTTCTACTATCTGACAGTTTCTCTTTTCCTCCTTTAAGTGGGATGCAGGGAAATTAGAAAAAGATAAAGTAATCGAAAAATTAAAAGTTTACGATGGTTTTCAGAAAATCTCCATTTTGATGGTACAAATTGAAAGTAATGTCATTTTTTAAAGAAAAAATACAAATACAATGTGGCAAAAAATTAAGATAGTGAGGTTCTGTCTGTCTGACTTTTTCATGGTATCTAAATCTCATGCTTAGCTTCTCATTGAACCTGATCTCACTGTCAGTGGAAAGAAGACACAGTTTCCCCGGGTACCTTATTTTTCAGACTGCTGGCTTCAGATCAGAAAAGTCCCCTGTGCATCTTGCACATTGGTCATCTTTCCATGTGTTGGAGGCCACACACTGGGTCTTTGAGACTGTGGCAGTGAGGCTGAAGACTAATCGACTTCACATCTGTAAAAAACTTAAGGAGAGAAACCTGAATAAATATTTCAAGGGGTGGATAAAGTAGCATTTATACAATTCTGGTCCATTTCTAATACCCACTGAGGTATCTGGCTGTTTCATTGTGAAGCCAGAAGTCAACCAAAGCTGAGCTTCTTTTCCATTCATACTTGTTCTGTCTCTATTTCAAAACAATATTATAAAACATTTAAACCATATGTTCTCTTTATAGATAGTTTACATTTTTTCAGCAGTCAAAAATGTATCGATAGTTCCTTTTTAACTGATAATATGATATGATGATAATATATTAATTGTTAAGGATTAATATATAAACTAGAAATAGTGCCTAGCCTAAAAATCAAGAATCCATATCTTGGGGCAATCCAGAAAGGGATACGGTGGTTGTATGTGGTTTGGATGGAATGTTCTGAAAGGAAAGATTATGTTTAGTCTGGCAAAGATTCACTTGAAAAGTGGTTTAATGATAGTATACAAAACACAGACAACTAAAATCTGGACAAAAGACAGAGGTATTAGAGAACATAATTTCTTCAAATACTGTAAGATGATTAAAGTAAAAAAAAACAACCAGATCTTATTCTAACAGACAACTGCTGGTCTTGTGTAGCCCTCTAGCCTTTTAAAAATAACCAAGAGAATTGCAGAACAATTAGTAGAACAAATATTTGTTCTAACGAAAAGCATATTGAATAGATTTGGAACACAGGATGCAAGTAATTATTAGAATCAAAATAGGCTAATGTTCTCCAATGCTATTTGTAAAGCAATTTGAGTTTCACTATTAGAATGTATATTTAACATATCATTTTGAATCTCATTACATGCTATTTGGACTAAACTTAATAGGATTATTATTTTTGGCATTCATGGTCATGCAATATCCATAAACAATGTTCCCAAACCCTTTAATACAAGAAACAGACATATGGTGTCAAGAAATGAGCAGGCTTTTCAGTATTTTTAACAGTACACTTATAACACGTTTCCATTCCTGTATTTCAAGGTATATTTGTGAATATGTCACTGTTAAAGTATTACTTCCCCATATCTCTCTGCTTATCTACTCTGTCTTCTACTGATCAGAATAATCATGGCATGATTAAAAACCTTATTGTATTATTTATTGTCCTCTGTCATGGTTCATTTTGAAAATTTTTTTCTAGCACATTTCTAAAGAGTTACTTAATGCTTATGAGGTGATAGAGAAAAAACGTTAGCACTCATCTTGTTCTAAAAGTACAAGAAAAGAAAATGATGTAAATCTTATTTCTCAAATATAAGAAGTCAGATTGTCTCTCCCCACATCTAACATGTTCTCTACTGGACTGTGAAGGCCTTCTGACTGGAAGTGGGCTGCACTTCAGCATCTGCACAATGAGGAAATGTCCACAGAGACCTTTGAGACCAACCTTGAGTAGCCCAAAGCCAGACAAAGATGAAAGCTGCCCTGCCCTTCAGATAAGAAACCAACACGCAGATAGCAACAAAGCTTAGCTTCTTCCTCCTCCTCCACTGCAGTTCAAATCCATCACTTCCTCCATGTAATGGATGTTGGGACACGTCACCCATAATGGATGTCCATCACATGTTGATGTTACACATGGTAACATCAAACTTCAAGATGAACATTTATGAGTAGATAGGCAGACAGAATCACAGAATGGTCCTGGTGAGAATGAATCTTTAAAGACCACGTAGTCCAGCCCTCCTGCTGTGACAGGGAAAACTTCCACTAGACCAGGTTACTCAAAGCCTTGTCTCACTTTGCCTTGAATATTTCCAATGATGTGACATCAACAACTTCTCTGGGAAACCTGTTCCAATGTCACACCTCCCTCAAGTGTAAAAATATTTCTTCTTTACTTCCAGTCTAAACCTACCTTTTTCCAGTTTAAAACCATTTCCCCTTATCCTGCCACTACAAGCCTTGGTAAAAAATCTTCTCCATCTTTCTTGTAAGCCCTTTTTATACAACAACAGGCCACAATCTCCTCCAAGTCTTCTACAAAACTTTTAAAGCTTGATTTCTCCATACTCCACCAGTGTCTGCTTGCGCTCCATCACTCATCTCATATCACTTCCTTGGAGAAAAGCTGAAAAATCACTTCTGTCACTTGCTTCTGCATCATGGCGAGTATCTAACTTTGCCAGCTGGAACCTGCCACGTACCACTGGAGATGACAAAGGAGAACACACAACCTGGACAGAATAAACATTTTGTAATATGCCACAAAAAAATGTTTAGTGGTTTGATCCCTATGCATTCAGTCGTGACTGCCCTTATAATGTGTGCTGACAGGAGGAATGAATCTTCTGACAGGACATCAGATGAAGCCCACTTTACAAGAGTTTCAATTTTTGTTCTTTTTTTGTCCATTTTATTTAACTCAGCGTGATATCAGTGGTATCCACAAACATCTGTCAGTGGATCCTGTGTAGGAGAAGGAAATAAAAAAAAATGGACATGCGTGAGAATATGGTGATTTTAACCATTAATAAGTAGTCAGCAAAAAGTTCATAAGAGGAATTGAAAATACCTCAGTAAATAGTTGGTGCTGCCTGACATAACGTATATCAATCCTATCCAAGTGACTGGCTTCTGAGTTTTTTCCCTTTAATCTTGCCTTGACTGAGTCTTTGTGCTAAATTACAAGCTCTTTGCAGAGGAACTGTGCAAATGTTTAAGGAACACCTACTGCAAGAGGGTCACAATTATGACTTGGCAGCATGTAAGAAATAATGAAGAAAAGAAGAATGAGAATTGGGCTCTTGAAATGGCATTGTTCAACCTTCAGTATCCCACAAAGATACAATTGACAGTAACTAAATAGTAGGCTTAGTCCCACAGGTCTGAAAGAATTCCTGAAAGAATTTCCAGCCTCTTCAAAATAACAAAGAAAGCTGCCAGTCTGGCATGTAAGGATAGATTGGTGCCTGGTGGAAGTAAATTCCTTGTCTGAGGGAAACATTTCAATTATATAGCAGGAAATCCTACAGCAAAGCAGTTTCTGCCACATTATAAGGGCTTGACTCTCCTCCTTGCACAGCAGAGAATGTTGAGAACATTTGTCTGGCTCCCCAGAGCAAGAAAAAGGGTGATATTGTTAATATACTTCCTCTGATCCTTAAATAGGTCCTGTGATGCAAGATTGGGCCCAGGCTTCAATGAAGTGTAGACCATGGTGAAACCTTGTGCAAGTAAACAGGAAGGCAGGGACAGAGATGCCATCTCCTCTGAAAATGCAGATGAGCCAGCCTGCAATTAAGTAACTAGAAAATGGCCAAGGATGCAAAGTTAAGTAATTTGTTGTTTCTCAATTTGGTAACACATCCTCCAAGATCAAAGCTTTGCAAGAAATGTTGTTTTCGTCAGAAAATTTAAATTGCTTAATACCAAAATTTAAGATTTTGTAATACAGTGCAACCTTTTAATTGCATTTTTAAAAAGTGTGTAATTTTAAGTCGTTGTATTTCAGCACAGTGAAAAACAGTGAAAAATTAAGAATTACTACATAATTGTATTGTGCTCAGCTCAAGCTTTTGTTTTACGTCTGAGAAATCTGTTTCAAAACTGAATACTAACTCATCCAGTTATTCATTAGATTAAAGAGCTTCCTGCTGAACCCTCATGTGATTTTGGGAAGCACTTCATTATCTGAAAGATTCCTTTTCCAGCACTGTTCTGATGTAAATTTGTTTAACTAAATATGATGGAAACCAAGGCAAAAATAGATCAAAGATTCATGGGATTTACAGACAAGAGGAGAACATAGTGATCATCTGACTTCTTGCAAATATGGGACAGCATGGGGAAAGAAGGATAAAGATGCAAGAATTGGGCTGAAGAAAACTGTTTGATGATGATGAGTTGATGTTGGGTTATAGGTTGGACTCGATGATCTCAAAGGTCTCTTCCAACCTTGTTAATACTGTGATACTGTGTTACTGTTTGCAAGGATTTACTTCTCTTTTTCCATTCAGCACCAAAACTGTAAATAAGTCAGACAAAGTATCTGATCGTTAATATAAAAAAGCTGTAATCCAGCTTGTTACTAAATATGTATTTTTTCTTCTGAATGAGGACAGGATAGTGCTCATATGAGATGTTTCAATACAAAGTGCTTGTTTATAAACAGTTTTGTACCACTGTGACTAAATAAAATTACAACAAGCAGAATTGGTGCAAACCCAGAGAGTAAAAGGAGATGTCTTGATGTGTGTCTAATGCTATTTAAACTGCATGACATTTTAAATGGAAGTTTTTATCACTTATCTGACTATTCAGCCTAGCAGGTGCCCTAATGACTATTGCTCCACATGGACTCCAAATACTCTTTGTCCTGGCACTGCTACTCCCACTAGGAGCTGCAACAGTCACATGGTGAGGCTGGAAAATGGGTTGCCACAACGTCAATGTGTCTGCCACCTCTGTCCTGTCTTCACCTGATTCCTCAGGGTATCTTACTCCAAGTGCAAATGGATAAGTGATACACAAGGGAGGGGGACCAGGTTTATTCTGTGTCTATGCAAGGTGAGATTTTTAGCTGTACAGCTCTGCTCACAATCAAACTCTTCTTTCAGCTTTCACCTTGGTGGTTTGGAGGAAGACAGAGAAATGCGCATTTGGGGGAATATATCATGCTGTTAATATTAATTTAAATGACTTAAGGAGAATATGAGTGAAAAGAAGAGCAGTTACAAAGGAAGTATAAATGTTGATCAGCAGTAGACAGATTTTGGCATATTTAAGAACATAGTTAAAACCAGCTTTTATCCTGTGCATAAATACTTAGAAAATTTGGGCTTAGTAACTTAAGAAGGAAAAGGTAATCATTAAAATCGGGTTTGAAACAAAATTCATGTCACACAAAATATATAAACTTTAATAACCTTCTCATATCAAATCTGTTTTGCCAAAGAAACCACTCAGAGGTAACAGAGTCTCCACGACAAGAAGTATACCTCTGCCAGAGAGAAAACTATCCCATTAACAGAAAACTCTCAGAGTAAGCCAAATCTGCACTCTCTGCCTGGCCAAACGCTGCCATCATTAGCACTTGGGAAGCAAGGAGGCATGCAGAGAGTCAAGGGTGAAGGAGCTGGATGGCTCAAGGTTGGTTCTCAGGAACAGATTGCAATAATAACACTCAACAATCCCCACTGACAGTGACCACAGCTGAGCATCAGTCTGCTCGGGAGACAGGTGATGCAGTACTGAAGGTAAACATAGCCTGAAGAACTCAGGCCAACCCTCAGTAAAAAAACAGCTAACACACCAGAAATCCAGGAGCCTGAGTTTTATGTATGTTGGTAATATAGGAGAAAGCCAAACCATGAGGCTGCCAAAAGGCATAAAATAGGAATCATGGTTTGCTGAGCACTCAGGGCTGTTTTCACACTTTACCTTTTGTTACACAACTCTTTCCTTACCGTGTTTCACTAAATTATAGAGCGGGATTTCACCCACGAGGAGTGTTTTTCTTCCAGGCTTGATACTGCTCCAGCTTGGATCACTGCACCTGAGCCATCCTGGTGAACTCATGGGACATTGGACTCAATTGCACAGCCACAACTGGGCACCAAATTAATAAAATCATAGAATCATTAAAGTTGGAAAATACCTCTGAGGTAATTGTGTCCAAGCATCCACATAACAATGTCAGATCCACCACAAAATCATGTCCCCAGGCATCACATATCCACATCTTTAAAATATCTCCAGGGATAGTAACTCAACTACTTCCCTGGTCAACCTGCTCCAATGCCTGACTGCCTTTTCAGAGAATTTTTCCTGTTATCCAGTCTAAACATCCCCAGCTTGAGGGCATTTTCTCTCATCCTGTCATTTCTAACCTGGGAGAAGAGACTGAGCCACACCCTGACACAACCTCCTTTCAGATAGTTGTAAAGAGAGAGAAGGTCCCTTCTGAGCCTCTATTTCTCCAGGCTAAACACCCTCAAGCTCCCTCAGCCACTCCTCATCAGACTTGCGCTCCAGTACTTTCACCAGATTCATTATTCTTTGGACATGCTCCAGCACCGTTGGACACGCTCCAGTACCTGAATGATCATATCATCATCTAAATCAGAAGTAACTATAGCCAGAAATAAAGGTGTATTCCACCTAAACTAACTTTTTCCAGCCTTTACCACATCCATCATGAATCCTTCCAGACGTGTGTTCTCTTATGACTGCTTGTAGCCATTCACTAAGCATATTTTGCTTATTCTACTCCTCATTTGAAATTCACACACAAAGAGTGCATTCCCAAAAGACTTAAATAATAAAGGCCAAAAAATGAGTCCATCTTAAGATCTGGCTCAGCCTTCACAGGAGGGCAAATGATCCCTTGCTGGTTAAGGTTTTTTAGAGTGTAACTTATAGTTCTGCAAGCTATGGATAAGATCTTGGAAATGACAGCATTCAGAGGGTCACCTCTTTTTGCTTGAAGAAGACACTCTGGAATGTGTGGCAAGTTTTTATTTTTCAACAAATTTGTGTTTTGGGGTCTTGGGTTTTTGAGAGGGCTTATCTATGTAAAATATTTATTCAAGGAGCTGCTTAGAATCTGGCATCAAGTATCCTGAATGTCAATTTCACAGACTGATCTTGGCAAATGAGGTGTCGCAAAAAGAATTTCTTACGGGCCAGTAAAAAAATTATCAATTCAATGTCTCTATAATTTTTTTTTTTTTTTTAAGAGGAGGGAGACAATAAGAAGTCAGGATAAAGTCTGAGAATTTTTTCATTAGTTATGCCTCCTTACCTGTTTCCTACTACTCAAACTCAGATTCAGCCATCTCAGGTCAGGCATTTAGCTTCAGTAACAGAGTCAGAGAAGCCTACCATTCTTGACGTTCCTCCTGTGGCCAGTGGATGGAGAGAAGGTTCCAGAGGATGGTGCATCTTCTGAACTGTCCCCTGGAAGAGTCTTTTTTCAATGACTGTTGGAGGTGTAGAGGATTCTAGTTTTTAAATGGCTCTGAATACTCAAGATGTATCTAGGTTGAAAAATTGAGAGTAGCATTTGAAATGTCAACCTCATTTTGAAATTTCCATTATTCTAAATCAAAATAAACAGAAATTATTCTTTTACATTCTCAAAAACATCTTAGCCTTTGCACTAATGAAGACTTTACTATACAGAAAACCAAGAACACAATCCTGCAGTCAGCAGCTCAACAAGTTATCATACATGACTGTCACTGGTTATGTATGGTTAATATGATTCCACCTCTCCAGCAATGCAGTAATGAGGATGGTGATGGTAATGGTAATGAGGATCTACACCATCAGGCAAAAAAATGCAGACAATCTTACTGCTGCACATGATTTTTACCTTTCTATCAATCTTACACTACAGTTATATTCAGCCAGTAGTTCGCTTGCAAATAGATCTTAAACCAAATACTAAATATACGTCATCCATCAAACAATTTAATAAACTGTAGTTAGGTTGCCAGGTGACAAGTATGAATACATAGATGTATATAAGCCCTATATATAATAAAATAATGTTATGCCAATTTCATCTTTAATCTCTCTGACTGCATATTAATGGTGACAAAAGATTATTTTGAATGTCCAGCCACTTCTTGATACTTCATCAGCATTCATGGATGGTAACCCTGTCATATTGCTAGGGGCTTTTCTCTTTTTCCTGGCATGTGATGGAATGAGTATATTATTGACATTTATGAAGCAACTTCTCTTTACCTCACCTAAAAACTGTCTTCCATGCAGGGTTGACCATGCCAAAATCCACACCTGATTTATATGGTGGATTTGTTGCAGCACAATTGTCACTACACATAGTAATAAATGATGCAAGAAACCCATTAATACCTCTAAGTCAGCATTCAAAGCTGTTTATTTAGATGTAGCCAAAGCCATGAGGTGTCTGGATAAATTCCAGCCTGGACAATGAGTTCAGCCATAGCTCTGCCAAAGACAAGCTCCTTTTGTTTCTTCCAGGTGTTTGTCTACCACAGAAATTACTTAACACCTCAGCTGTCACTCAGTGACATTATGAAAACGTCCCACTTTCTTTAGCTCTTGTCTGTAGACTGTGGATGGCACCACCTTAGTCCGTCAAAGCAGTGGGGTGAGATTTTCCACTGTGCTCATTTCACTGGACTGGTGTGTGATTGAGTTCAGAGGAAAATAAATCTTTCTAGAATGGTCATGAAGCTCAACAAGCTTTAATCCAGCAGAGCATGCTGGCATCACATACTCCTATAATAAATACACGTCCAATAAATAAATGTCTAAAGGTTTCATGGCAATAGAATCCCATTAAGAGGGGTGAGGGTTTTACATCAAGGCCTACTAGAGCTCTTTCCAAAGCAGTAGGCTGCTGTTCACGTCTACTGTGGAGGTTTTGCTTTCTTATACAAGCGAATGTGGTTCACCTCAAGGGAAAAGAAAACAGATCATTTGATCGTTCACAGTAGGCCTGCACGCCACACTGCTAACCATGAAGGGCTCATGGAAATACACTGGGTGGAATGCACCACAGCTTAATCCAGCAGACCTTTCCCTGGAGCTAGCTCGGGGGACCAAGTCCTTCAGAGAATAATAAAATGGTGATGGAAAATGTAAAAACAAAATGCAGAAAGATTAATTAAATAAAGGGCATCCTTCCAAAAAAACTGTAACAACTCTGTGAAATGTGTTTTCAACACCACAATACTCCTTCTCTGTTTTGTTTCACAGCAAAACCATTACATGTAAGTGTTGCCTTTGAAACACCAGGGTAAGACACTGATGAATGTTACACAGCAGACCAAAGACTGCCAAAACTAACTGATTTCTGCTCAGAGACTCTAAGAGTAAAATCCCTGTGAAGTAGCAGATCTTGAAGAGTAATTAGCTACAACCATAACAAAACAGTGAGCTACTCACCACTCAAATCTCTATGACTGCTCTGTTGTTATAAGTGACACTGATCTTGCAGATGCTGAGAATGGACTGTCCATGAAAAGAATTGCTTAGCATGAAAACAGTTAAATTAATAAGATGCAAAAAGGTATTTATATTAATGACAAATAAATTGTTAATGTTGGTGAGCACTGTTTTACCTGTTTCCACCTTTTAAAGACTTAAAGCGAAATTAATCTAAATATAATCTCACTTACTCTGGTGGACACACACCATGGGTAACTGTGTCCCAGCAGCTGTTAGTTCATTATACGACCAAGGGCTAACTCAGGCACTTTTTTTTCATTCTGATTAGCTAGGCAGAAGGAATTTTCTCATCACTTTCTTTTATGCTTTGCTTAGGATAATTTTTGCCAATATATTCCTATTACTTACCTTTAAAAAAAAAAAAAAAGGTAAGCAATCACCAGAAGCCCACTCTGCATATCAAATGAAGTGACATTCACTTGTTGTGCTTTCTACATCTGCTGTGTGCAGTGGCAGAGCAGTGAAGTGACAACAGTTGGTTCAAAGTGTCGAACTCACACTGGCTGGGATCAAAAATGTTAGACTTCTAATAAAGCATCCAAGAAAAACCTTACAAAACCTTGAAAAACTCTTAACTATATTTATGATTCTTCAAGGACAAAGATGGATAGACTAGAAGAACATGAAAAAAAGACATTTTCATAATATCATCACATAGTAAGAATCACTAGAAATGTAAGGTTTTCTTATTTCTGTGCTTCTGCACTCTTTATTGATTGTTTTCTCTACAAAATTTTTCTCTATTTTCTATTAGTTTGTAAAATAATTTTCTATAAGTTTCCAAATAATACATTGATCAAAAGGAATAATAAAATAAAAATTCAGTACATCTGAAATTTAAACCTGACAGAAATGGCAATTGAACAAATGAAGTCCAAATGGAACAAGGTAATGGGGATCAGATGTTTTGGTATGACTGATCATGATTTTCCCTAATCTCCAGTCAAACAAAACCTCACAAAAAAACACCTTTACATTCTGCAGAAAACCAGTGTGAGCTTTCATAACACTCATGAATTCTTTCTCTAGGACTTCTAAGGGGAACACCATAAAAATCATAAAAAGTAGATAGATCTAGTTATCATAGGCTTTTTGTAGAGATGAAAATCTAACAGCAGGGCAGCATTTTATTGAATTTAGTCTAGTTTTTATTGCACATATTTCAGCCAATTGCCATTTTGACTGGCCACCCTTTTGAGAGTTCAGTTTTTCTGTAATTTCAACACATCAAGAGAGCAAACTTGGAAAAATGCCTTTCCCACCAAAACTACCCACAAATTGCAGAATCAACACTGAACTATTTTGTAGTGATTACTCCAGCAACAGGATTTGAACTTAACATCCTCTGATCCAGGGGACTGAGATAATTTATTCACTCTTTATGAAAATATAACCTAGCAATGTCCAAAGGAATTACCCTCTTCTGTAGGCTGAAACAATTATATAAAATGGTTTCCTTGTCAGCTACAGGAACAGTAGTCCTTTTGACATCACCCTTTTTTTTTTTTTCCTAATGCTGTCAAACATCAGTCTAAATGGAAATATTAAGATTCAGCACTAGAGCTTCAGGTTTACTGACTTAGAAATGTCAGTATTACTGCATGATTTACTTAAGGCATCATCTTTCTTTCTGAAGTGTTACTCTGGTTTAAAGAACAGCTATTTGTATACTGTAACTTCTGCAATAAAATGCATTAAAATCTGGGTTTCAGAACAGTCTGGTTTCAGGTTATTTTGAAATGGAAAGAGAACTTTCTGCCCTATCTAAATAAGTTTGCCACTTGACATTGGTACCGAGTTTCTGTAATCAGACATGATAAATCCTGTCACTCGTTTTAAGAGTGATTTTGACATTCTAAGGCTTTACCCTCACAGATACATGTGAGGAGGTGCTTGCTCCCTTAAGCAATGTCTAGAGACTTCAGCATAAAATTGACGAGATCTAGAGCTCTGACTGTCCCATTAGAACAGAGTTTCTCTCTAATTATCATACTGGAAACTACTGATCGGAGCTGTGTGACCTGGGCAGTGTGGTGGCAAAATGTTTCCTTCTCCATGTTACAGCTCCTATTTTACCATCACAATGACTTTATATATTACTTATTTCACTCCTCCTTAGCTTCAGAAAGTCTCTTACTGAAAGCAGATAGTCCATGAACTGGTCCCTTGTTGTTGATAATCCTCCTTTCAGCTGCCTTTAATCAGTAGCTGCATTATCCCATTAATCTTCACTGTGAGAGAGAAGCCATCCAACCTACCAGCTCACAACTCATTTCCTCTGGATCCCAGGGGACCACCAGTCTTTCCAGGAGCTTCTTCCTCTGATTTCTCTTGGTAATTTCCCATAGCAACATTTCCATGACATAGGACACTAAACAACAAGGAATATCTTCAGCAGTACTGTAGAGAACAGCAATGCAGGCAAAGAGTAGCAGCTGGAAACAGATGCATGATGGGGTTATTTAAAACCTTTCTGACTCTCCAGTAAAGATGATTTTAAGATCTGAAAGGAACCAAGTCTGCTTTTATAGGAAGCTACAATCAGCACCTGTGCGGTCTAGAACATGTTGCTCTAGCAACAAGGAAAAAAATAGGAACAAATATGTAATTATTCTTTAAATCTACAGAAGCAACACAGGCATCAAGAAAGTAAATCTGCTAAAAGCTGAAAAAAGTGTTGACAGAAGATTAAATGTATATAAAGTCCCTATCAATAAACACAGGTAGCAAATTGAAGACAAATAAACCCCTTTTTAATCTTTGGAGTGGAGCACCTATGAGAGGAGAGTAGAATACAAATAGATTCTACCTTCTCTCAAGAGTTTATAACTTCATCAACAGATCTCTCAGATGGGATTGCCTACGGCAGCAATGGACTTGGTAGTGTCTGCTTCATGCCTTTTTTGTACTCCTTCACGTTGATCCTCTACCTCTACACTTGTCACCCAACTCCCCCACAAAAAGGACAGAACTGATGGCAAGAAAGAAATTTACCCATTTTTTTTCATACTGTGCTGTCATCCATTTGTCACATGTCATTGCTAAGTACCTCTTCTTATTTGATATTGGACTTCATTATATTTTACAGTAAATATGTCTATAGAAAGGGGGAGGACTGAGATGGGATTGTGCCTATTTTGTTTAAGAAAAACTGACCCTTCCTCTGCCAATTTCTCTTTCCAGAAAACAGGAGAGCAGAAAACATTTGCAGAAGAAGAGAAATGAGGATTTATTATAACTTAATTTTCTGTTAACCAGGTAATTACCTTTCCAAAATATTTCTGAAATCTATCCACATTGCAGTTCTCAATTATCAAGCCAGAGGACACTAGAAAGTGGTAATTACGTGTGAAACACTACTCATGCCCATGCAGATAGCCCTCCTGCCAGCCATTTAACACTTACTCTGGTGCCAAAGCTATCAATGATGTGATTTTCAACAGCATTTAGGTACTAATAAATTACCAAAGAGTTTGAAAGCAAGGGCCTGCTTAGATGGGAGAATTTCACTACTGAGGTCATGGGCAGTGATTCCTCTGACCTGCAGCAAACAGAGCCATCCCATCCAGGGAAGGGTGTTACATGCTGGATGAGGAAGTTGCTCTATTTCTATAGCAGCAGAGACACCCATATACAAGTCAGGGGTGACTGTATCACACTTCAAGATGCCTCTTTTTGAAAAGGAAATCTGATTCATTTGTGGGATTCAATCCTGAGATGCACCTCAAAGTGCGTCCACAGTTTTATACTGCCAGATGGGTAAGCCATGCAGACACAGTTGCGTAGAGAGCTAAATTTCACTTTCCTCTTTCCTCATTATTCACCCTTCTTTAAGTGCAACTTACTTAAACCCTTTCTGAAGCAATACGAAGCCAGAAATGCTACCCATCAGCTAGTAAAAAAGACGTCAAAGGTTGTAATTCTTCTGGATTGTGTATGTTACATTCACCTCCTTAGTTTATAGCAAATAAATTCTCCACCAGAAATAACATTTACATGGATTTACAGTTCAAATCAAGAGCACCTGAAGTAATTCAGTACCTAAACTTCTATCTGGTTGCTGGCACACCTTTCAGAGGTACTAACTGAGTCAACATAAAGATGTCACGTCAAAACTACCCTTCTGTGCTAGATACATCAAGTCCTGCCCCAGGACTGAAAATTAATTACCACTTTATGCTTCTTGGCCTGTATGCCTCGTTCCTTATTCCTAGAATTTGCTGTGGATCACATAAGTGATCTACAGTATATATGATACAAACATCTCTGGCAGGATTAGAAATGGGCTCAACTGAGCTAATGGATGATTGTCGGTGGCTAGCAAGAGAAAAATCCACATGCACATGCTTTCACACATACATTTTCCAAACAAGTTCACAATGCAACAATATCATCATGGGCATCATGTGAGGTCAAAATCTACTAGGAATGAGATACAGGCAAGACCCATGTGATACATAACATAGGTACACTTAAAAGAGATAACCAGTTTTGCCTTCAGGGCATCCCACATGGCATTCACCTGCTGCCTCAGAAGGCTGCAGGTTTTGGCAAGTCTTACATACCAAGCTCCTGTGAGTACCTTGGTGTACTGGGGCTGGCTGAGGTGGAGGTAACTTTCTTCACTGCTGCCTGTATGGTGCTGTGCTTGGCCCTGGCAGCTGTAACAGAGCTAATAACATAACAGTAATTTTACATTTCAAGAACAGAGCTTGAACAGCAGCAAGTCTTTCTTTCATGCTTTGTCCCCATTGAGGAGCCTGGAGGTGCACAACAAGATGAGAGGGAAACAAGCTGAGACAGCTGACCCCAGCTGACCAAAGAGAAATCCCGCCATATGACACTGTGCTCAGCAATAAAGCTCAGAGAAAAACAGAGAAATTGGAGGCAGATTTTCATGGTTGTTACTTGGTTATTACATTTCTCTTCCCAACTGTTACATTTCTTTCATCAAAATGGCTGAACATCTGCCTGCAATAGGAAATATTGAACAAATTCCACTTTTTGCTTTACTTGACCACACAGCTTTTGCTTTCCCTATTATTTTCACTTGTGAGTCTTTTTTGCCTTCTACTTTCTCTCTCCATCCTGCTGGAGGAGAGGGAGGGAGTAAGAGGTTGAGCATTTGGCTGTTGGCCTCTGACAATGCACCATACCTGGACTTCCAAGCATAGCACTAGATATCTATATTTAGATATACAACTTGGTCTCCTACTGCTCACTCTTAAAGAAGTTTTGTATCAAGAGTAACAGATGTACAAAACCTGAAAGAGGGTAGAAAGAAATTAAAATGAAGTACAGTCACAAAAATTTATCAATTACTTGTGTCTATTTTGTATGGTTACCTGCAGTGTGGAGAGTATCATGGGATAGAGGCTTACACATCTTCCATTCCTACACTGCTGGAATTCAACCCTGTCCATGTCTCTTTCCCTTCCTGATACTGTGCTTGCTCTAAACTCTTGACCATTCAACAGGGCTAAAAAAGAGAATCTGCAGCCAGTTCTCTGTAGTCACTACCATGAGAAGTGCTGGTATTGTTCACTGCTAAGTTTATTTGGGGATTCCATTTTAATGGCAGGCCCAAGGAGAATTGCTCACTTATCTTCTTCTGGAAGACATTGAGCCAAATGCCATACAAATGTATATTTGTTCTCTAAAGTGACATTGTCTTTGGTAATCAGAGTTTTCTGCTGGCAACCAAACATCTCACATACTGTAGGTCTCCTGTGAAGAAATTAAAACAAACAGTTAAGGAAAAATCACTTGAGAAAAAAATTCAGCAAAACTGGACCAAATCATTTAAGGCTCGTCTTTCTCTGTAAATAAAGCGGTGAAGAGAACAAGATGTTTCAATGAAGGGCTCAACTTCAGCAGAGGTACAGATGAATTAAACCAATGTATGCACAATTAGAAAATGTTGAGTAGGGAAATTGTTCTACAAATGCCTTTTTTCCTTTCATCTCTTTACCCTTGCACATGCATTCCTCAGGAAAAGTGCTGTGTTGTTGTGGCAAAGGGATTTTGGAAGTATGAATATGGATCTATCCCTTAACAGAAGGAAATGCCTGAGGTACAATGAGACTTGGACCATTGTGTTAGGAGTGCTCCAGTCTGTTAGTTTTGTGCAAAAGAACTAAATCATTTGGGATTTATACACTTTGACAAAGAACCTTTGTCTCATCCTTCACAACTAAAGGATTTAGAATCCAGTCCATAAATTCTCCTTTATATTATAGATATATCTGTTATGCCAATGTAAGAAGACCTTGGAGTTAGTATAATGGGTGTCTTTAGACCTCTTTACATTGCCAGAATATCTCAGCATTTCATAGAATATTTTATGAGACAGAGGCTACGACTATGTTAAGTTTTAAGGCAAGCATCTTGCCAAGGATTACATGGCTCGAACTGGTCCAGTCTCAAAGAAGAACAGGCAAGGTGACATTTTTCAGCTACTAAATTGGTGACATCTTGCATTTTACATACAGAGCACATGCAGCACCTGCACTTGGGTTTACTTCTTATACCTGCACAGACCTAAAGTGCTGCTTACAGAACAAGTAATTCAAGAACCTGAAAAGGGAAAATGGAGGGCATACTTTCTGATTTTTATTAAAAAGCCATCATTCTTTCTAACCACCTTGCTCTGAATCAGGTATATGGGAGGTATTTCCATTCAACTTCTGATTGACTTGTTAAAAGGCAATGAAAGAGCTGGAGTCACTGTAAGTGAAAATGTCACGAACTGATTCTTCAGGTTTTTGATAGCTGAACAGGATAGTACAGAAGAAGGTAATTCAGTGAGAAATGGCAGAGATGGGTAGCAAAGTTGCTGATCTACTAGGCCAAAGGAAAAAAGCTAATTTAACCTGGACAACGATCTGGAGCTGGTATTTCACAGCTTTTCTGCACTTTCCACTACTAAAAAAATGCCCAATACACAGATTAGAATTCAATCGTGGATTCAAGTTGTGAAGAAATTTTTAATTATTTTGATCATTCAGAAAAGAAAAAAAATCCTAAATGTAACTCTGTATCAGGTTTGGGGTTGAACTCTTGGGTTTAGCCCTGTGGCAAAAAATAACAATTTTCCCTACCAGGCTAGAGTTTCAGAAAGCATAGCCAATTTATTATAATTACTAATTAAAAATCAATACCATGAAAAATTTTTTAGATTTCCATCTGTGGATATATTTATAACCTTCATAGGAAAAGGCACTGACTGTGAATGCCCCATCCCTGGAAGTGTAGTGCACCACCCCTTCCAACCCAAACCATTCTCTGATTCTATGATAATATTGTCTGGCTTTGGACTCAGCCCTGCTTTGTGTAGGTAATGAGACCAAATGACCCCCACTTTAAATGGTTCTGTGATTCTATGAGTAGTAAAAAAAATTTCTAAGCTGCTGCTATTTATTTATTGTAATTAGGAAGAAATTCCTGAACTTTACTTGGTCTTTGACTTGTGAAATCCTAATTAAACTTGATACTCAATTCTCTCACGATCTTTGGTGGGGATAGGATTTGTGTCAGTGACTTGTGATTTGGGATACATTCTTTTTTAAAGCTTCGAAGTGACACATACCTGTATGTATGACCAGTGGGACACTGTGAAGCTGAGAAGTGACCAAATCCTTCATGGAGACAGCTAGTCAACAAGTTAAAAGGAGCTGCTGCAATCCTCCATGTGAGCATTAGTGCAAATATAATGTAATTTAGATTTAAAGGCTCTGTTCCTGAGAACTATACTGCATGACCTTTCCCTATCCATGTGCTAACAGTATGTTCACGATCAGTGGAAGTACCTCAGATGTATTGTAACTTGTCAAGGAACAGTGACATGATGATCCGTCAGAACCTTCCTGTCCTTCTTCCTGGACTTTGACTAACTTCATTATTGGGCTCCTTTATTATTATACTACTTAAGAAAGCAGGGAAGGGCAGTTCTTCAGAAAGTCTAATGAAGCCCAAGGACCCACCAGATCAACAATATGGCACACTAGTGGCTCCAAGGTGCAGTTCTACCCCACTCAAAACCTCTGGACTCTAGAAACTAGATGATGCCCTCAATGAACAAAGGCTGTTGTTCTCCAGACTGACTGACATTGAGGATTCCCAAAGGGGTTTTTTTATTATTATTAGATAGAATCAGTCCTTAAATCACTAAATTGTGTGGAAATATCCCATTCCAGAAGTAAGCAAACATTCAAGAGTATATATATTTTACTTAGCAGCTACCACAGAAAAATATACAAAGTGGGAATCTGTTAAATACAAAACTTATCTGGATGTAAAAATGTATTCCCTTGACAGATCTGTTTCTTTAATAGCATTTCATTAAAGAGGGAACCATTGTTTATGGAATATTCTGAGCTTTAATATATAAAACATGTAGCCATTTAATGCATCTCAAAAAGTTCAGGTTTGTATTGTACGTTAATTTTTCATCAGCATAAATTTCTATTGAATAATTCTCTGCAAAAAGGCTTGACTTTGCTCCAGTCCTTGAAAAAATATTCTTTTTGATCAAGTTTATTACTCTGAGTTAATTTTTATTTCTTCAATCCGGATAGGTGACACTAAAGGCATAGCTCATTAATTAAGAATTGAACAGATTCTTAGGCCTTGATTCTTACAAATCATAAGTTTAGGATCACACTAGTGGGATCCATGGCAGGTCAAAAGGGTGGAATCTGACAGGTGTATCTTGAGTTTTATGAAGTATCTTAGTTGTTTCATTTCTTTTGCCTAGTGGACTGGTGATGATGACAGCAAAAATGGAGCAGACTGTGACACAATGAAAGGAGAACAAAAAGAATCAGACTCAGAAAATCCAAGGCGTTTTAACTTCATGTCTTCTACAGTTACCCAATCTAATAGCTGAGCACAAAGAGGAACATGCAGCTCTGAACACGCACATAAAAACAGTATCAGCAGAAAGGCAAAAAAAAGTACGTGAATGAGAAATGTTTCCTAGAGATGACACTCCTCTGCCAGACTGAAAAGATCTGAATCAGCCAGATCCTTTTTATGTTAAATATAGCTTACTATATGTAAAGACCTATATATGTATTATATGTATATGGGAATCCACAAATGTGAAAATACTTGTCTCCCATACAGATTTATGTGCATCAGGCAAATGTGCAAATGCATAATTACGGGAATTAAGACTGAGTAGAATAGTCCTGGAAGCCTGGAACAGGTTTCCAGGCTTGTTATCCTGTTTGATTCATCTTTTTATAAGTTTAAACAGATAACATAAAACCTAAGTGCTGCAGTTGTCTCTGCAGCTCTCTGTGCACACTGTCAGCTTACTTGCACTTTAGCAGGTCTGTGTATAACTGTCACATCTCGGGGATATTGAAGGGGACACACAGTATATGTCTCAATTTCACCTGAGAAATAAGGATTTGTACTGTAAATGTGCTTTTAGCTTGAAAAAATTTTGCCAACATTCAGAACAAACATTTAAAACAGTTAGAACAACTTATTAGAAACAGCTTTTGTAGGACAGATACTCCATCTTATGATTCAAGACTGAAGGTCTTCTCAGCACATGCCTGAGCATACATGTGGGTAATAGAACTGATCCAGGTGTGACTTGAGTAATTATTGATAGTGTTCTTTGTAACTTATCATACAAGGTGATCACAGTAGTCTCTTCAGGTTTTGAAGGAGAAAACCAGGAGGATATATGCAATATATTTCAGGATACTTGGATAGAGGGCCTCTGTGTCAGACCTGCCCACTCACAATGTGAACAAGTTTAAAATATTATCAGAAAAAAAAAAAAAAAAGGACTAATTCACCCAGTATACTGTTACAAAATTCTTATGTTTGCACAGTACTGAACAAAGTTGCCAAATTTAAAAGGATGCCAATTAAACTGAAGTTAGTGTATTGAATAACTTGGCAGTATTTCAGACAATATACCTGCCTTCTTGTTTCGCTTTGTTCTGGGGGTTGGAGATCACTGTTTACTTATTTCACCTTCAGCTTGCCTAGATTCCAGTTAACTCTAATGGAGAAATGTTAATGTGCTTCAGCTTAGACCAGCTCACACAGAGATTTGGGGAATTTTCACAGAAGTGGTTTGTTTCCCAAACAAACGGAAAAGGCTGATTGTGAAAGGGGAAAGTGAAACCGCTGCTCTGCTTCCACACGGTGCTGTCAAATAAATTAACGTTCCTGTCCCGAGAGGGGAATTTGGTGTGCAGACCTGTGAGTGCAGTCAGTGCCCGCTAATGCAAACAGAGGCATGTGGAGGAGCTGTGACTTGCCTGCTGCGGGTCTTAACCAAATATTCTCGTTTTCCCACCAGTGCTCCACTAGTGCCCTGGTATTCTTAACAGTTGTGATGTTCTCAGCCTCTGCTGAGTGTTAAATGGCTCAATGACATTCTGCATTAGCAGGTATCTTTGTGAAGAATGCAGGGTGTATTTTTTCTCTGCAAGGAGTATTATACATATAGGCTGGCATGCACACAGTCATATGAGTGTCTCAAACCACTCATCCACACTCCCCTTCCCACATGAGAGGGCAATAAGCCAGTATAAGCATATGTATGTATGGCTTTAATGAGAAGAGGAGACAGTGTAGATCAGCCATGATATAGCTGGTGAGGATGTCAATTATCCAGCCAGGGCAGCATTCCATAACTGAGACTAGTACATTGTAGTAGAAGAATGTCAAACCCCCTCTCACATCATGTTGCAGAGCACAATGCTGCTTTCATCCTGTACTTCTACCTTGATTGTTAAACACATAATAAATGACACAAATGCTTCCATTTTCCATGCATACCCACTTTAACCACACATACCATTGTAGCAGCAATAATTTGTAGGCATTGTAATCTCATGGTGACTTAGTTCTAATGCTAATCACTGATTCACTACTTTATTTAATAGAAACAGATTTTAGATCTATGATGAGCTCTGCCAAATTTCAGAAGCCCTAAAAACCTCGACAGAACAGGTCATGAAAATTTTCAGAACTACAAACTCATTACTGCAGTCAGTTCCCTTGTGTGACTCTTCTCCCTGATTGCCTGTGGGGAAACAGTAAAGCAGCAAACCTTAAGCTCAGCTTGTCTTGGGCTATTCTGACTGTTGCAACTAGGTTCCTTTTGCCCAGTAAAAAAATGATTATGTACACTGTACAGTGTTGACAACATATAATTACTTTCTGGTCACTTGTCTATAAGCCACAGTAGCAAGGAAGATGCAAAAGTAGTGTTTCTGAGACTAATAAATATTGTGGGGTTTTTTTTCATTATTGAACTTTTAGTTTTGTGAAACAGTCCCTCTATTAAAGCAGCAATAAGCCTCCATCGGCAACCACTGAATGACACTGTTGGTCTTTCATACACATACTTGTTCTGATGCCCTTACACAGTGGTAAATCTCCTTGTACCATTGTTAACCTGTCACTGGAAAATGACACTAAATGTGCTACATATATCAGTGACAGTGCTCAAAAGCAAAGTCAGACACAGACAGCTTCTACAGGAAAATTAAGATTGTCACATGTAATATCAAATATGCAATGGTCAGGCTCTTTTTTCCACTGATTAGTTCCAATTTTGTTTTAAATACATGCTGAGAAGAAAGCAACAGTATTAGACCCCAATTCAGCAAAAATCTAAGCATGTGACTTTCTTCTACTGCATTACTAACATGACTAAATTAATGATAAACTGTTTGCTGAATATGCTTTGCTTTGATGAAGCTGTGTCCATGAAATGAAATCTAGTCTGCTGCACCAAGGAGATGCAGTATGTAGCTTTTATCCATAGAAGATGAGACATAAAATCTGATCCCTTTTTCTGCTGTGAGCTACAGTACGACTTCTAGCTGAACCACACAACAGAGAAACAGCAAACTATCCAAAGAAATTATGTTGGCAAAGCCCCAACCATTATCTTCAAACACAGTTTGTTTGAAAGTGGGCAATTTTCTGAGTTCAATTTTCTCCTATACAAAATGTGATCTTCTGACTCTGGTTGCTTCTACTATTATGCAAACTCATGGTCCAGGACAACTAGGGTCTTCTTTGGAGAAACATGGCAGAGACAATAGTCAAAGATATCCCTTAGTAGGATACCTATAATTTTCAGTGACCTTAATCCTCACAAGTCATGAAAATTGTTTGATGTTTGTCACCAAAACATTATTTACTCTTCTTCTGCACTACTTAGAATCACAGAATGGTTTGGGTTGGAAGGGACCATAAAGATCATTTTGTTTCAACTCCCCTACCATGAGCAGGAACAACTTTCAGTAGACCAGGTTACTCAAAGTCCCATCCAGTCTGGTCTTGAACACCTCCAGGGATGGAGCCTCCACAACTTCTCTGGGCAACCCTCAGTTTTTCAATTGCAGTAGGGTGAAAAGTCAACTTTGGAGAAAGTGATGGGACTCAGAAAAAGGAGGATCTTTTGGGGTGCAATACCAATTAAAATGAATAACAAATTTCAGCTGAAGTAGAACTGGGGAAAACTATCAATACTGACAGAGCTGTTTCAGTTGGGATTAGATTCTATTTATTTTATGTAGAATATTTTAGCAGAAGACAAGCAATTTAGCAGTGTCTGTTCTGGAACTATGCCCATGCTTGTCCAGAGATAAAGTCTATGCTTTCTTTTCCTACAAGCTTTTTTAAATTATTTGAGGTTATTTACCTTCTACTCACTAACATTTTTCCGAATTGCCCAGCTTGGTTCTCCACTCTCTCCACAGTATGAAAGCTTTATTGTTCCTTGTGAATGCTCCATCACATACCTCCTCTTAGCTCCACGCTTTGGCACATATGGCCTCTTTTGAGCTTCTGTGTGACGTTTACCTGCAGTAGACCTTGAAATGACTAACGTGAAGGTAGGCTGAGATCAGGTTAAAGTCAAGTTTCAAATGTACTCTACAACTCTTGCTGTTTCCTAGTCTCCAAAACTACTTCATTTCCTACACCAATTGCTAAAGCAATAATCCCGAAAGAGGGAGCAGTGATTTACAGTGACTGTTCTTAATACATGAACATTAATTTTGTTTATTGTACCAAGTACCAAATTTACTAGAGACATAGTCCATGACTGGCATATTGAATGAAAATATGGTATATTACTCAAGTCTATGAATATAGCTGTAGAGATTCACAGATTGCCTTCAATAGTTAGAACATAGTATATGACTAGTGCTGAGGTCATGTCCAATGTTCATTTTGCTCATTTGCTTTTGACAGTGGAGTTGAAATAGTTGCCAATTCAGAAAATGAAAGAGATTTTTTGATAATAATATATTGAAAAAGAGATATGTAAAGGTAGACTAAAATTTCATTTAATACCAAACAGAAACTATTTGTGGTTTTTAACTCCTTGAAAATTGTATTTTAAAAATACCTATTGATAGTCTGATCCTATGAAGACTCAGCACTAATCAAAGGACACATTAGTTGCCTAGTCCCATGCCTGGTAGAGAGTGTCAAAAGCGAGAACTCACAATATCTAAGCACTGTGGATGATGATATTTACAGAGTCAGTAATGATAGCTCAGTTCTCCAGCTATTCTCTTACTGAAGTAAGAGATACATTGAAATCAACTAAATTTCTCAGGATTAACAATAAGGTGACTTAGTGCAAATCATCCCCAATGGAAAAATTTCTTGTAGTCCATTGTGCAACTAAGCAGATAAGAAAAATCGGCAGTTTCCAAACACCCCAGACACTTAACAGCCAGACACATGTACAAATGCACATGCTGGGAAATGAAGTTAGCAAGTGGTGTCATTTGTTTTAGCATATGATCACTTTTGACAGGCATGAACTTGTGTCTGATGTATTTTCTTATTGGTGCTAGAAAAAGAAAAATTTAAAGCCAGGTAGGAATGTTTCTGAATATGATGCTTTCCTTTCTCCCCATTCTTTCTTTTCCTTTTCTTTCAGTAAAAACACCAGAGATGTTTAAAATCTCTAAATCATACAAGGCATATTTTTAATATCTTGTACTAGGGATAACCTTTTTAATAGTACTGGAAATCCCCATATAGCATATATAGGTGTATCCAGATGGATTGCTTCCATATGAAGGCATTTTCTTTTGCTATTTTTCATTCTATTGTATGTATCTGTAACTTATGCTTTTTATAATGAAAGGCTACTCTTAATAACCTCGTATTTATTTTATTTTTTTTTTAAGAGCAGATGTGATGAAGTGAACGAGAGCTATTGGTTTAATAAAGCACAGTCATCTTGTCTCAGATGTTACAATAAACCAGATTAGATAGACCTTTAATGATAAAGCACCAATGTTACTTTTGCTGTTGATAAATGGTCTGAAATTTCATTTTCTCTGCTCTGTGTACCTTGCATACATGCCTGTGTTTAACTATTTAGAATCTGACATTGTAACAACATGAAAGGAAAAAACCTCGGGATCTCAAAATCGCTCATTATACAAATGATGATTCCTACCTGATAGGGAGAAGTGAAAGGTGACAAATCCTTCACTCTCAATTAAATTCCCTTCATTAGAGTCTTTATACATTTCTTACCAGCATGTCAGTCAAGCAATAACAGAAAATTCAGTGTCATTATGGAAAAAAAGGCATGAAAACCTTTTTAGGTGTGGAGAGACTGGATATGAGAATATACTTCAAAGAGAGGGTCGTATTTTCCTTTTATTCCCTCAATATTTCCATGAAACTTAAGGCAATGACATCACAACAAAACAAGGTTGCCAAGATATACTATACAAAAACATGTTTTCACATGGTTACATTTTCTGCAAATTATAGTTCTTGGAATATAAATCAGAATAATTGTTTAAATCAGAGTGACTGTTGAAACAGATTTACAGAGATCAAATCAAAAATGTAATAATTCTTGTGGTTTCACTAATGCTCAGAGCACCAAATACTTCTGAAAATTTTGGTTGTCAGTTATATATAGTGTTTACATTAACATGCTGCTTGAACAGAGAAAATATATATTTTAAGATGAAAATGTGAATCCAGGGTTACAAGAATGTTTCTGAAACAGCTAAGTCATCTTGTTTCAAGTAAAACCAGATGTTTGCTTAAAGTGAAAGGCAATCATTTCTTTTAATTACGTTCACTGGTTAGGCCACCAGGAATATCCATATGTGCACACAATGATCCGATTAAAATCAAAGACCTTACGATGGAGAAAGCAATCAACAACTGAAAGACCACCAAATGACATGCGAGGCACTGACCTGGATTCCACTACCTCTGTTCACTCATTTTCACTCAGCAAGTTGAACTGGAGAGACTGTTAGAATCCACCAAGGTCCCCTGGGAGTGTAATGTCCCTAGGACCTGGAGGTATCTCTGGGAGCAGTGGCCTCCTAAATGGCTTCTCCAAATTGATGAATCTGGACTAGACACATTTCTCAACTCTGCTCAAGGTCAATACCTGCAAAAACATTCAATATGCTGTAAGGAAACAGATGCAACATTCTTCTTTGGTCATTTCAGCCTTTGGGATGTATGGCATTGTGGTGACTATAGTGGTAGAGAGAAACTCAGAAAGTGTTTTCCATAAATACTTCCCCAGAAGAGAAGGGGATGGACAAATAAATGGAGAAAGCAAGTGGATTTTTCTCCTGATATCCTGCCTTTAGATGCCACATAACTTGGCAGAGACTGTAAGCACAAAAGATTAGCATGAGGTCTCTTAAATAACTCATAACTCTAATAGCTCTTCCTGTCCTGGGCATTTCACATTCACTTATCACCTGAATTTTGGTAAGTGACTGATGGCTTTGAAAGTTTACAACACTTTTTGTAATGTGAAATTTCTATTAAAAATTATGTCGGTCATATATATAAGGATCTATTCTTAGTCCTTCTCGGAAGGAATACAAAAGGGTCTGGCCTGTGTCAGGAGATGCATCTTCTACTCTCTTACAGAGCAAATGAACACCTGGGAACTGACATCTATCCTTAGCTCTTCTATGATCCTGCCAGCAGACAAGTACAGCTCTATAGCCATCAATCTCAATGACAATTACATATTTTATATCAAAAATTGTATATTTATTTACTATGAAATATATACATAATATTCACATAAACATGCATGCACATGAACAGCACTTATATGTATGTAATATGTAGCAGGCATAAAATAGCATCATATCCTCTGACTTCTTTTTTTTATAATACTCTTTCTAGAGCAGATAATTTTCTCCAGGAAGATTTGGCAAGTTAATAACTTCTTCTGCCCATACTTTTCAACTGGTACTGCCTCACCTTCAAGGTGCAGCACCTTTTTTCTGTGGCACACATTTGAGCCTACTTTTACCTTTTGCTTGAGATTGTTCAGTTTTCGGGTGGTCTTTTATGTCAAACAGATTCTTCACTAGTTTATGAAAAAGAAAAGAAGAAGAAAAAAGAAGGAAAGAACACTTTGCTTAGTAAAAGATATTCTCTGGCCATGTGCATTTGTCAGAAAAGCTGGCATTTTCAGGCCAGGCTGAATACATAATCAGATGATTAAATGTCTTTACAAAAAAAAAAAATTGCTAAAAGCATATGGCTCCAGTGAAATCATTAGGATTTTTAACTAACTGTAATCTCAATGAACCAAAGAACCATCTCTTTCTATTTTCCTATTTTACTTCTGCCATGATGGGGTAGTTTATTTTACACATGTATTTTGCATGGGGAAGGTGTTGTCTTCTGATTGTGCATGATCTTGGATCAATTGCAGTATTGTTTTGCTTTTGTTTTCTAGTCCATTCTTTTCAGCAGTATCTCTCACCAAAGAAAAGACCTTTTTACTTCCATCCTTACTGCTCTGCAACACCACCTTTCTCTCACCTAAGCTTTACACTCAGCCTTAGATTAAGTTCAGCCTCTACAGTGTTCTTCAATAAGCTTGAATACCTATATGTAAAACCAGTGTCCATGTGTACTGGTTTGTGGGGGCTGAGATTGGGGGGGTTAAAGGGGGGGCATGGGGCTTGGGGGTGTTCTTGGATTTTGGGAAGCGGAAGAATNGCAGCAAGAGCTCCTCATTTCCTGGAGCCGCTCCCCCACCACCCCTGGCTGGGGCTGGGCAGCGGCTTTTCGCCCCGGGCTCCTGGGAGCATGGGGGCCGATCACCGGCCGTCGCCGCGCATGGCCCCGGGGCCGTCTTGTGTAGTGTAGCCCAGATGGCTTCTGTTCCTGCCCATTGTCCCCCTTCCTTGCGAAGTGTGTGGCTGGAACTGTCCCTTCCCGCACGGGCACGGTGGCTTCCCGGGGCGAGCAGCGGCCTGGGGGCACGGCTACGGAGAAGGCCCAGCGTCCCTCCAGGGCGACGGTGGCTCCCCACCTCCACCGCAGAGCGCGGGCAGTGGCACGCAGCCCCGGGCCAGCGTGGCCGGGAATTTCAGCACCACGGCTGCGAACAGACAGTGATAAGAGGGCTCGCCCTGGCACCGTGTTGGCGCTTTGGCATCTCTGAGTGCTGCCGCCATGAGAACAAAGATGGCGGGAGGGACTGAAACTCGTCAGTTCTATATCGAGAAAACCCCGGAAACTGAGGCAGGGCCCGGCTGGCTGGACGAGTGGGAAGCCGGCTGGACCAGGAAGAAGGTGACGATATTCACGCGAGACGGAGAAGGCTTAAAAGTCGAGGCACGGCCCCGCCCCGGGCTCTTTCTTCTTGGCTGCCGTTGGGAGGAGAAGGCTCACAGCCCCAGTGTCCAGCGCCTGCAGACCCCACGGCGGGATTCCACCCATTTCTCTCAATCCGNGGGGGGGGTGTGTTCCCTTTTTTGTGTGTTTTTTTCTTGCATGTTGGGTGTCCCTCAGTGTAATTCTGGGGTCTTCGGTGGGTTACCCCTACCTCTCTCATTCAAATTCCTTGTAATAAATTGTTCACCTGTTGAGTATTCTATTCAGTTTTCTGTCACTTTTATTGAACCTGCCCCCTGAATGCTAAAAGTTGGATTAAACCACCACACCATGACAACTTTATTTTTGTCTTGCAAGTCCTGTATAGTCTTTTAAATATTCCTCTTTCACATGGCTTCTCTCAACTGTCAGTGTTCTCACAGATCCCTCTGTACATTGTATCCAATCCCTTAAAGCTCCTCTCATTGTTTTGACTAATAAGTAGTTACATTAAAAATTTGGGTCAGGATATTTAGAGGGGAAAAATCTTCAGACCCTGCAAGTTTAGTAGCAGACACATGATTTTTGTTGATTATCTAGATAAGTAGATATGTTGCCAGGAATATCTTCTTCAAGACATACTCCTGTCTTGAAATACATTTTCACCAGCTTTCAACATGAGACAGGAACCAAAGTAAATTAGCACTGAAGTGGATGACCTCCAAGAACTTCTGGCATAGCCTAACGGAAAGTAGATGGCATTAATGCTGATACAGAAGAGTAGCAGGCAGGCTAATTTGTAACCCAGTAGGATCCCACAATGTATCCAAAATATAATTTATTAGTAGAAATTATATAATACAGTTAAGGCAGATTTTATTGTTTACTTATCCAAGTCGTAAAATATACAAGCACAAGAAATATAAACAACAGCAAAACAAGCTGAGCAAAGGCAAGCTTTCAGCCAGATTAATTACCTCTAAATTCTAAATGTTATCACATGATGGATGGCTGCTGGAGTCCACGAAGGACTAGACCAACTCCTTATTCCACCCAGACCACCCCTATCAAGGATACTTGCATCCAACTGTATTATCACATACCCTGCCTCAAAACAGAAAATTTAATTTTCTCATCAGCATCTAGTGAGTCTTCTGCCAGAAAAGGGCCTACTCCATACATTTCTCTGGACCAGCTTTTGCAGATAGATTGTTCTTTTCCACTGTGTTTGAAGGAACAGTGAAGAATATCTCCCTTCCTTACTGTGCTGGCCTGGATGAGTTTTTTTAGTCTAGTTTTTATGACCTTTCCATCACTAAATTCTAATCATTTGCAAGTGATATGTTAAGTGGTACAAGCAATATCTGTTACATATACTGTGAGTTCATGCTCATTCTTATTTATTATTCTTTTCCATACTGCTCCAGGAGTAGCACATCTATTTGTATATAGTTCTCTCCATGCCACACCACTAAATATCCCATTGCTAATCTGAGGGCAATTTAGGAAAAGGATATAAAATCAGAGGATAACATCATAAGGGTCATAACATAAAGAGTCACAAATTATATCAGTAACACATTCAGTATTTCCACATGAACACATAGGGTCCACATAATCACCATTATTGACACATTCATTTCAGGTTTTAGATCCTCCAGTGACCAGCCTCTCCAGAAAATTTATTTCATGCCTCAACTGTAACTTTTATTCCTAATTTTGTTATATTAACAAAATAGTCCCTCTCTGTAAGTAAAATTTCTTACATCTCATTCTATGCATCGTGGCTGTGAAGAGCAGATTATTTCACTTTCTGGTATTTTAAAGATTACTGAAAAACATCTGTTTTTTAAACCTCCTGATTAAATGGGCTGGTTTCAGCATATCTGGAATGACTTGGTTAACAGAATGAACATCATACAAGTGACGTGAGCAATTTCAACCAATCTTTCTACTTCAAACTAGGCAAAAAAAAAATTCTAGAATTCGCAGATAAATTGTATATTGGATGGAAATGTCCTTGTAAAATATCAGAAGCTTGGGAAATGAATTAATTATTACTACTTTATTAACGTGGTTTAAATGAGAAAAGTTCAATATTTGTCTTTTCCTCTCCTACTTCTCATTTCACTTAACCAGAAAATGAACTCAGTGTTTAACAAAGGTGTGTTTTATATCAAACAATATTTAATTACTACATTTGTTTAATGATTAAGCAGTCTGAAATGCAATCATTATTATGGTTTATAGATAAGAGAAAAACATTTGAAAGGATCTTAAGTAAACTACAAAAACATGGACTAATCTTATGAACAAATGCAAATCCATAATCCTGCTTAGGCCATGGTCTGCTGGTAATGCATTCGCAATTAAAGTACTTTGTGATTTATGGAAGTCAAAAAGGAAATTACTCAGAACCATCTACACAGGATACTTGTAACTAGCTCCCCCTCTCCCAAAGGACAGGACTTTGCCATGGCTCAGCTGAGATCTCTGACTTGTTCTGCAAAATGTTTGCTCGACTTCTTCAACTTCATCTTTTAAATGTGTTCAGCTCAGTAAGATAACTGGCACAGTATCCAAGACTTATAATTACTGTATCAATCCTTATATTTTCTAACAAATGGAGGACTCTATTTTTATTCTATTACTTGAGGAAAATGTTCAGATTTCCCTTGTCATCTAGAACTCTGCACCAATAAATATGATTTCATTTTTAAAATTTGATACAGTTTCAGTCTGTTCTAATTATTAGAATATCTATGCAGGATATTAATATTAGTGGTAATGATAAAAATAAAAAATTTGTTAAGAATCAAAATTCTGAAGTTGTTTTAATTTGAAAACCTTTGCAAATCTTTTCACTTATTTTTATAAAGCAAACATTATTTAAAGTTGCCACATTGAGGCCATTTTAATGGAATATGTAAGTTATAGGAAAAATCAATTCATGAAGCCTTAAGCAAAATATCTGTGAATTCATCAGAAATCCCCATGGGACAAAAATACAATAACATAAGGCAAGAAAAAAAGCGACTTGCAATCATGAATACAGGTTGCTCTTGTTGATCCTCCTTTACTCATAAATTTTCTTATAAGAAAGCTGGCAATGAACAACAAATTTGTTGGCATTGAGGAAAAAGATGTGATACAAGGTTTCTGTAAAAGCAAGCCCCTGATTCTATGATATTCACCTGTACTTTTTGTCTCCACTGTAAAAGAAATCTTTTGTGGAGAGCCCCAGTAGCAGAGCTTAATGACAGTATGCCAGCATTAGTCTTGGCCTAGGAGATGGAACTGATTTTACAAGTGAAAAATTAACTACCTGACCTTGGGGGGAAAAAATGCAAACAAAAAAATATGATTCCATGCCACATACTGAGTTAAAGAAATGAGAAGCCCTCATTCTCTGTGAAGTTTTTCATTGCTTATTAGTAAGTGCAGATATGCATTTTAAGGACTACAGTAATGGATGGCAGTGATACATCTGGGATCTGAAATAATTGCACTTTTGAATTTCATTGGAACCGTGAACATACAGGATCCACAAATAACTGGTACTTCCAGTCTATTTGATCTTCACAATGCCTTTGGGAAAACTGACTACTAACAAATACCAAAGAAAAATTGGTAAAAAGCTTTGTTCAGTGGCAAAAGCCTACACCAAATGAGATTCTAACTCATCTTTCCTTTTGAAAGCTGTAAATGCCTGATGACTGACTTTGCTCTGTCAACTGCAGATGACTTTCAGCCAATATCTACAGATAAAGAGGCTGCAGAAACCAGTTGCAATGGGAAGTAGACTGGGGAAATTGACCCTTCTAATTGCCAAGAGAGCCAGGACATGGTGAGACTCCAGCTCTGCAAATGCAGACAAAGAGACCTGCAGGCACAATTTTGTCAGCTACAACCTCCCAGCCCATTTATGTGGCTCACAGGCCTCTTCCCTGTTGCAGTCAAAAATGATCTCATGATCATATCAACATACCCCAAGGGAACTTGGAGGAACTGTGCACGCTGTGATTGTGGCCTCGCAGGTGCAGCCTAGGCCATATGTACCCTGATGGGTTTAAGGTGCAGGGATGAGAGGTGGAAGTAAGAATCTGAAAGAAGTGACCCTTCACACATTCCCCATCCCTCCAAGCAGCAGATCCAGAGGAGGCTTGGAATTTGCATGAGAAGACTATAAAGTGTCTATTAGTAGAACTGTCACCATCAATATCACAGTTGCACATGCATTAGACTTGCAAACAGCAGCATTATAATAAATTTCAAGGAATTTCTGGCATTTCCCACTGTAAGGGATGCCAATCTTGCTTGGGATAGGGAATATGAGTGCAGGGAAAGGTTTTATTTGGCCCACAGTCATGTTATTTTTGTCATATTAGACATTACAAAAGAATTCTCTACTGCGAGAGAGGTGAGGCCCTGGAACAGGTTGCCCAGAGAAGTTGTAGATTCCCCATTCCTGGAAGTGTTCTAGGATAGGTTGGATGGGGCTTTGAAATGGTTAAATGAAAGGTGTCCCTGTCCATGGCAGGGGGATTGGAACTAGATGATCTTTAACATCTCTTCCAACCCAAACCATTCTATGATTCTGCATTTCCCAACTTGCCAATAAATTTGGCCTTGTTCACCAAATTCAACCACATTTGTTGGCGGAACATACAATTTGTACATATCAAGCTCCTAAGAGATTTGAAAAATAGACAACTGGATTAAAAGAAGGCCAAAGGTTATCATCCCTACTGTCAGAAAAGCTACTGAGTCTGTGCAATGACATTAGCAGGAACCAGAAAAACCATTCAGAAAGATTCCAAAAGGTTCTGAAGCAAGGCTTATTCAGGTCTGCTCTTCATGCGAATGATTTACATTTTATTTTTGTTTATTACTTGCTTGTTCAGGGTCTCCTGAGGGAGCTGCATGCTTACCTTGTTTCTCACTTCATGGTGAAATACTTTTTCTGACAATAAGACCTTGAAGAAATATCTCAGATTTTCTGGGAAACAGGATTCTGATATAATTATCACATCCAGTTGATTGACATTATTTTTTTCACCAATGCACACACATTTTGTGCCCCAAGAAATCTGTTTGGAGTCAAATAAGAAGCAACATTTTCTTTGTTTCCCAAAGGAAGTAGCTGAACTCCAACAAATTCATAGTTTGCAGAAAAACGGTTGTGAAGTCAGATTAGAGATACCCCTTATTACTGAATCAAATATCTTTCCATTGTTTCTGCTTTACTGTGATGTCTTCTTAAGAAAGCTACACTTATGATCATAAAAAATGTAGAAAATTCTGTGATAATCTAGATTTCATTCTAATCATCATGTTATAAATCACAGCATTAAAGAATTAACAAGGTTGGAAAAGACCTTTGAGATCATCAAGTCCAACCTATTACCAACATCACCTCATCAACTAAACCATGGCACTGAATGCCACATCCAGTCTCCTTTTAAACACTTCCAGGGATGATGACTCTACCACCTCCCTAGGTAACCTATTCCAATGGCAAATCACTCTTTCTGTGAAAATTTTTTTCCTAACATCCAGCCTAAACTTCCCCTGACACAGCTTGAGACTGTGTCCTCTCATTCTGTCACTGGGAGTAGTAGTAGTAGATGTCTCTGTGGTTTGAGGCATACATGACTGTATGGAAAAACAAGGCCCTTCCCAACCATGTCTCTATGTATGTTGCATGCATCACAGAACCACAGAATATGTCAGGTTGGAAGGGATCCACAAGGATCATCAAGTCCAACTCTTAACCCTGCACAGGAGTCACACTATATGTCTGGGAGCATCAACCAAATGCTTCCTGAACACTGTCAGATTTGGTGCTGTGACCACTTCCATAGGGGGCCTGTTCCAGTGCCCAACCACTCTCTGGGTGAAGAACTTTTTCCTAATATTCAAACTCAACCTGAAATAACTTCAGGACATTCCCTCAAATCCTGTCACTGGAGATCAGTGCCTTCCCCTCCTCTTCCCCTCACAAAGAAGTTGTAACTGCAGTGAGGTCTCCCCTCAGTCTCTTCTCCAGGCTGAACAGACCAAGTGCCTCCAGCTGCTCCTCATGCTGCTTCCCCTTCACTGTCTTCACTGCCTTCCTTTGGGCAGTCTCTAATAGCTTAATATCTTTCTTATATTGTGGTGCCCCAAACTGCCACAATATTCAAGGTGAGGCTGCATCAGTGCAGAGCAGAGCTGGACAGTCACCTCCCTCAACCAGCTGGTGATGCTTTGCTTGATGCCCTCCAGGACACGGTTGGCGCTCCTGGCTGCCAGGGCACTGCTGACTCATATTCAACTTGCCATCAATCAGGACCCCCACATCCCTTTCTGTGGCACTGCTTTCCAGTATCTCATCCGCAAGTCTGTCAGTACATCTGGAGTTGCCCCATCCCTGGTGCAGAAGCCAGCACTCCCTGTGTTGGAGTTCATGTGGTTCGAGACTGATGATCTCTCTGATTTGCTGAGTTCTCTCAGCAGGGCCTCCCTACCTCTGAGAGAATCAACAGCTCCTCCCATTTTCGTGTCATCTGAAAACTTGCTCAGTGTCCCTTCCAGTCCTGCATCCAAGTCCTTTATGAAGATGTTGAAAAGCACAGGGCCTAAGATGGAACCCTGTGGAACCCCACTAGTAACATGACACCAGTCTGATATCAATCCACTGTTACCCTCTGATCTCAACCCGGGAGCCATTTTCTCACCTACCACATGATGTGTTTATCCAGCTGTGGGCTGGATATTTTGTCCAGAAGGATCATGTGAGAGAACGTATCAAAAGCTTTACTGAAATCCAAAAAGATTACATTCAACTGGATTTCCTAGATCAACTAGGTGGGTTACTTTGTCATAGAAGGCATCTTCACAACTGAAAGAGAAATGTTATTGGGAATACAAGAAGCTGCAATTCTACCAGCATGTTCCAAGATTTCTGCAAGTTCGAGGCAATACGTATGACTCTGTTACACGGAGGTGATCTACAGGAGTGACCTTGGACAACAACATAACACAGCTCTACTGCTTCCACAATACTGGGAACTGACCTTTCTTAACAAGTTCAGTGAGGAGGGAGGGATTCCACTTTAGCATTATACAAGAGTAATTGTTACAGTACATTTCCTTTCATGCTTTCTTACATCTCACAGCCCAATAGGCACATCTGATTCACTTATGTGTAGACCACTTTTTATAAAATCCTTATAGTAGTTTTTACTGATACATACAACATCATCTCCTCCTTCCTTCTGGAAAGAAAACCCTCTTTCTTTCAATAACTCACCAATAAAACATTGTGACCCAGCTCCCCTGGTGTTACAACCCTAACAGATATTTTAATCCACAAAAATCCACAAATCATACCAAGATGCAAACGTCAGTCATTCTCACAGTTTCTGCTCTTTACTTCTGCTGTTTTGTGGCCCCTGGGGATTAGTCTTTGTGATCTAAGAAGACAGTTTTAGTACTGAGATAAAAGTATGGGATAAAAGTATGGGATAATTGAAGAAATTGTTAAGTATTGAATACTGAGTATATTACTGAAGCAAATTGCTATTGGTTTAGAATTATTCTGGAAATATATGTCAAGCTTATCTTTTGATATTTCAAAGGCACTGGAATTAATGTCTGCATAACGTGTGACAATCTTGGATCCTATAATTTTAAAGTATTCTGCAGCATTCATTTGTACATGTGAATATTTACAAATTGTTAACTCCCACCTTATTAGATTTAGTTTCAGGTGAGTTCTTCAGAGACTGATGTATCCCTTTTCTCTCACATCATCTCATTGATCTTTATGGATCTTTGCGCGGTGGGCATCAAAATAAAGCCCCAAAGTGTTTTTCACCAAATCTGAGAAGCTATTGATGAATGAAACCATTAATCCACATTAGGAGACTCTGTTTGTAGGAGCTTGTTTATAGCTGTTTATCAACCATCATTTTTCATCCTTTTTAAAGAAGTTACCTTTTTTTTCACCTGTTTAAAATTGTTTATTGGGATCTATTGCTTAGGCACATTACTTCCATTTAATGTTATGCTGATTCCATGCCCTTTCCATCTCAATGAAAGAACATCATCAAAAATTAAAATAGATAACACTGACCTTTTTCTCTTCTCATCAGTGTAATATGTTGCTGTAATATTATTTCTACATTGAAGTATTTTAAAATCTATTTTCATAAGGAAATGCCAGTTGCATTTAATTAATTTCTTCAAATTTATTATGAATCAGGTTGACCAATACATATTCCACATTTTTGTCTGAAATCAGCATGCCCCTTACAATCCTGTAATTGCCAACATCACCATATTTATTCTTTTTGCGTTTAGTCTTTGCATTATCATTCTTCCAACATTCTGGCATTTCCAACGTCTTGAAATACGCACTGAAAGAGAATGCTGTTGATTGTAAAATCTTCCTTGGGCAGCTATTTTAAAATTCTCAATGGAAAAAAATCTGTATCTAACAATGATCATTATTTAAGAATGATGATTATTACTAGACAATAATATTTTATATCATATATTATCTATCTTTTTCTTTCAACTTGGAATAAAAAGTTATTAAATGCAGATGTCTTTGTATGTATTGTTATTTGCTGTACAAAAAATGGATCAATAACCATGTTAATTTTATTTATGTTTCCCTAAAAGTGCTCTCTTCATATTGTCCTTAATACTAACAGCCAGATTTCTTCTTTATGGTGTCAGTTTTCTACAGCTCTCAATATTAAAAAAAAAAAATCCACATTATAAATTGCTTTCTTGTTACACCTGTTACAGATATAGGTATAGTTACTGCTGCTTTTATTAGTAAGTGTTTTGGTTTTTTAAAAAAGATTTTCAGTTGTGGGATTACTCTGTTTAGAGTTTGAAGCAAACAGTTTTTAATTACCATTCACATTTTTCTCATTAAATTTTTCCTCCCAGATGATTTGGTTTGTAATTGTTTTCAGCTTTGTGAAACTGATCTTTTTTAAAGGACACAGGGTATGCATGCACAGGCACACACGCACAGGCACACAGGCTGCAGACATTAATACAGTGGGGGGGGGGGGTGTGTGTATTCAGAAGTGCGTGCGGGTGTGTGTCCATGTGTGAATTGTACAGCCATGCACAGATGGTTAGGATTTTATCATGCTTATTCAAAGCAACTACAATCAAGTCCCAAACACAAAAAAAAAAAATAAAAAAATAAATTTTTCTACTAACTTGGTGTCTAAAGTAGAGTTGTCCCATGCTGTATAAAATACATTCTAACTTGGGCAGTCAACATGCACAATATTTTTAAGTTCCTGGGACATTCAGTTCTGGTAGAATGCTGCTAGCAGACAACATTTTCCAGGCTCCTGAAGTCCCCAAAAGGAATCCTTCATCTTCCTCTAGTCACTGAAAACTGGTGATGTTTATTTGATTTGGTTGTCGTGACCAATACTGACAGTAATTCAGAAATAAATTAAGATCAAAATATGAAAAGCAACATAACAAAATATAAATGCAATATACAATTCAATATTGAATTATAATCTTGTTAACATTAAGTAAGATGGTCAGAAAATACCAAAGGCAATGAATCAGATGTTAAAGTGAACAAGTGACTTCATGGGCAGAGGTCACAAAAACAATCTGATCAAACCCAAAAAGAAGTATGCACTTGTGGTGCCAGATAGAATAATTTTGTTTTAAAAATTTAAAATAAATATATCTGTCTTATTCAGATAGGGGTAATTTTGCACTAGTGGTCCCTAATATTCTTATATGTAGTGAAACAAAGCTTTTTGTCTCTGATGAACTTAGAAAAGACGGGTTGGGGTCATTGCTGGTGTTTATTACATCACTGTTTTTCCAGCTGTACACAACGGTACCTCAGTAGTTACCCAAGATCTGTTTTGTAGCCCTGTGAGAGATTACAGTGCCTCACCTGAAGGATTCAGTGCCATTTTAGGCACTTAGCTGTGTCCTACCTGGCCTCTAACTGAGTCTGCAGAAAAAAAAGTTTCCTGACGTCCTGAGACCTGTCTCCCAGCTCAACTCAGATGTCTTGGGTAATTTGATGCACATCAAATGCCCCTAGGCGCCCATCTTTAAGCAACAGAGTCCCACCAATAGACTCTAGTTTGGGTGGACAGGATTTCTTTCTTAGCAGGTTGGCCTTCTGCAAAGAATTTTCAATGTAAGTTTCACATTTAATGATTTTTTTTATTTATTATTTGTGTTTCCTTTATTATCAATATGATAATACATTTTCTACACTTAATACCATTGCTATGTAGGAATTCATACCTTATCTGTACTGATCCTCATTTTCTTATCAGTTCTTGACTTTCACTATTTAAGTAAAATTCTGACTTTGGTTTTTCTGATGCAAAAATTTGCATGGTTCTCAGGGCTCTCCTGCCTCTCCTCCTTCTGTCAGCACTGTGCTTTCTAGCTAGTTTCACTGTGAAATTCCCAAGAACTCCAGTTCTCCAGAAGTTCTTCAAAAAAATCCTTAGTGTCTGACATACAGCCTCTTTCTCCACCAGAAGTAATCAAATGCTTCAATAAACTGCAAGAGCCTTGTAAAGATTGGAAAAGGGTTGGCCAAGCTATTCAACTCTCCATCCCATGCAAGAGCAGGGTATATTCCACATTGGCTACACTGAGACCTGACAACTAGGGAGTGCCTTCAGCAAGTCTGGTTCTGGACTCCTTCCTTTTTCGAATTTAAGAAAGATAATTTCTTACAAGTGTCTCATTTGGTGGCCTGGTCATCAGTTCTTTCTTGAATACTAAATAATAATGCAAAATGGTGAATAATGTTAATAACCATTAATAAATTCTTCAAAATATATCAGAACCTTCTTAGTGCCTAACTAGGACTGTCACAATACTTTTCAACTGATTAGTCTCTACAGTATAACTAGTACTGGTCCTCCCAAAACTGAAATCTTTTCATTTTGCAGAGTCAAGAGAGCAAACTGAGGACCACAACTGCACATCAGAGAAACCACATACATATCAGACATGCTTTTACCCCACTGAGATTTTGAACTAAAACTTTCATTGAAATTATCATATCTTCATAGATGTTATTTAAAGGAGCATACCTGTGTAGATGTTAGTTTGCTCAGAGACAAATCATACATAATGCTAATCATACATTTAATAATCTTCTTGGTAAGGGGCAAGATAAAAATTAGTAATTTCATTTAAATGTGCTGTTTTGGGATCACTCAAAAGTCACCAGAAATAGACGAAGGAAACTCCAGGGAGGTTTCATTCCACTCATTTCAGGATGGAATTAAACAACATTCTGATGTTTCTATTTCCCTACAGGGAGCATGTAGGAGCATGTCAGACACTCAAACAGTTGAACTTGACTTTACAAAATCCCCCATTAAAGTGAGAAATCCCTTTTTTCTATATAACATCATTAATGACCATTAAAAACATTATATCTATCCTCTGCTTTTGTTAAGATCTTGATTTATAGCAGCCTTTAGGACATTATCTACAGATTATGTTGACAGATTAATCACACAGTATGTTAGGTAAAATTATGGCACTTCATATCACATCTCCAACACTACAAGTATGAAGAAAACAACAATTAGTATGCCTTAATCTTCTATTTGAGCACAGTTTTCATTTGGGCTCTTCTGATGCTCTAATGTTTAAAAACCCAAACAATAAACCAGGATGTTTTTACCATGATTGTGTAGCAGCTCATGTAGTGGTTAAATTTAATGTTCTCATTAACTGTGTCAAAAATCAAGCTATTACATACAAGTATGCAAATGCAGTGGTGACAGGGACCTCAGACAGACCTGTGTTGGTTGGATCAGTGCACACACTGATGTCTTGAACCATAGCTAGAGCTTCTGGGAACTGCTGATACACAAATAGAACTAGTTACCATTAGCAGAAATAGAGAGGGGACACTTAGTTAATGTCTGCATGGGGCACTACTGCAGCATTCTTGAAAGCAAAACTTTCTGAAGTCTCCCAGTCGCTGAAGCTGAGCTTTATCAGAACACAAAACATTGATTTGTGTTTCAGCACTTCTTGGTACCTTTTGGCCCTGATGTTGGACAAGGCTGCTATGAGCTACTCTAATATTATCAACCTCATCATCATCAACCACACTGCTGATTTTTGAAAACATGTCCCCCAATATGCTTGAATATCATTATGGACCCTGTGAAAGGAGTTAGACATGGCCCTGACATCCATGAATATTGCTCCTCCTGAAATCTGTGGGAGTTATGTCTACATCTGAGGGCAGAGTTCGGACCATAAAGTTTAAGTACAAGCATCTGGGCACAATTTTCTCCAGTGAGCAGGATTCCAAGTTTCTGTAACATCTGCTGTGGGAACTATAAGTACTTTATATTAATGTTTCAGACTGCGTTAGCTATAATCACCTTTTTTAATGGGAACAAATGCAGTCATCTCCACCTGGTGATTCCAGTGATGCAGACACCTGTCTGCTAGGAATTGGACTAAGACCATCAGCACATTTTGCACAAGCAGGTGAAGGGCTATGAGATGATAATGGCCTAAGGTTATAATTTGCAAGTGACCCATGCATGCTGGGTGTTTTCCAGCAGACATCATTGTCAGATAAGCACTTGTTTCTCTGTAGGGACTCAGCTAGCTCTATCACTTCATATTTTTGCAAACTCTTTGGCTATGAGGTAACAAATGCATGCAAACATAGGAAATAAAAGAAATCTTTAGCAGTGCTATGTGTACAGATTATGCTGTGGAAACTATTCTTTTTTTTTTAATTGGTTCCCTAACTATACATATAAATATACAGCTACCAATGATTTCATGTTTCCCAATACCATCAATAGTCCTCTTAGCTGTGGCTCCTTGATGTTAGTTTTCAATCTTATTATGCATATGATCCTGATTAAGAAAAAGTACTTGACTACATTTTTTGCAAAAAAAATTAAATTTTCCCATCTATCTAGTTAAGAAAACAGTGAAAAAAAGAAGAGTCACACATCTAACACTGAGGTGTATGTTGCCTTTTATATGATGTTATTTATACTTGAGTCAGTCAGATTAAAAGAACCTGGAATAAATCCACACCATCACTTTTTTACTACAGCTGTAAAATGATATTATAATAAAAGATAAGCTGCAGTTGAACTCTAGATGGAGTTATAAAGAGAGTTAATGTACCCACATGCACTTTAGCTAAAAATAAATCCTCCAAGAATCTCTTTATTGGAGGAGAAATATTTTACCTCTCCTGCTCTGATGTTAAATTTAGTTTCAAAATTGTCCAAAGGGCAACATTTTCAGCTGCATTTTTTGATGATTTCTTACTGCCTGACCTGTGAAAATGAGTTGAAGCAAAGTAAAATTTAGCAGCAAACCTTTCCCATTTTTGCTGTGATAGACTGGTGATAACTGGCATACCATTCCCTATGAAAAGAATGAATATCTTTTGAAGCACAGACAGTGATTTACTCTATTTGAGTACAAAAGTAAATCCAGCCCTAAATCCCTGATACAGTACCAGCTCGTACCCTTGTGTGACGTCAGCATCAAGAGAAGGTGTTTCTGAAATTACAAAGACAGCTGTATGGATATATATATTTACTATACATATAAGCAGAATCCATACAATGGAAGAATGAATTGCAAGATGGAAGAATGGATTGATATCCCAACATCCTATAGAAAAAAACAAAACATGGAAATCTTTTCACCACTAATAACGGAGAAACCACTGAGCAATAATTTTGTTTGCAATAACCCCATGCAGAGCTATAAGCTGGGGTTGGAGTGGCTGGAGCGTGGGCAGACAGAGAGAGACTTGGGAGTGCTGATGGATGGGAGACCTGACATGAGCCAGCAGTGTGCCCAGGTGGCCAAGAAGGCCAATGGCATCCTGGCCTGCATCAGGAATGGTGCGGCCAGCAGGACTAGGGAAGTTATCCTTCCCCTGTACTCGGCACTGGTTAGGCCTCACCTTGAGCACTGTGTCCAGTTCTGGGCCTAACAGTAGAAGAAAGATGTAGAGTTACTGGAACATGTTCAGAGTATCACAGTATCAGTAAGGTTGGAAAAGACCTTAGAGATCAAGTCCAACCTATAATCTAACAGCAACCCATCATCTAAATCATGGCAGCAAGTGCCTCTTCTAGCCTAGTCTTGCACACCTCCAGGGCAATGAGGATGGTGAAGGAGCTGGAGCACAAGCCCTGTGAGGAGTGGTTGATGGACCTGGGGTTGTTTAGTCTGGAGAAGAAGAGACTCAGGGGTGACCTTATTGCTGTCTATAACTACCTGAAAGGAGGTTGTAGTCAGGCAGGGGTCGGTCTCTTCTCTCAGGCAACTGGCGACAGAACAAGAGGACACAGTCTCAACCTCCATCAGGGGAGGTTTAGGCTTGATATTAGGAAGAAGTTCTTCACTGAAAGGGTGATCTGCCATCGGAATGGGCTTCCCAGGGAGGTGGTGGAGTCACCGATTCTGGAGGTGTTCAAGAGTCGGCTGGATGAGGTGCTCGGTGCCATGGTTTAGATGATGGGTTGCTGTTAGATTATAGGCCAGACTTGATGATCTCTAAGGTCTCTTCCAACCTTGCTGCTACTGTGATACTGTAACATTCATCTTCCTTTAATGAACCCCAGTATGACTATCCTGGTGTTAAAATCAATCCCCCATAGAATAATGGCATGCAAGGGTGCTCCACTTCTCTTCAAAAGCTGAGGGAGAATCTTCTCTGCACTTGTAATTCAAAGGTGGCAGCACCTCAATGCAGCTTTGCATTCTTGGATCATCACAAATTTATTGTCAGAGCTTTTTAACCATGCACCATGTGTTTGCTAAGTCATAAAGCCAAGTAACAGAGGTACTTCTAATACTTGCCTCTGAGTCAAGGGTTAGTAGGCTAACTACCAATGTAGCTGAGAAAGGTTGGTTTGTTAAAGCCAACATAAAGTCAATATGAGAGTATAATTTTCCTGTGCTTGTGATTTTATTCCTACTGATTCCAGCTCCAAGCATTGAGATGGACTGATGAATGCATGTTTTTACTGGATAATCAGATAGGGGACTCACAGACAAAAAAAAACCCACAGAATTTTATTTTTACCATACTTAAGTTGTTGCTAGGGAGTAGATTTTCTTCCATGAAAAATAAAATGAACTTGAATAGATTGAAATTCTCCAGCTTGAACTGCATGTTATTAACACTGGCTAAGAAAAGTTCTAAGTTTTTGGCACCTTCAAGTAGTATGCCTTCAAAAGGAAAATTTAATAAGTTGCTTCTTACCACAAGAATGGACCATAAGCGGTACTGCCGGTCAAAAGCTTTAAACTCCTCAGTTATTTGGATGGGAACGGCATTCAAGAACCTTTCTGGATTCACCAATGTTGTGGGAACCTTCCCCTTACACTTGGCTTGGGAAGTGTGAATTCTTATTTTGGAAAGAGCCTGGGGACCTTGCCAAAGCTAATATTCTGGGGTCCATATGTGTTAAGTGATCAGCAATTCTGGAACACAGCATCAGACAGTCAAATGGGGGAAGACTCTTAGAGATGCTTCAGCCAAGGAAAGGAATTTGGATTTTCTCAGGAATAACTTTAAAGCAGAGAAATGGACAAGAATAGATCATTTCAAGTTTGGAAAAATTTAAGACAGGAGAACTTTTGTCCAGGCTATGTGCATCACACGCTGTCTTGGGGGGGCAATTTTCTTTGTTGCTATAAGTGACAAGCATTTTCCTTAACATCAGCTGTGTAAAATGAAGTGTCACTGTGCTCAGGATTACGATTTTGGAGACTAGAACAGAACACATTTTTTAATAAAACTTTTCTACATTCATTGGAATGACTATATGTGAGCTAGAGCAAGAATTCTGAGAGTGATAAAGCACCAAATATCTAGAGGTGTTATTTGCCTGTTCAAAAATACAAATTATTGTGTAACCCAATGTTACACCAGAATTTGGCTAGCACTGAAAAACAAGAACAATCCTTTATCTTTTCACTTTAGTGTTTTTCTACCAAGGCTCTAGGTGCTATCTCATACATAAGGGCTTATAGGTAGGAGAAATTAACACAGCCTACAGGAGACTTATAATAGCTTTGATGGCTATCCTCAAAATAAGACTTCCGTGATTCCACCTCATTTGCAAATGTTTAAAAATTTTACAAATTATTCCACCTCTGTTTACAAATGAGGTGGAATGAGGTGCCCCGTTCTTCAAGAAAAAAAAATTGAGGTGCTGGGTTAAAAAGCCGGTGAAAGGTCTAGATAGTAAGTAATATGAGGCACAGCTGAGGGAGTTGGGGGTGTTTAGCCTGGGGAAAAGGAGACTCAAGTGGGGACCTCATCTCTCTCTACAACTACCCGAAAGGAGGGTGTAGCCAGGTGGAGGTCGAGCTCTTCTCTCAGGCAATGAGCAACAGGACCAGAGGAAATGGCCTCAAGCTGAGCCAGGGGAGATTTACATTGAACATCAGGGAGAATTTCTTCATGGAAAGGGGCATCAGGCATTAAACTGTGTTGCCCAAGGAGGTGGTGGAGTCTTTATCCCTAGAGGTGTTCAAGAAACAACTGTGCATGGCACTTAGTGCTACGACTTAGTTGACGTGATAATGTTCAGTCAAAGGCTGGACTCGCTAATCCTGGAGGTATTTGCCAACCTAATTATAGCAGTTAACTTAATCACACATAATAATATGTAGATTATTTTCAATGACCCTTGATAGCAATATCCACTATAAAGACCATTGCTTTTCTGGTTTCCAGGAAAGCTGAATTGTTCTTAGAAAAATCTTGATAAACATTAACACTGCCTGTGGGATCATTCCATGAAATCATATTTTGATCTCTCTTTGTTGTAGCATATACAATTTAATGCATAGCTGTAGCACTTTACAACATCATGAATCTTTAAAACTGGAATTAAATATCGCGCATTAAACATTATGTATGTAGAATACCTAAAGGAACCTGGCCAGATCATACTGGACTTTGACACTCCTTCAATATATGTCTGATAGTTCAGTGCTAGAAAAAAAACAGCCTAGCTTTGAAGTTTCAATTTGTTTGATCTATGGTGACTCTTTAGAGTGAAAAGTAAATATCTCAGTGATTTCTCATGACTGCAGCTCTCTTTACTGATGTCCTCAGTGGAGTATACAATAGCATTGGCTTACCAAGGTTTGACATATATGTAACTCCATTAAAATGTATGGATTCATCAAACAAAAATGTATTTCTTTTTAGTTAACTCCTTCTCCAGAAGAGAAGAATATTTCTACTATGGAAACAGTGGGTGGTTTTCAGGAGAAGTTGATGTAAACATGGTAATGAGGAAGGGCCAGCAAGCAAAGCAGATGGTCTTCTGACTTCTCATTTTAGAGCTACTGTAGCAGGTGTTGAAAATACCTTCCATACTCCTGATGTAATAATGTGGGGAAAAGAACCCTTTAGAAAAACCACAGAAAAGAGTAATGACTGTATATTCTGTCATGTATCAGTGGGAAATGTTCAAAAATGCAATTCCTTTCATGGAACCGATTAATTTTTCAAACAAATGTGTACCGCACAAAGGAGATGTGGCTACTCACAGTGGCTATAAATTACTGCAAATTACTCCAGAGAAAGGTCTGGGAAATGAGCACCACTTTTCACAAGGGCCAGGATGTTGGCACGAAAATAGTTTATATTTACATTCTAGTATTTTCATAACATCAGCACAAGCCATTTCAGAGTAAGTGTTTTTCCGATTTTGTGGGATTGCAGCCTCTCATGTTTTGCTTTCCCTGCCATTCATCACAATGCAAGTTCATTTACAAACACACACACACATACAGAGCTGGGCAAACACAAACACACTTTGCATCCAGTTTTTAGACAGCATGTAGAATTATCTGTCATGCAATACCAATGAATATTCAAATTTTTAAAATCAATTTCAGTTAATTCCTTTCTTCTGTTTTTAAATTTACTTTGGAAAAGTCAAAGAATGCAAAGAGTTTGAGGAAACAGAGACTATATTGAGACCCATAATCCAATCCCTTACGTAATTTTTTCAAGTCTGAAAACCAAATCAGATTCTAAATTTCTCCTCTTTCTTCTGAAAAACACTACTTTTATGGTCATCACTTCCTTTTCTGAGACCTAACATATACTTATGAGGTCATCTGGCTGGTGAGAAGACACTTCATTTTACTGACTCCATAAATAGTCAAATAAGAATGATTGCTAAAGTTTCAGGAAACATCTACTTGACACCAGACAAGCTCTGTGTATTAACATTATAAATTGCATCCTTTGGTATTTTTCATCACAGTATTTCTATGGTTAATCTTGTGATTTGGATACTTGTCTTTACAACACTGTATGTCTGAATAGGAAGGATGCTGTACATCTAGCAGTCTAAATGACTGACATCAGTTTCATTGTCATTTAAAATGGTTACAAGTTGATTAACATTCTGCACTTATTCTGGTTGCTGGATTTCACTTATTTGCACTCATCGGATTTTCAGAAATAATTTCAGATTTTGTAAGAGTCGGGTTTTCAATATCCAATTTGAAAAATTCATGTTCTGTTTTGTGAATATGCTGATGTATTTTCTGCTTTTGTTAGCAATGACTGGGTTACAGCTGACTGAGGCCGCAACAACAAGCTCTAGTATTTTAAAAAATAAGATTATTAGATTAAGTAAATATAAATCAAGTGAATCTCAGGCATCAAAATTAGTAGTCACATCTAAAATCCTTTAGAAATGAGTCCCACATTCCTCTGAACTTTTCTCTACAGGGAAAAATCGAGCTACAAACTCAGCATAATAGCTCAATGGAATGGTTTTTCTTAGTGTGAATCATTAGAATTTTAAATAGAAAGAGTGGAATCACACATATGTAAATATATCTGATGTAAAAAAAGGTTCTTAGAAACCTCAAGTATTAAGAGTTTGTGAGGGAGAGGAAGATAAATTTCCCTCAGATTTACCTCTTGGATATAATCATAGACTCATAGCATAACTTAGATAGGAAAGAACCTCTGGAGATCTCTAATTCAACCCTCTACTCAAAGTGGGGTCAGTTTAGATCAGGCTTCCCAGACTTTTGTCCAGTCAAGCTTTGAGTGATCTCCAAGGATGGAAGTACCAGAGATTCTCTGGAAAACTTGTTCCTGTGTTTGAGCACCCTCATTCTGATAAAAATGTTTTTTAGTATATAGTTGGAATTTCCTGTGGTTTTCACCTCAGAACTTAATCACTGAGAAGAGTCTGGCCCTGCCTTCTCTGTACCACTCCATTCGGTAGCTGTAGGCAGTAGAAAGATCCTGATTCCCCTTCACTGGACTTGCTCTGGTATGTCCATGCCTAGAACTATGTGAACAACTTGACGATATGGGGAATTGCATGTCCTGGATCTGTTTGGTTTGCTGATGTAGCCAAAGAATGCTGTGGAGCATCTTTTTGCTACCTTTCACAGGTATTTAAAAACAGAAACACTTAGAAAGAGAGTCTAATTGATAAAATAAATAGAATAAAATTTATAATTACTGTCCAACAAGTAAGCAATTTCTGTCCTTCTGCCGAGAAGAGTAAATAAATAAATAAATAAACCAGACAGAATGTTCCAAAGATCTACAAATCAGGATTTTATTGGTCAAAGCAGAAAAATGTTTCAGTGAAACAGAGTGTATTTGTAACGGTCCTTATCTTCCATCAGAGAACAGCTAGCTGGAGTGTCCCTGAAGGAAAGAGATGCATCTATGTGGTGGCCAAAGTGCAAAACATCTTCAGCTTTATAGGGGGGAAAAGAGCATCTTTAACTCCAGTCCAGACCTAAACAGCAATCTGTGAAGTTGCATCACCTATTTCCTGTGCAGTGCACCACTTGCTGTAACAACAGATGTACTGGGTCAGGTCAAAAGTCCATCTAGTCAAAAATCTTTTTTCTGACAGCGGCCAGTAGTAAAAATGTTAGCAAATAGGTATAGGCAAAAATCAAAAGTAGGGATCTGAACAGCCATGGTTTTTTAAATCTAAATCCTCAGCCAGGTCCCAAATTATTCAAAGGGTTTCTACCCCTAAAACAGGTCCAGCCAAATCCCTCCCACTGTCACAAATTCTGTCTGACAGCACTGATTTCGGTGTGTGCTGGTGAGTGTGAGTGGAAAGAGGTAGGAATCAGAGACAAATTCCACAGCTTGAACTCCATGCCTTTAAATAACTGTGGAATTGGCCCAAGGAAGTTGAATAGTTCTGCTGCTTGTTTCAGTAATCTATTAAAGACATATACATACTTGCATAATCTCTCACTCTCCATGTTTTCATTTTCTGACCAGCTGGATAAATGTTGATAACATGGTAAATAGTCCTATTTTTAAAAAAGCTCCATACCTCAAAGACTTGTGTTTATAGGATTACTGGACTTCTTCATGACATAATGCAAACTCTTCTGCCAAAGGATGGACTTGATGTGAAGGCCAAATTTTAACTGGAAACACCCTTGGGTTTTTTTGCAGCAGAATGCCACACACTGTGTGTGGGAAGACTCTTGTCCAAGACAGCCTTGCAGGGATTACTGAAATATGAATGCTGTTCCTAAAGCACTGCACCTGAAAATACTGTGATCACATACATAGTCGTGAATTAGTTTGATTAAAAATACATGTAGGGATCCATCCTCTGGATAACTGAGAAAACAGAGAAAACAGGAAGCCAGAGGTAGGCATTCATGGTAAATTCATCCAAATTCATGGTTCTGGTGCTGTTATTTACATTATAACCATCACTGCAGAGTTTCACTTGCAAAGATCACACCCATAAATCAAATCCAAGTGTGCTCAATGTGTTCACTCATTAAGAATGAATATCATTCTTAACTCCAAGCACGAATTGTCCCCTTAGAATAAATCAACATGATTCTCCTATTTCAGACTCAGTTATGACCAAAACATTTTGCACCTGCAACACTAAAGGGGCTTAGGAATGACATTTTTCCCAGAGAAAGCATCTCCTACTATGGCAAAGCGAGGGAAGATCTGCTCTCATGAGTGAGTGGAGTGGGCAAATGTGGGCAGGGACAGATATCTGACTCCCCTTAACCCAAAAGGTTGGCCACAGGATCAGCAAGGGTATGTAGGCATCTATTTTTTCAGAAAGAAAGAGGTAACAGCTCTTCCTTCTGAGCAGGAGCAAGGTTTCAGTGCCCTATTTGCCACATATTTGTGTGTCTGTGCATACACCTGTGAGGATGGTGCTGTTCATGGTCCAGAAGGTGCCTTAGCATTGAGGCTTGAATTCACTGCTCATCAAAAGGCACCTTCCAACATCTTCCCCTTGCACTGTTTCCATTCTTCTGCAGCTTTCAGGCCTGGGACGCTGACAACCAGACACCGGAAAGCACTTCAACAAGATGTTTACTAATGCAAAAAAACCTAGCAGGAAGCCTTGAATTTTTATGTAATGCCCATGAACTTGAATCAATGAAAATTTCGGTTCCTCTATAAATGTTTCAGCCAGCTCTGAGCAATCCACAGCTGACACTTCCTTTACTCCAGGAAGCACTAAACAGCAACAAAGGTTTCAGTCCAAGACATTACATTAATAGAGCAATAACAGAGCCCTGTGCCATGTAGCTGACTTCTAAAGGGCCGCTCATGGTCCACCTGGCACTGCATTTTGCTGCCCATTCTGCACTGACAGAAAACTCAGGAGTCACCAAGGGTGAACTTCAAAGCTGAAGGACTGATGCTCCAAAGGTCTAACCAAAGCACTGACAGGGTTGTTTGAGTCTCTTCAAGTTTACTCTCCCTATATGTTTTTGAATTTTCAGTAGAAGCTAAAGTTTTTCAGCCTTGTCCTTAACCACTCCATAAAAACAGTGGGGGATTGACTCGGCTTAGCTTACATGAAGGGAACAGGGCTAGCATTCCAAACTGGCAGTGTCTCTCCCTCGCTTGCTGGAGCCAAGTGTGCTGCCAGCAAGCCCCAGGTGTGCGCCACATGAGCAGGTGAAGAAAATAAAAAATGTTTATACGCATTGCGATGACAGTTCTGAGTCCATGTAAAGCAAAATACATGACAAGGGGGGTGGTTATCCCAAGACACCAACATTCCTCTTATACACAAACAGGCAGAAATCCAAAGGCACTATGCCTTCATCTTGGAAAAATTCACTGAACTGTTGCTCTTTAGCATTGATTTTTATTCTGTTTTTTAAAAGTTTATTTGTTTTCTCTGCTAAATTTTTTTTTAATATATTTCCTCAAAATAGGCATCAAGGAATCAGGATCTCACATTGGATTTATATAACTGCCACAATTTAAGTGAGATCAGAATCAACCACAGACAGCTCCTTTCAAAACCACTAATTAGACTACTCTTTGAAACCAAAGTTTAAATTGGAACTGTCCCTGTGACAAAGTCCTTCATGCTTATAGAGCTCCAATGAGAAAGATCTAATATGCAGATTCCTTTGAGACAGTATGTGACACTGTTGTGACCAAATCATAGGAAGTGTCCCACATTGACAGCTTGTTGATAAAAAGCTTATGTTCAACCAAAGTGTAGTGAACTTTATGATAAAAAGAACCTTCTTGTACTGTGTTCCTGTGAGAGAAGGCAAGCCTTTATTTTCTTTAAAGAACCATTCTGATTATGTTTCCTGTGTATCTTGAACAAAACATCTTCTCTTGGGCAAATGGGAATTCAAAGCATATTAATGCCAACTTCTAACCACTAATGCACATTTTATCACATCAAAAAGAGTGATTTTATAAATACATGGTAGATATGGCAGAAATGCAACAATGAGAAGATCAGACCACCAAAGTCTCTTTGGTGCTTTTATGACTCCATGAACAGTGAGAAAAAAAGAGATAAAAATGCTTTACATGTGACACAAAGAGATGCAGTCTCAAATATTAAACCACAGGATATTTCATATATTCAATTCTTTCAGTTTGGTACTTCCTGAAAATTTCTGTAAAAGTTAAGAAAAGGGCAAGAAAATCACAAATGCATTATCCAACTAATTCAGATTCTAAAGTGGAGTTTTGGAGTTGAAGATGGTGTTTGTTTCAGAATCTTTCTTTTATAAAATCTTGAAGTATACTGTGAGATTTAAAAAAAAGTTATCCAAAGTAGTCATACACCTGCCTGATTCAATGCCTGTTTCCAGTTTGCTTGTTGGCTTGAAGGTGCATGAGTGAAAGCAAGAGAGAGCATGAAAGAGCATGTGTATATATATATGCTTTTATCTGAGAAGGGACATAAATTTAATCTACAAGAACAGGATCATACTAGGTTTAAATTGAACAACAGAAAACAAAACTGGCCTCTTAAGATTTTATTACCATCTTCACTTTTAAAAAGGGAATATCTTTTGAATTGTAATCTACAAAGTAAATGGAGAATATATATCTAGAACTGTATCTCTTTCAGAAACATGAAACAGCTCTACAGTTCAGGTTGGGAGGTAGAGAACTGGTGGCTTCCAACCAAGTGAGTTACTAGCTACATTCTGTTTCCTGAACGTGCACTGGCTGCTCTGCTCTGTGGATTGTTACCAGCTTCAGCATTTTTCAAATATTTCCCACTACCCTTTATTTGATATTTTATGTTTCCCCTCATAAAACCTTGAAGCAGATTAATTGTGTCTGTGATGTTTGTTTGTAAGTACAGCTGCTCTTCCTTTCAGTTTGTTTTATAATTGTGATGTCTCAAAGATATCCCTCATAAAACTGACGGGTGGATCTGCAAACAACCAGAGTTTTATCAGAAAGGAAATCCAGATTAAAGTCATTGGAGAAAACATTTGAGTAATGCGCAATGTTACGAAAAAAAAAATCCCAAAGAAAATATTTAAAAATTCATCACTTCATCTACTTCTTTATTATATATACATAAATACTTCTAATACTGTAGCTTATTTTGTTCAGTATATACACATGTACAGTTCTGGTACAGTAGGATGTAGAACAAATAATAAATCTGACCTCAAGAGCCTAAGAGTAATACTAATTGGTTCAGGGGCTGTCATGCTGTACCTACTACAAGTGCTATATTTCAGGATTCTTTTGTTTATTAGTTGGAAAGGATGGGTGAGGCTGCAGACCAAAGCAATTGCTAACTATAAAACCAGATCAAATAAAGGCTTCAGTTTGAAAGAGCACCTTTAAAGTCCATTTGCGAGATACACTGTTCAGCTGTTAAATGTCTTGTAAGTTTTCCAAGAACTTTGGTGAGCTTTCTTCATAAAATCTATATTATTTTCATTGAAGATTAATTATAGGCTTATTAAAAAATCAAAAACTTGGAGAGGCTTTCTGTGATTATGAGCAAGGGTCATCACACTACATTACTTTGGAATGTTTTTATAAGATTTGTCAGTAGAACTACACTTTAAAAAAAATCTATAGACCCTTTTTCAAGTCTGTTTTTCATTTTTAAAGGATATAATTTATTTTTTCTGTTTCATTTATGAGTATCTGAACAATAGCAAAATATCATTCTCAGTTCCATCTGTACAGTGTCATTGTGTCTAATTTCATTATCACTTGTAACTGAGCAACAATTTTCAAATTGATATGTCAAGGCATGTATAAGACAGGAGGACTCTGCCTGTCGATCAGCACAAGTCTGCACATTGCAAATGAAGACAGGACATGCACAGAGAGAACACAGGTCCTGATCCTCCATTTTGTCCCACCCAATGCAGGATAAAGGGTGCAGAGTCCTATATGGCTGTCAGAGAGGACTTTTTGTTTCAGGATGGAAAACTTGCATAAAATGAAGGAACCCTTTGGGGCTACTACAACTAGTAAAATTTGTCACAGAGAACAGATAATGTGAAACAGAGAATGCACAGTCCTGCCTGTCCCTTGACAGACCATCAGGGTGCAGGGCTTTCTGCACTGCTTGCAGCATTTCTATTTCTTTTCCTGCAGAATAAGAAGTGGTATTGTCTATTGTCATGTGCTAGAACCAAACAAAACAAATAAAAGTGTCCTGGATGAGCAGTTGGTTAATGACCTGACTTCTTTTTGTCCCTGCCTCTGTGATGGAGGAGAGGGTTATCCTGCCTTTTACCAAATAGTTGTCTACCACTGTTTAATCTGGCAGTTTCAATGGACTCGGGAATCTGAAAATGATGTAGGTAAAAACATAATCCAAGTTTTCCAAAATGCCCAATTTGAGGAACCCTCAAAGCAGCCAAAAGCCAAGAAAGTCAGCTCCTCTAAGATGCAGTGGCCTGGGTTCATGCTATGCTGGGGTCGTAGCATCATGGATGGGATTGGTTTTGCCTTTGGCTATCCATCAGTGCAGGTATCTGCAGAAAGTGGTTCAGGTCTTACAGAGCAATTCACATGCTAAAGGATACTGAATTACTCCTGATGGTGCCTATTTCTCCAGAAATTAGAGAGAACAAACTGTGGGTTTGATTCTAACTCAGGCATCTTAATTGGGTTACCTGAATCCAGGCTTCTATGTTTAAATATTTTACTTCAGACTTATGTAACTTAAGTAGACTGTAATGGTATGCATATTTTTTAACAACTTCTTAGAATGCAGAGTCATCAGTCATTGCTAGAGAGTGCAAAATTTGATAGACAGAAAGAAAGAACAGAATTTAAAATAAAGATTTCCATCACTTCTATCTGAAGAAAAATTATGAATGAAATGGTAGAAGTGTGCTGGACCATTTTGGGAAATTCCAATAACCAAAGGTTTCAGAATACCGTATTGTGTTGCTAACTATCTGAACTTGAAATTGAAGGATAAATATAAACAATCTAAACATTTTTCTACAGGAAAAAAAAAAAAAAAAGAATAAATAAAAGCAGCAGCGCTGGAATCTGTTCCCTTTCTGAGAAAACTCTGTAGCTGTTCTGTTGCTGCAAACAGTCTTTCCCAGTTTGCTAATATAAAGGAGAAGAAAGGTGTTAAATATAATAGAAACTTAGATTATTCTGAGTTGGAAAGGACCCATAAGGATCATTGAAGTCCAAGTACTAGCCCTGCACAGGACAACCTCAAGAAACACACCATGTGCCAATATAGTTGAAAGAGGAAAGGTGCAGATATAAACGGTGGTTACATAAAACCTGCATTGTTTTAGAGGATGCCAAACTTTTGTTAGCTTAATAATTAACAAAAATATTATCTATTAAATTAAAATTCCAAAACATACTCCCAATGTTACACCTGCCTTTATCCAAAAATCATTCTCTCCTAGTGCGACAAACTGTCTGAGTTTCTTATCCCTTACCATTTCCTATCCATCTTGCCTTTCTTCCTCCCCACATAGCTGGGTTTTCCCTCTGTCCCCCAAGCCAGGCCATTTATATGAGTGCTCCCTTGCTCATCCTGTCGTGCAAACCAAACAGTCTGTGATGCTCAGCTCCATCTGATCCAGGAGCCTGTGTGCTCCTTCACTGGCCCATAGAAAATGCACAGTGGAAGCTAGAAATAAAATCATCTTCATTGCACAACTGGTTCTTTAGTTTCTTGCTGCTGTTGCATAACTGCAAAAACAGCAAGGAATAACTTCCAAAGTGCTCAGTATCAGAAATCAGTCACATTCTGTCTATTCACACCACAGAAATTTTTTAATTTTTTTAATTTTTTAATTTTTTAATTTTTTGAATTTTTTAATTCATTAGGTATAGCATGTATACATTAGCATATATCAATGGAAGCAGAAAAATGAATGAATGTTAAACTTCAATCCACATACGATTATTTACATACAAGCTCTGGAGATTAGGATCAGATTTCTTACCTTTTATGAAGGATGGCTCAAACAAATGCCAAACCTTATTTTAAAAATGCTAAATGCGCAAGAATCAAAAACACCACAATTTCTACTTCAGAGAAGAAGATGAAACATCTTCGACAGGATCACACAACTTTCCTTACACTACTGAATTAAAGAGGACCTCAGCCTGTGCCTAGCACCAGGGTGGGATTGTTTGAACTGTCACCCTGTCAGGTGCTCCCTGGTATAGCTTGATCTGGACCAGTTAATGTAGACCAAAGCTGTAAAAAGTACACTTTTAGCATTAGTGTGGGTCAGAGATTATTGCATATCAGTAGCTTTATTATGATGTCCTGTACTGGACAGCAAGAGTTGAAGAGTGTGGATATGCAGCTGGACCTGGTGACAGGAAACGAGCACCAGCCCCTTTTCATTTCCCAGTTAAAGGCAGGGCCACAAAGCACCAGAGACAGACAAGAGGATCAGATGCAGCCAGCTATACCTCTGAAATATGCGACTATGTTCCCTTTCAAACATAAAATCCACACCGCTGCCCAAAACTCCAGTGCTTCCCAAACTCAAAACAACCAATAAAAACTGAGATAAACCTCACCCTTCTGACAGTCTTCTGATTATTTGCTAATAGTAATGCTGCACACTTCTCTCTTAGCTGTTGCTATAACAGTTCATAGTGACAAGCATGTTTCCTAACATTTCCATGCTGACATTCAGTGATATTCAGTCTGTAGTTTTTCCTATCTCCATCACTGCTGAGTTAGGAAAAAACTGTCAACAGGTCCTGGAGAAGGTAACTGTATAATTATTTTCAAGATGTGCTGGGGCCCTGTTCCTTTGCAGACACCTTCATGGTCTTCTCTTTGTGACTAATTCCTGCAAAAGTGTCAATAACCTATGTTCTTCGTACAATTCAGTCATTATGGTGGTGGATTCTGAATCTAGGAGGCACCAACTTATGATTAACCCCAGTTACATAGTGCTACAGTCATTTTGAGTTACTACCAACCAAAGCCAGATTTGAACTGCTGACCAAGAAGTGAAAGGCTTTGTATCCTATTACCAATATCCTAAATCATACAGACTCCCCTGCAACTATATTTTTTGGATTATTATGTAGGAACAATAATAGAATACCCCATAAACAGGTTCTTTAGATATTCAAACATGTCAGGTTGTACTTTCTACATTTTCAGATAATTGTGGAGTAAATATTTGTTAAATGAAGTATTTTACATCTGTCTTGGACCAAAGCGATCTCTCTGTCAGTAATACCACAGAACACTTGTAAAAGTATGCCGGCCATTACAGAGTTATGCAGTCTTGGCAAATACAGTCTTTGAACTCATGTTACTGTGCTGCCAATAAAAAACATGTTCTTTTTTATCAACTGGATGTCTTTCAATTACACAATCATTGTCTGACAAAAAAGCAGTTGAAATACATTTTTAAAAAAAACTTTTTTTTTTCATTTCACACCAGTTGGCAAAAGGTTAATGTTTGTTTGCCTGACTCTCAAAAGAGACATTTGGTGTAGTTCAACAGTACAGAGAAAATACTGTGTAAAGATCAAAAGGAAAAAAAGCATGCACACTTTCCTATGAAAGACAACACATGGTCCTTGAAGAGGGAAGTGCTACATTTCTTTCCCATACATCAGAGCTAGTCCTTCACCTCCTCATCATGTTCATCTGCAGTCCAAGTGAATGGTGCTGGAGCTGGAGGTCTGGGTTGTTTTCATAACCCTTTTTAATCCTATAGAACACCAAAAGCAAACACCGAAAAAGCAACTGTGCTCATAATTCTGATGTGTTAGAATAAAGTAGCTGGTTCAATCTAGACTGCCATTACATAGAAATTCCTATATGCAGCCTAATTCAGACTATGCTTAAAATTGCTAAATTGAAAATGATCCCACCTCATTTCTTCTTCTCAGTTCTTACTATTTAGCCAGTATTTTCTCGTCAGCCACCTGCCTCAGTGTTGTGCAGGCTCCTCTTTTCTCCACTTTTCTCCTGGTACCCTCCTCTATACAGTTGCTGTAATGATCTTTTTGCATGATCCAATTAGTAAAAAGTGTGAAGACATCTTAGGTCCTGCTGAAAACAGCCCATTTGTGTCAGATGGATTTGTTAGTCAAATTAGATACTTTCCCCTTTCCAGTCTTTTTCTCAGATAGGATTTGTGCATTGATACGTGTGTTGCCTGTTTTTCATTGTATCTTTGAGATTCTATGAGCTGTTTCTTTTTCAACGAATACAGACAGTTAACTAGGCTGCAGTGGGCTACAAGCATAGCAAATACTCATTCCAAAATACCAACCAGCTCTCACATGTTCCTGATGAAGAGGTAGGAAGGGAAGGTTTTGCTGAGGGGTTGCTCAATCCTCTTGTTGACTTGTCACAGCAAGAATTACTTAGGGATGGTGCAGGAACGATTAGGCTGTCTAAGGGATAGTGAAGATAGAAAGAGCAAGGAAAGTCTCCAGAAGCCCAAACCAGCCACCTATCTTCCTGCCTCTGCTATGATGCATGGGAAAACTATACTCTTTTATTTATCCCACTGTATTTGCTTATGGAATCATTCCCTAGAGAAAAAAATGGTTACCTGACCCACATTAAAGTGTGGGAGAGGGGAGAGTGGCATACTATAGCTGGAGCAGAGGTCCTGAAGAGGGATCTGGACAGACTGGAGAGATGGGCATATTCCAATGGGATGAGATTCAACAAGTCCACGTGCCAGGTCTTACACTCTGCTCCCAATAATCCTATGCAGAGCTATAAGCTGGGGTTGGAGTGGCTGGAGCGTGGGCAGACAGAGAGAGACTTGGGAGTGCTGGCGGATGAGAGACTTGACATGAGCCAGCAGTGTGCCCAGGCGGCCAAGAAGGCCAATGGCATCCTGGCCTGCATCAGGAATGGTGCGGCCAGCAGGACTAGGGCAGTTATCCTTCCCCTGTACTCGGCACTGGTTAGGCCTCACCTTGAGCACTGTGTCCAGTTCTGGGCCCCTCAGTAGAAGAAAGATGTTGAGTTACTAGAATGTGTTCAGAGAAGGGCAACAAGGATGGTGAAGGAGCTGGAGCACAAGCCCTGTGAGGA
>VXBA01000906.1:41308-116565 GCA_013399895.1 Serilophus lunatus | reverse complement strand
TTAGGAAGAAATTCTTCACACAAAGGGTGATCCACCATTGGAATGGGCTGCCCAGGGAGGTGGTGGAGTCACCGACTCTGGAGGTGTTCAAGAGTCGGCTGGATGAGGTGCTCAGTGCCATGGTTTAGATGATGGGTTGCTGTTAGATTATAGGTTGGACTTGGTGATCTCTGTGGTCTCTTCCAAACTTGCTGATACTGTGATACTGTGAAAGAGTAGGTTGAATATAACTGAGATTACTAAGAGACATCTAAATTAGGAGACTGTATGATCAAAACTGTTTCACACAAAAATTTGGATTCACTGGGGCTGAAGAGTATATCCTTTATGTCCTTACAGTTGTCTTTAGACTACTCTAATATCAAATTTTCTAATGATGCCTGAATATTTTTGTGATTTTGACTCAGGATTTTTAAACTTCTGGACCAAGGTAGCTCTGTATGAGACAGGGATTTGAAGATGTTGCAAGCATTCCGTAACATCTCACAGGCAGCACACTCCAGACATCAGCATTTACAGAGAGCTACTCATCCACCTGAGCCCTAGGTCCTCCTGTAAATATGCCTGCATGTTTCTGTGGCACATAAGAGAAAGTGAAGGACAATTGTAAACTGTAGGACAACTTTTGGTGACTGGATTTCCAAATTAAGCATAACAATTAGCTTAACAGCAATTAGTAATTAACTGTAATTAGACAAGATGAAGCTGGATCCAAATGTAACAGTCAGCCATGGAGAACCATTAATTGTCCTTGCCTAAGATATCCACATTACCTCTGATCCTGCCTGTTTCACTGTCTTGTATAGACAAAGAGTATAGATAATTATATTTATATTTGAAATATTCATCTGAATTTCTCCTGTTGACATGAGAAATAGAAACTTTCAGAGATTGATTAGTCTAACTTAGAGGTCTGTTTCAATAATTGCACCCTAAAATCTCTGTCCCTTCATTGACTGTATGAAGAATTTTGATAATTTGCTCAGACTTGTCTGTTTTATAGGTACCTACATTTGGCTGTATTAATGCTGTCTGAGGTATCTACATCCCTTCACAGTAGGCTTGTGGAATTTAAAAAGCCAAAATCACATAATTTAATACGCCTCAAATAACAAACCACAGTTCTACCAACAAATCCACAGCCATAAAAGGCTTGTCCTCATTCTTGTAATGTCTTTGTAACTAAGAATATTTTTCATCTTCATAATATGTCATAGATCTCCAGAGATCCTACTTTTCTTGTTTCACTTATGGCATTTGCTGTGAGGGAGGGTCCTTGATAATACAGCTCCCCCTTCAGTATAGCATAGTGGTTTAAATGGGTGCAGTGGTCTCTTCAACGAGACCAAACAATTAATGAATGATTAGGCATGTTCCTTCTACAGTAACACAACACAAAAACTGAAACACACTGTGAAAAATAGGAAAAGTATCAAATTGTGCTCTGAGCAGTTATGTCTTCCATAGGTACTCTCCATACTTTGCTGATTAGATGTGAGATGGCCTGATGATAGAAAGAGGAAAGACAAAAGCACAAAGAATAATGCTGACAGGTGCTGAAAGATGTTGGGCATCCAGTGAGATGATAGCCATGGACATTCTGCATCCATCAAGACATAACTTTCTATGAAATGTGCTTAATATGTATCTGTATAACTTGTATAATCTGGCCACCAGGTTGCAGAGGAGCAAAATCTCCTTAAGAAACTGTCTCTTCAAGAAATACATAATAGAAATGCTGTTTCAAGTGTTTAATTTCCAGCATTTTGAATTGTGAATTGACCTTAATAAATTAATATTAATGAGATATACAACATATGGGACATGATTTCTTCTCCCTTTATCACTGAAAAAGCTTCTTATAATCTGATTTGCAGAGCCAAGCATCAAATAAAGGCAATATATGCTAATTTTTTGAATGAAAAATATTAATTATGAGTAACAATTCAAGTGAAATTGTTAATGTATTTTCTTAATAAAAGCAAAGGATAGCAAAAGTCAAGTAAATGGACACTTTCTAACATTAATATACTTTTAGCTGCTCAATAATAATCTAACCTCTGTTTAAATTAAAATATCATGTCACCTTTTAATATAAACCCTAAATGAGCAGCACATTCACAATACATGTTAAATCTAAAAAATATCTATCATTGCACTATTTCAGCAGTGGCAGCTGGGTGTTTTTGACAGGTTCCTAGGAACAGAGATCTTAGTTTAAATGTAATATTATGTTATATTACTCACACTTGAACTGACCTTCATAAATATCAAACCCTTACAATTAGGGTCCTGACATTTAATACTTTCCTGCAGACTAAACAGGACCATGTTACATTATAAGGTCACTTGTCATTTGCAGCTTTTAGAGAAACTTATCATTTTAATGAAGACACTAAGACACAAACAGTAATGAAACTGTGGACAAACACTTCTGATTGGCTCAAGTGTACATATTGTTACTGCGTAGCACAGCACTGAAAAGACTTCAAATACTCCTTGCTAGTTCACTGCCCATCTGTATTAACAAGCAGCATATGCTTTGCACTGTTACCATAGGAAATGACTTCTTAAGTGGTCCTAGGGAACACTGAAGGGTTAACCCTTCTTTTTCTCCTGGGATGAAACTAATAGGCTTCCCCAAAGGGTTGCAATTCCCTGAGCAATAAGTAAGGAACCTTCTCTTGCTCACTTAACCATTCAGCTTAACCATTTAATTCACTTAACTAGCTCACTTCAGTCAAGAAACTGGGCAAAATATCAGATTGATCCAGGGACATGGTGTACTCATAAGCCTAAACTATGCCACTCTAAGTGCTTTACCAAGCCACCTACACCCAGAGCTCTCTCTAGATTGAAAGGCAAGTCAGAGGCATCTCTGAGCAGCAGTTCAACTAGGTAAAAGTGGAATGCCTACTATTCCTCTTTACATATTTCAGCAACTTTGGCACAAATCCCAATATTTTGAATACCCCTCCTATGTATAACTTTGAAATATAACAACACAGGACACTATGACTCCTATTTCTGGATCTGGTCCTGAGTATCCAACAGCAAGAAATCAAGTAAGGAAATTTTATTACCAAATAGGATGGCTTGACCAGAAACCAACTCAGAACAACTGACTGACTCCTTTCTTACAACATTCCTTTACATGAATAGCAGCTAAGTGAGTTCATCAGGTAGAAAGTTAGATCCGTGTTCCTACACTCATCTAAGCCTCCGAGGGCAACTACTCAGGAAAGGAAAAGGTGCATATTGCCTTTTCTTCCAGTGTGACGTATCACTGAAGGCAAGGTGCACTGACTGAGAAAGTCCTAGGAGTTCATGGTCATGGTGTTATCCTTCAACACTTCATTCCTGATGATGTATAAGGCATGAAGTAGCCCCCAGTGTGCTGTACTGTGCTGCGTTTCAATAACGAGGAGAGACTGCATGTTTCAAGTCTTAGAGGTGATTGATATCTGTGTAAGTTTATACTGCTGCAAATACAGCAAGCAAGTCCTGTCTGAAACAGTTTTCATATTAATTTTGAATGTTTCATGTTGTCCATTAAAAAAAACCCCAAACATTCCAGATATAAAATGGTTTGACCTTCAAGAACTCACCAGGTTCTAAATGGACATAACCTGTATCACTTATATGATGAATGACATTGTATTGAAACAAAGGAAAGACAGGAAAATTTATGCTACAGGGTTTACTGCAGTATTTGTTACAAGAACCCTATGGTTCTCATTCTCCCCTAGGAGGTATATCTCCCATAAATTATTAAAGATTCACTAAACCCCCAGTTCAGAACAAAAACAGTCAAAATAGTCAAAGGAACTGAAACAAGATGCCTTAGGTTAGAAAAATTACACACTATAGCTTTTATTGCAGATTTCCTGATAACTCTTCCACAGTCTTCCACTATTATGAAGGTGTGAGCTTTGTGCCAAAAAAGCAATTCAGTATTTATCTAATTAAAATCATCTGTATTTTGCCATCAGTATTTATGAATCTCTATGCCTTGGTCAGATATGAAGTCTGAACTGCACTCAAATGCAAGTCAAAGAAGAATATGGATCTTCACGAAGTGATAAATTTCTGGAAAAAAAAAAAATTAAACAGAGTAACTGAAGACTGAAGAAGAGGAAGCAGGATGGTTGTGATTAAACATATAATGGTCTTACAGTGGGTATGACCCTCATCAGGAATACTGCTTTCTTTTTCTTTTTTAACCATCAGACAAGAAAGAACAACGAGTACATAACTAAAACTTCAAATTCCTTCAGCTTTTGCATGGAAAACCCTTTAAGTTTGCTATTGCTATGAATCATAGCACGAGTCATCAGACTTCGAAGACGTCTTCTTTTGGTGTAATCAAAAACAAATTGATCAAAAAAGATTATTCAGAGTCCTACACCTTTAGGATGTCTCAAAACCCACTGCATTAATAAGATACTTTGCCTGGCAGTCATAACCTTGAGTTATTCAAAACATCATCTGCAGGACACCAGAAAGGTATTTGTTCTTAAACATAACAGGTTTTCTGGGTCATCACGTGAAAATGTACCAAATGGACTCCAAGCATGGTTAGCTGTGCATATCCTATGCTCTTTTTATTTTTCCCTTTAAGTAGCGATGCTGTGAGATGATGTGAGATTTTGCATTTCCATTCACAGCAGAGGACTCCATAGAGTGCTCTGATTTTTGACCCTTAGCCGTGCCACACATCCTTACTTAGATGCATGATCACTTTGGACAGCCTGCTGTGCCCCACACTGGGATTTACAGTAGCGCAGACTAAATATTATCCATTTAGACTTATACCTAGAGATATCTGACAAGTAAGGCTGGAGACATTTCCTTCTCAGCTCCTAATACCAGAATAAACTAACGTGAACTTTAAATAAAAATAGATATATACATAAACACACACTGTATTGTTGACCTCTCTTTTATGGGCTACACTGGTGGCAGTGTTTTCTGTTTCTAATTGCCATGGCCTTTATGATACTGTACTTAATGAATTATGCTCCTCAGGAGGAGGTCAGTGAAAGAATTAAGCTAAAAACCCCTAACAGTGTTGTTGGCCAGGAGCCAGCTCTTTCGAGGCTGTGTTTCTGCATGAGGTCTACCACAGCTGGAGCGAAACGACTTGCAGGTGGCTCAGTGGGCAACAGATCACACAGTACTGCTCTGTCCACCCCTCGACAGCAAGGAGGGAGTCACCTATGCCTGCCGTTGGTGGCTGAAAATGAGCAGGAAACGTCTGACAATCTTGATTAAGAACTCCCAAGCACTGAACTTTCCATAAGGAAAAGGCACACTCAGATCTCTGGGTTTTGACATTCCAACTTCCAATTTAAATATTGCTTGAGGTCCAGGAGTAAATGCTAATTCTTATCCTAACAATGTTAGATGCTGGATGCTTTAATAAAGACGATGTCCATGGCCCAGTTAGCACACTGAAGCCTCGTTAATGAAGTAGGTATGCTCCATTTCCCCCAAAAGTCTCACTCTGAGAGAATTTATAGGTTTTATTTTAAAAGTAGCTGAAACATACTAAGTAATTTTCTGGAGTGTTTTTAAACTATTAATTTCTAAATTACATGAACAGATGCATACACACAGTGGAAAATAGCATCAAATAGCTTGGGGAAACAGAGGAGCTCAAAGACCTGGCCAAATAAAGTTAGGTTCCACTAACAGCCCGCTTGGACAACTCCTTTCACGTCCCTGGGTACCCCACCACTCGGCTGTTCAGCTTCACTTTCTTGCAGATTAATCATTTGTGGTTTTGAAAATATATAAATCTTAAAGATCTGCAGAAATGAAGGAGCAGAAGGCTTTTCCACACCTCAGTCAACAAAAACTACTGTCCATTTGCTGCAGGACTCATTTGAGGCTCCTTAGCAAAACAGACACAATCCTGATGTTGTCCCAGCCAAGGATGAAGGGCTGAAGTGATCCTCCTAAATGCAGGCTGAGAGCCAGCTGGGCTGGGAGGAAAAGATCAGGGAGCTTGGGAATGGTGCTCATAATGAATACTAACATCTCTCCATCCGTAGCCACTCCTGGTGTCACCACAGCAGCAGCAGCTCTGCCTTTCTTAGGCACCTTGTGAAGCTCCTCATAAGCACAAGCAGACAGCAAACACAGCATACATCTGAACTGACTGCACAGTGCAGTGCAGAACCTCAGATTGACATGTATTCAACTCTTCTGCTGCTTTCAGCTACTCAGCTTTTTCTGTTTTCTCATTTATCACCAGTGAGAAATATTGGGGCTTAGATGCAACACCATGAATGACCAGAAAGCTGGTGTTTTTCTCCAGAAAATACTTAGTCAATTCCATTCTAGAATTCTGTAAAGGACAAGCATGCTGAGTCTTTTGTGCTAGGAGTCCTTGGGTTTGGTAGGATAATAAAGCAGACCTCTAAATATGGGATCAGGAAAATGTTTTGCTGAGCCTCCATGACCGTGCTCAGCTTTGTGCTCCAGTTACAGTGATGCTGGTCGGAACTGAAGTTGTGATTCAAGAAGAGGAAAGATTTTAATGATTTTTGCCATATTTTTTAATTCTTAAAATGGCCACTACTCTTCCTTCAAAAGTAAAAAGTGAATGGCTTGAACTGTGACCTCCTGTTCTTTACCAGTTCTCCTTACTAATTATATTTATCAAACCAAGAATGAGAAACAATAGCATGTGACTTAGGTGACTATAAAATGATTTTTAAGAAAAATGCAAAATACACAAAAGAAAAGAGATTAAAAGTAAGTATAAGAGTTGATATTTCATCACTGCATATAACTACCAAATGAGTTAACTAAGAGTTAACAAAGTCAGTGTGCAAAGAACTGGCTAAAAGTATATAGAAAACAACATACTTGGCCAAACTTTAATGAGCACCCTGTTCAGGCTCCTGATTTACCCACTAAGTCTCACATTTACAACACAATTTTTTATCCATTTCCTTCATGAAAAGGCATGGGAATTCACAGGGACCCAAAACAAAATCCCACATCTCCTGGAATTTTATTATATTGTAGACATGCCCCCACAATCTGGAAAGAGTCACACAGAGCCAGAAGAAGCTAATGCTGATAGGTCTATTCTTAATTATCTTCACACTCATCTCATACTGCAGTACTTGTAGTACTTACAGACAGGCCAGGCCATGGGATTAATGACTGGAAAGAGTCAGTGGCACATCATGCAGAGCAAAGCACCCTCAGCTCTTCACATCTGGTCTCTAATCCTCATTCCTGCACCCTTGATCACTAAGTCATAATTTACTGCACTTTAAACAAAAAAAAAATAAATATATAATGAGTAACATACAATTTCATGTTCCTGGTAGCACTCATTCCCTCTAAATTCCCACTACACCTAGGAAACTGTGGTTTGATTTTCTGAATTGCTAATTGGTGAGTGCAGCCAAAGCAATTCCTAGCAGGTTTTCATCTCTTGAATTTATTTACCACCATGGAAGGGGAAGAGGGCTGTTCCTCTGGGAAGCCAGGAGAAACTGGAAGGATTACATTATTTTGACCTTACGTTTGAGCTGACATCTAGCACGGTACTAAATCAGTGACTTGGCACACAAGAGGGGATTAGCACGGGTGGGTTACCAGCAGTTTGCAGGAGTGCAGCTGTCCTGTGGCTACCAGTGGATGTCAGTAGAGGCTCCACTTACAAAGGAACCAAATGGAAAGAGACAAAGGAAAGAAAACCTTCCAGGTTCTCTGAGTATACAGTGCACATTGCACAAGTTCTCCAAAATGACTTGTCTGTCCCAGCTAATGATTTAGAACTACCAATGAGCACTAGCACATTGAAGGATGTAGCAAAGCTGATCGGGATGCTTGTAATTCTTTATGCTTTCACCTTTCAAAACCACTATTTTTTCAGTTATTTTAAAAACAATGAACAAAGCCAGGAAACCCACTGTTGGAATAGGAGTGATGCTGGACGACAGATTAAAAAGAAGTAAAAGATATATGATCAGCTCCCTTTCCTCTGGCCAAGCAGCCACAGCTCCAGGAACACTTAAATGCAAAAATAAAAAGCAAACCTCTCTAATTATTACTTTGCAGGGGTTGGACTGCAACCCTTTAGTAAACAATTCAGGCAAACTAAGAACAGGATTTTAGTTAAACTTTTAATAATTTCATCTAGAACAACAAATAAACGAACAGCACACAAATTGAAAGGATTTCCTTTGTTAAATGATAGCCCATCACCTCTTAGAAGCAAAAGCTCTCTCCAGTGAACATTCCTGGCAATGGAGTCACTGATAAGAGTGACTGAACTCCAGAGTCAGGGGCAAATTTTGATTCCATCACTTATGCTCACAAACACAGTTCTCATGGGCAACAAGGTGCTACCAAACAAAAGACGATGCATTTCACAGTTCAAAGATTCATCCAAAACAGTGGTAGAAAAATCCCATTACTGTACGTATTTCCTCAAAGCAAGTGTGGACTTTTCAGATCTCTCTATCCTGAAGAAATGCAAAATAAGTTCATTCACTGGATAGGAACTTGAAACTGTGTTCTTTTAGTGGATCAAATCTTTCCTACTCTCAGGTGATAAGCAGTATCCTGTGACATAAGTATTGAGAATCCCTCTTAGTTATTCTAACCTGGGTGGATGCTGTTTGGTTTAACATTTTCTGTACTTCTAGTCTGCCCAGTCTGTAAATACAAATTATTATAGCTTATGTGGTCACTAGAGCTGGTCAAATGTTTCAAGAAAATATTTTTTCATCGGAAAAATGCCAGTCCAAGAAACTGACATTTTTCATGGGAATATGCAACTTTTAACAAACTTTTGTTGGGAAAATTTTCTCAGGTCCAGAATGGAATTTTTGGTCAAAACCACAGACAGAGAGGGAGACAGACCCATCTCATAATAACAAATACCACAGTGATCATCTTTCCTCATAAATCTGTCCTTTGAGGCTTCTAACTATTTTTCAGCCTGGTTTCCTACACAAATGAAAGTTATACGATCACAGGATTTGTCTGTATATCTCTCAGTCCTCCATTAAAAACACTGGAAGCCAATGGCCATATGTAGTATTTGTGAAGGTTACTCTGCAGTTTGGGAGTTTTGGAGAAACCAGAGTCTGAGTAGAGGAGAGAGACGCAGCTACCCTGCCCACTGTGGGAAAGTCTTCAGCATGGGAATAGACATGAATCTTGCAAAAGAATCCTGAAGATGTGAGGTAGGGAATTGGAGGTGATCCAAAGACACTGAGGGGCAAGGCAATCACAGACACAAAGGAAGAATCTGAGATAATTACAGTGGATGGGTGACGAAAATAAGAGACACGTGACTCATCCATAGGAAACTTGAATTCTCTATTAGTTTTGCCCAGAACCACTTGCTCTATTTTTCTGTAGGTTGTCAGCAATTTTCTGACAATGTTGTTTGCAGACCTGAGCAGTAGAGAGGAGAAAGCACAGAGCTGTAACTAGATCTGCTACTTTTCCTTTTTTCTGAGTGAAAATTTGCTGTATGTTTCAGCACTGCTTCTTCACAGACATCCCTATCTGCTCTAGGCACTTTCCATTTTATTTTTCCCTCATGTCTTTTTGCTTGATTTTATATCATTGGTATTCAAGTTTATATCTCAAGTGTCCTGAAAACATTAGTTTCTGCTTTTCTTGCTCCTTTGATTTCATCTGAGAAGACTCTCACATCTGAACTGTGTTCTTCCTCACTAATTTCCCTTTTCTCCTTCTGTAGCTGCAGAAATAGCCTCATAATGGATTCTGAAGATACACTGGTTAGGGGTATGATAGTCTTTTAGACAGGGGTAGTAGGACTTGAGAGATCAGACAAGTCACATTGGAGGGAAAAAAGTAACAAGCTCTTGATTTACTGAAAACGAGGAAGCTTTTGAGGAAAAATACTGGAAAAAGATACTAAAAGTGAACAGGTGCATTACTGTGACTAAAACTCTTTTGACACTAATTTAGCCACAGAAGAGGGAAATTTGATTCACTCTCTGAGTATTTAAAGGCTACAAACAGATTTTGCAAAAGCAGGCTGAGCTTCACACAGCCACAGGACACATTCTCTTCAGGTCTTAAAGAGCTTATTTAAAAGTGCAATTGACATATATTGGCATCTTCAGAGAAACCCAAATAAATATAAAATAGCTCTATAACCTACTCCCTACTGGATCTGAAAATATTTTATGATTGGAACAGGCTTTTCTTCTTGTAGTCCCTTAGCACTTGAGTGGGTGTACTGTCCCTCTTAACAAAATTTATCGAAGAGATGTGCAAACTCAAAATAACAAGAAGAGAAACCCAGCATTGTTCATAATTAGTTATTTTATAGGGTGTTTCCCATCTTTAGCTTCAGTGTTCTGGTAACTTAACACATGGAATAATACCAGCTAGTAATTTTGGCTTTGAATGTTGTTATTTTATGTCTTATGAGAAGTTAATTGCATCTTAAACACAGTCAAAAAATCCCTGAGATATGGGGAAGGTTTCTTTATATTGCTTCTTTCTATTCATACAGCACCAGTCTCTGCTAGACCAAGCAGAACCAAAAACAAGGAGGGGGAAAAAGTGGACACAGCAGGTGTAACAGACTGCTCAGACCACAAAAGGGTGCTATCATTTTATAACATGAGCAAGCCTTCCATAGCGACCTGCAAAGAATGCGGCCTTTGAAATAGCTTCACTAGAATTAGTAGCCTTTCAGGAAATATTACTATTGTTCTGAATTCCATTTGAAAATTTAATTTGCCCCCTGTTATTTTCAGGCAAATTCCAGCAGAGCTTTATTCTATGAAATCTGCGTAGGTGCATAAGAAACATCATCTTGATTAAGAAAATTCATCCGCCTTTGTACAGAGAGTGATCTATTTATCATGTGTGTGCTTATCTGCTCATGAAGAAAGAGCTTGTGCAAATATAATTCACATGTAGGAGTGTGTGTTCTTTATTGAAATCATATGCCTTCTATATTTTATATTATGAAATGTGTAATTAACCTGGAAGTATTGAATTGTTATCCAGCAAGTATTGAAATGTTAACTAGTAAGCACTGAAATGTTTGATCTTCCAAACTTGCTTAACACTGCTGTACAGAAAAAAGCCATGATGTGATTCAGCTTTGGTATAAACAATACGCCAGAACTGCCTACTAACTAGAAGTCAGACTTCAATTCTGAATACCCTTACTTTGAGGAGAGTAAATCTGCCAGCTCTGAGCTGAATCCCTGTGTGGTTATCAAAGTCAAAGGCAGGCAGTATGATACAAGGTGAGTTGGTTGTCTTCCCATCATTATGCCAGGGAGCAAGCATGTCTAGTTGGTTAAGTCAATGTGATAATCAGGTATGGTTGTACCCCAGAGACCTGCTCAAGCTTATTTTGACACATCTGGCAAGGTACCCATGCTGATGTGGCTGCACTTGCACCAGTGAAGTGCAAGAAGCTGGGGTAGCCAGCCCCACCTTGCAGGTGCCCCTCCAGTGAGTTGTCCATGTCCCTGTGAGGTGGCATCACACATCCAAGCTGCAGTGAAGACAAGGCTGGGATCTCAAAGGCAGATGCTATAATGGCTCTAAATAACTGGATTGTACATGCATTGTTAATTTGCAGTGGCTCCTGTTACAGATGATGCCTGCCGCCTTTTACAGATTTTACTCAAGCTTATAAAGAAAAATCCATTGAGATTTGTAACCCATTAGCAACCATTTCTTAAAAGTATTTATTTAACTTATGAATCTAGCCTCTTTTAATAATATGAAAAATTTGATGTGCAGGATATGATTTGGGAAAGAAATTAATAAATTGCTATATTTCTACACTGAAGAATGTTGATGTTAGTTAAATATGTCAATAAAAATGACAGTAATTGTTTGGCACATCTGTGTAATTCTGAAACTTATTACTTTATAAACACAAAAATTATTTTGGATTGTATTCTCTTGAGATCAGCTAAACAGTCAAATTTGCCACTGCAGATAAACATAAAGGTGAACATAACTTTCATTTATTCTGCTTTGATATAGTATGTACTCTACATTTCTTTAGAGAAATGCTCGGCAATATGATTTTTTTCAAAGTAGTGCAACACAATTACTGGATTTGTATTTTTGTGTCATTCTAACTTTTACTTTTTGCCATGAAATAATCTTCAAAAGGAAATGTATAAGTCTCTTCCACTCGGCTGTACAATGTTCAAGTTATGACGGGCTACTGGCTGTCACACTGTGTTATTCTATAGTGCCATGTCTGAAAAGATGTAACAAAGTATGGCAGCACACAAGACACATTTGAAATTCAAGAGCTGAAATATACATTTAAAAAGAAAAAGAAAAAAAAAAAAAGAAAAAAAAAGAAAAAAATAATAAAATAAAATAATATTACCAGTCCTTTGCAAAATCCAACCAAGTAGCAAATATGTGACCAAGTAGTTGATGGCCAATTTGGAAAGGAACGTATACCACTTCCTTCCTTCTCTATACAATTAGTGGGTGAGAGGGGTCTGTCAGCAGGGGAAGAAAAATGTAAAGCTAAGGGCAAGAAAGTCTACAAGAGCTGCCTACATAGCCTCCACTTTCTTTTGAGTTTTGGCTTTCTTTCTTTCCTTTTTTCTCCTCTGAGTAGATAAATTAATATCTCATGGCATTTGCTTTCTTTTTTTTTTTTTTTCCTGTGGAAAATGTGGGTTCAGAGAGACCTGACATTTTATGACTTTTAATCAATTCCAACAAATTGTTCATTAATAGAAAAGAACTGGAAAACACTCTAGAAGTTGAAAGATTTCTGGTTTCCCATTTGAAGTGACTTTTAGCTTTGAAATGTATTTTTTCAAATGTCAAAAAGTAAAATGCCTTAAGAATCAAACTAATTCATTTCAAGTGAAACAAAGCATTTTTTGACTTAAAATATTTAAATTTTCTTCTATCTAAATAAAAATCAAAATCATTTAAACTGCTTTGACTGACAATTATTTCCCTTCCATGTTTTCTGAACTGCCAAGCTAAAACAAAATTTATTACTTTCACTGCAATGTACTAAAATATGCATAAATCTATCTAGCTTTATGTTGGATGTCAGTCTGGAAAAGCAGGTGGAAATTCAAACTCAATCTGTACATGGAGAAAAAAAATGAGATAGAGGTTAACCAATAATCTGTTATAGATAGTGTACATTAATTTTGGGAAGCCTAACTTGGAAAATAGCTTTTTCTCAAAAGAGCTTCTTAGAATTGTTGATAGTGATGTTAGAAAAGAGAACCTCTTCGAAAGGAATAGAAAGTAACTTTCTAGTATTTGATCAGAATTTAAATGAAGTCAGAGTATGATAAAAAGCATCAGATACATGCCTATGTATTTTAATTACACTCTAGTTTCAACTTTTTCTATAAGGTTTTGTTGCAGCACAAGCAAAGGGCACGTTTCCAGACACCTGGGGATTCATGCTTAGCTCTGCTCCCTCTCTCATGTAATGAGATCAGTAGTCACTCGTCACTTTAATAATGCTCCTATAACGCAATAAAGCTTGGAATAATCAAGGTAGATAAAAAACAAAAGGTAATTTTTAATATTTTAAATTATTTCCTTTTTTTTCTTCACTGGATATAGAAGATATTTACAAATTTACTAATGGTTAAATCTCCTGCTTAAAGGGTCCTCCTTTAACCTGGCAAAACTTTGAAGAACTTTTAATAGTGAAACTGCCTCTTTCCAGCTTCTGACATTCGTGTGTCTGGTCAATTTTCATTCTTATGTATGTGGCAGAACATGTATGGTGTGCACTTGTACAGCCTGACCGTAATAACCTTGATGATAAATAGTCCATAAAACAGCTGAGCTTTACAATCTGTTTAGCCCTGATATTAGTACACACCTCTGCTAACCTTAGAACACATCTTGTCTGCAGTGGAGTGCAAGGCAGAAATCTCCTGCTAAATTCAGAATCAGCACCATCTCAGAAGTGTCAGGACAGGGCAATAGTCAAGGAGATCAGCTCAGCTTCTCAGCAGCAGAAACACACTCATGAGCTCTAATACAAATGACCTTGCTTCTCACCAGGCCAGGCTGTACAACACTTCCATGCCTGCTGGTGTTAGTGCTAGTTCAGGTGCCTCTAGTCATTGCTCCAATGTCTTTACACACACATGTCCCATTTAAGACCCAACTTCCATTCTTGTGTCTGAACTTCCTCTTCTTGTAGGCTTTGCTCCTGACCTGAAAGAAACACCTTTCACTCTGTAGTGTCTCTTTCTGAGACACAGCAGTTAATGCCAACCCAAAAGTCTTCATGTAGCACATACAAGCTCATTGTCAAAAGCAGTTGGGCTGTATCAGCACTGCTCCCTATCTGACCTACTAAGGTCTCCCTCTCCATAGCATAGTTTTAACTGAGCTGTAGCACCAGAGTGTTCTGAAAAGGCTACTTCAAGTGGGACCAAAGCAAAACAGTGGCAAATATTTTGCTCTCAGAAATGTCCCTTGGCACTGACCAGCTTACTAGCATGGGTATACCCATGGAATTCAACTTGCTGCAGACTTGTTGCACTGATACAGCTGATCTCACATATCTAATCCTTTAGACAAATATGAAGCCCATTTGTATATATGCAGTGGCCATTTGCTCAAAATTTCTGAGCATAGGGCAGCTTCACTATTGAGCTTCTCCAACAAGCCCGCCAATTGTCTGGAGTTCCTAGACTAACGGCCAAAAAAGCAGCAAGACAGTGGATGATGTATAAAGATTTGCTGCCAAATATGGTGGAGTTGGCACCTGTGACTGGCTCAGCACTGAAGTTCCCACTGTGCCTATCAGTGATTATTGCTTTAATAAGCAGTTCTTAAGTGATATCTGTTGTTGCAAGAGAAGGAGTGCCAAAGGCACAAAAGATGAGGAAGTTACAAAAAAGCATAATCCTTGAGGCTCACCAGTTAACTTACCTTGAGTTTCATTATTCTTGAAAAAAATTCCTTGAGTTATTTCACACATTCACACACACACACACACAAAGTACACACAAAGAGATTTCTCAGTGGGTCGCTTTTTAGTTAAGATTTTGCAAGTTGTCTAGAGTGCCCATATTTATGAGTCCCATTTTACAGAAATCAAAACTGTAGAAGTCTCCAAAACTTGATACTAACCCATTTGCATTAGCATAATTTTGTTGTCCAAAGGAAGACATCAACATGAGGTGGGTTCATATCTCACTGATGCCAGCAGGATTCCGAAAAGATTCTTGTTCAAAAACTTCCATTAAACCTTGAGTCTGCTTGAAAATCAGAAGTGGACATACATTTATGTAAACATATTATAGGTAAGTCAATTCTGTCAAGCATATGTGTAGGTTGACTAAGTTACATTAACATTAAAAGAAAAAGTGAAGGAAAGGTCATGTTCAGTAACATGTCAGTTGATGTTTTATCTTTAGAATGGAAAGTAATTTTACAGTATGAGACTGGGAAATAATCAAGATGTAAAGAAAGAACCTGTGGTTTTGAATCTGTGTGCTGCACTTTTGAATAAATGTACATTAGTGAACTATTTAATGTATTATTCAGTGTCATAATTGGCCGCACATTCTTCAGTTAATATAGATACAATTAGTACATCAAGCTTGGAGAAAAGGGTAGAAGATCAGCATTGTAAAAATCCCTGTCCTAAAAGCCAGAGGCTAGATCTCTTAAGGTTACTTCAAATAATGCCTTTTCTAAAGCCCAGAGGGTCACTTTCTGTAGGCAAGTATAATCCCAGAATTTGTGACTTGTAGCATCTTAATCCCATGACCTATGTAAAAGTTTCAGATGAACGTTTCCACCACTAAATGGGCAACAGCAGTTTACAAAGGTAGGTCTGTCTCAGGCTTACCAGCAGATGGAGTTGGAACCAGGGTCTTGATATGCATCTTCATTAACATGAATAAGGTTCTTTTCTGGAATAGCAGCACACAGCTGGTGTACTAGTGACACCTCAATTTATAACAGAACAAGTGTGCAAGATAAAAGTGGAAAGAGATTTTTATTCAAATCTAAGTGAGAAAACACACTTGAGAAGCCTGGAATCTGTGCTGCAATGTCTAACACAATTTGGTTAAGGTAAGAAAAAGGACAAATATGGCTTTTTCCACAAGCAAATGACTGAGTTATGAAAGTGATGTGTAAGCCTTTAAACTACTTCCAGAAAAAGTAAGCTTATGACAAAAAAAGCACTGTGCCAAAGAATACATTGTTACAGATCCTCTTTACATACAGCTAATTATTATAGCAAGTTCCTCTCTGACTTATCTGCATTAATAAATCCAGTGACAAAAATGTTACTTGGACAGTTTGAGACAGAAAACTTTTAGAAGCTATTTAATGAAATCAAGAAGTTCAGAAGAGATGGGAAAAACCTTACCTTTCCTCTTCTTCCCTCTAGGTTGAAATAGGAATAGATGCTTCTCACCTAAAATAATAATGGAACAATGATGTTAATTGCTTCCACTCCCATGAAACATATGAAACAAGACTCACCCTCTGACTATTGTATTTTGGTATGAGGACATTCCACGAGTCTTTACATTGGAAGAAGCTGTTCTGATTGCAGATCACAAACCCCTCGTTAAAATTCTTGGAGCAGAAACTGATTATCTGGCTGATACGTTACAGAAGTGGACATTAAGAAAAAGTTCTTATCATTATGATATCATGGCCAAGTTATCTGAAAAACAAAGTAAAGCTGTACTTTTCCCGTTGACTATTAGAGATGAAAAGGTTGCAGCAAAAAAATCCTTCCACATATTCCTCCTGCCTTCCTCCATTTTTGAGGAAAAGGGACCGTGTACCTTGAAATAAGTCACAGCAGAAATGGACAAAGTCCTTCAGCAGGATTCCCTGCTGCCTTGCAACTTGTGCAGGATTTAAAACCTGAGCAAAGTAGGTGAGAAGTGTTGCCATATGGATTGGCAGTTTTTTACATTCACTCTGTACAGGTGAAAATGGCTACAAGGTGCTGGAGAGTGAAGATGCAAGAACATGCAGCTGAAAAGGATCCAGGAATTTGAGTACAAATCAGTCAGCCATCCTGCTTAACAGCATCCTCCAGATGAACTCTGTCAAAGTCACTGCAGCACTGTCTCCCTCTAGACGTTCTGGTAAATTGGTAGGAGCAGAGTCAGGGATGAATACAGAAGTCAGTTAATTCGCACCTGGGTACAAATTTTGATATCAAGATGTCTGAAACGGCTGCTCTGAAGGCAAAAAGTCCTTAATTTGAGCACTAAGAGGCTTAACCTTACCTGAAAGGAAACTTGTGTCATCACCTAAAACTTTTCCTTAGTGTCCTCTTCCTAGGTGCTTTACCTGACCATAGAGAATGAACCCAGGAACATACGGTCACTTGGCAGAACAGTGACCTCTAATAATTTAAAAAATATATACCTCTTCATTTTCAATTTTTTTCCACCTCTAATATGTTATTCCTCTTTAAGGATAGGAATGAAAAGTTAGTTTTCCCTTTGTGATCAAACATCACCAAGGCATGTGCACACCTACACTTGGTCTGAACACTTGGACCTTCTTAGCTGCCCTTTAGCAATGCTCAGCAGGGCTCCTTCCAGTTTATCAAACATCCAGCCTCTTGTCCTAAAGGACAAGAATATAGATGTCTCACATCTCTGTTTAAGTGTGTTTCATAAACTTGATAGTTCACAGATAGATTTACCTGCACTGTTTAATCTAGGAGGAACCATGTGGCTATATATATGGCACTGTATATATAGTATAATATATACACATATATATGTGTATATATATATTTATATAAACTGCATATATACTAGTGTATATATATACTAATATAATAAGCAGTAGCAGCACATCTGCATATGTTACAGGATTCAATAAACTACTCTGTGAATTTAACAGAGTACTTCCTGGTATACCCATATCCCAGGTCAACTAGCACTCTCCTAAATTTCTGGGCACAGTCAGGAAGTTAGCAAAAGCCAAGAAACAATCCTAACAGACTCTTTGGATCTGAACCCCTTGTTCAATAGGAAGACATGGTCAGGCTGCCCGCCCCTGCACTGTTACATCTACAAACTGAGGTGTTAGCTTAGAGCTCACTTACAAGAGAGGAATCCAACATGAAAAATACAAACTAAAACCCTTTTTGAAAGAGACAAGGAGGAAGAATTTTTGTTCTACTCAATTGTTCAGTGGCAGAAGCTCTAAATCAGGGGAGGGGTAATGATCTTTGGAGGATGGGTATCCTCACTCATGTACTCATGTATAGTCAACTGTAGGGAATCATTGCTCACTCACAACCCCTCATAACAAGAAAGTGTAAGATCATGTATTCAAAATTACTTAAATTCAATCATCCCCATCATAGAAGTGTGCAGCACTACATTTTTTTATGTTACTTCTCAATAGAAGGAGAAAGGATTGGAATCCTTATACATCTTCAACACTGCAGTGTCCTAATCTGCTTCAAGAAGGAGGGCACCCTACACACATCCCACTTCAAGAGCAAAAAACCATTCTAACTTACCTCTAAAAACAGGCTGAGCACTATTTCAACAAAGACAACCAAATTACACATCCTGAAGTAAGGGACTTGTGATACTAATTTCAGAAACATGCAGGTGTTCAGCATTTGGCAAGCAAAGGCAGTACAGAATGTCACATACCAGGGTCCTCACATCTGAGCATCTCTCTGCAGGGTACCTGGGCACTTTCTCAAGGCTCTGGAACCCATTCAAGAGGCCAGGCACCTTCAGGTGTCTTGAGAACAGCAGGACAGTAACAATTTTCTGCAGATCTCAGGCCACGGGTTATCTAAGATCTAGTCTTTTCTGCAAAGACCTCATATAAGGTCATTTGGATACATTGCAGCTCCACATATTTCCATAATACGTGCTTTAAAAAATGAAGGTCCTATTACTGTTCTCATTTATGTGCCTGTAAATTCAGTGCAACTCCTATGAAACCAATGACTGAAACCAGAAAATAGAGAAAATCAGATGCTGCATTTCTTAGTTGCAGTTCTCATGTGTGACAAATGATTCTGGGGCCCTATTTTGGATGTATCTAACTTGAAACAGCTTTTCAAACCAGAGTACTTAATTCTGTCTAACAATCAGTCTTCTGCAGGGCACCCAAAAGTGAAGTTTCAGTATCACAAGTCACTCTTAAAAATCTTGGCCATTTTTTCAAAGGATGTGTAAGTGTCTCAAGCAGATGCAAAAGCAATGACCACTCAAATAGTTTGGTGTTTACAGGTTCATCAATCAAAAAGAAACACTTTGATCACCTGACATGATTCAAACAACATACGTGATATCTGATACCAGACCAAGATCATACAGATCTAATAAATTTTTGGCTCCTGTGAATTTCTTTTAAAAAATATAAAAAAGGATCAGTTATAGAGAAGTTGATTAATATGCACTCTGTTCAAACAGCCTTGAACATCTGTGTATTAAATTCATTTATTAAATTATACCAATCTGTATTTTAATGAGTAAAAGATACTTATTCTGCCATCCATCAAAATAAACTCAGGAAATACTTAACATTATAATCATTTTTCTTGTTTGAACATGAGTTATGAAATATGAATCCCACACTAGGAATGCTGTACTTGCCATTATGATCAAATATGTTTTTACAGGTGCACCAAATATTCTGTTTTCATTTCATTCTCAAACTGTTGAAAATATAAACCATGTTTTATATTTCTTTGGTAGGTAATATTGCCTTTTTCCCCTCACATGGCACCCATTATTAGTGAGTTATTACCGTGCCTTTTTTCAAACACACACTACATATCCTAAAGTTGCTTAGTAATGAAAATACAAATTTATGTAACATCTAGTATCAAATAACACTTAGGGCACACTTTGGCACTGAAAGGTTTGGGGCACTAATATCTTTCAAGTGCATGTTAGTATTGCCAGATAAGGTGTATACAATCTGTTGGGTCAAGTTCAGCCTTTTACCACTTTACTTTTTTTGCCTGAGGAAAGTTGGCTTTTAGGAATAGTGGGATTTAATATATGCATGCATAGAATTTTTGTTTCTTATTGTTCTGATAGTTGTGATTTTTATTTCCATTTTATTGGTCTCNAAAAAAAAAAAAAAGGAAAAAGTCCTGGCAGACAGACAGTCAGCACAGCTGGGACAGCAGGTGAGCTAAACTGTAGACTTCTTCCCAGTATCAATTTGACACTATATCAAACACTAAGTATAGCCATTAAAAAAATTCCTTCCTTCTATTTGTACAGAGTGAACAGCCAGTTAAAGACAGAGCTTAGTGCTGGAAACCATATTCTCAAAGAAAACAATATTTGGAAGAGTGCAGTGGGGAAAAGATATGACTGCAAGGCACAGAGCTGCTCAGCTGGCATTCAACCCACATGCCTCTGGGGACTTGGTGAAACTATAAGTCCAATAGAGAGGTTTGGCACCGGGATGGTAATAAACAGGTAAAACTCACCAATTTGTAATTGAGATTATAATACTACTTTCAATAAAGAAATGGGAACTTCTCCATTGATTTCAATGGGAGTAGGTTCAAACCATGAAAGAACAAATCAGCAGTAGAGCCAGCACACTAGAAAAAACCAGTCACATTCTGGAAAGCTGACATAACCACATGTTAATCTGAGGTTTTTTGTAAAACAAATCAAAGTAGGAAATAATTTGGCATTTTATTGGCGAAGGGGGAAACCCTTGAAGGAAGCCATCACTTCATACAGGTGCAACCACAGTGTAAGTTACCACCATGCCAAAATTACAGCTGGGGCAATGTCAACTCTTTTCAAGGGCACACGGAAAACAGCTCACATGAGGAAGGTCTATGGTGAGTGAAAGAGAAAAGTAGCTTTGTGATAGTCGATTATGTTCAAACATGGCATTAGCAATGGGAAAATTAACCACTTCTAATTGAAACATTGTATTAAAAAAATACTCTTAAAAGATGTCTCATCATTGTACCAGCATTTATGATTTTTACTGCTTGTTTAATTAGTCCATATTATGCACAACATTTTAAGTAAATTTTTGTTGAAAAAACACACAATTTTTGTCCTGTACCAACAGTTCATGTAGATCTAGAAAATTAAGAAAAGCCACTGGACTGAACTCTCAAAATATACAGGCCCAATACACGGTATATTGTATTAACTACTGTTTGCCTTGAACTTCTCATCCTTAGAAAGCTATTCAGTCCTGACTGAAAGACTTACAATGGTGTAAAAAAGTTATCACATCCTGATTTGTGTTGTTACAAATATTACTTAGGGGGATTGAAGAAGAATAATTTTCCACTTGATTTTTAAGCACAATTAATGTAGGTTTATATTCTGAATACTAGATTCCACTGAGAATATTTAGGCACCAGTCTTCAAAGATACGAATAAAAGTAATATGCGTCTGCCAGAAGACCATAACCACCACTTGGTCTACTAAAAGTATCTGGAAATCTAGAACGTTCCTATCTATTCCACATCTACTTGAAATAAAAAGACTAGACAATTCCCTCCAGCCAGCAAAGCCTCAATTAGTATTTGATTTTTTCTGTATTATACAGAAAAAAGTACGGGCACATATACATGTGTAAAAAAAAAGACAAAGAGCAGATTTTTAACTTAGAGAAGGATTTTTCCTGACTTTCTGATTTCATTCTTCAAAAAGCACATTTCCAGATTGCATTCTATGGACAGGCTGGAAGTATCTGAAATGTCACATTTATTGTCTAGTTCAGTTGATCAACACAGATTCATGATTAAATGTAAATAAATTATTCATGGAATTATCTCTCCATTTTACCATTTCTAATCAATACATCAAGAGGAAACACTTCAGCTTGAGTTGGTGGAATGATATGTGCTTCCCATCAGTCCAATGACTCTAGGAGGAACCCTCACTAGAGTTTTCTTTATTTTACTCATTAGAAGGCCAAATGGCTGCAAAAGATTTTTTATGGTAAGAGTTTGTTAGTTTGAATAATTTTTAAGAGAAATGAGATAGGGCACTGGTTAATGTTTATCAGTGTTCCACAGAAGTAGCAACTTCAATATCTACAGGCAGATGAATAGCATCAGGTTATAACTCCTAGATCAAAACACTAACATGTTATCCCCACCCTCGCTGTCTTCAGAATAGAAAATATGTTTTTCTAGTTTTAAGCATTTTTCTTTGCACTTTATAGGCTACTATAACTATCTGTGAGATATTCTCCATTTTGGTGCCTAGTGGTCAGGAAGAAAATGTAAGTTTTGAGTAGAAACAAAACATCAGCTAAGTCTCTTAAGTGAAGTTTCTATCACTAAACTATTACATATATTGTGGTTTGCATATTTATTTTTTTTTTCTTTTCAGATTGATGCTCCTAATTCTTACTTTGTCAAAGAGAATGTAACTTCCCTGGGCCTTAACATATACTCCATCAGATTTCCATTCTTCATATACTTGTTTTTAATTGCCATCTGAGGCCTTTGCAAGCAATACATTACCACAAATTTCTAAACATTATATTACACACACAGAATAAACAAGGTTAGAAAAGACCACAGAGATCATCAAGTCCAACCTTCTATCTAACTTAACAACCTCTACAACACCAAATAAATAGGAAGTTTTTCAAGACTTTCTGAACACACATAACACAAGGGTACAGAAAATAAAAATCATGCTAACAGATAAAAAAGTATTATTTAACATGAAAAAAAAAAAAAAGAAACAACCAAATCTCTTAGAAAAAGGAGCAGAGACAGTTCACATTGCAGAAGATACCTAGCAAGTAGCAATGCTGGAAAAACTTTGGTATAAGAAGCAAATGCAAATTTAATGCAAGTTTACAAAGTTAAATGGCTGATTTAGAGGCAAATATATCTCTGAACTACATATACAAGAAAAGGAATGTTCTTTTTTATCTCCTGGAGTTACCCATTGTCCTACTCACCTACCATTTCTTGAAAGTTATTGATAAATTGGAGGGAATTCACAGGAAAGTACATAAATTTTCCAAAGTTTCATAGCAGTTCATTTAAAACTAATGTGTGGACATCAGAAGGTTAAGTGCTAAAGTAGAGAACACAATAACAAAAGACGTATTTTAAAGTCCTAAACACTGAAGTGTTTAACCATTCTGGCTGGGTGACTTACAACTTCTTTTGTCAACATTCGGAGACAGATATGCCTTACCATAAAAAAACTTGGTTCTCATGTTCAGTATCTGTATGTGTATAGGTGTAGAGCTCCCAGAAAGTGGCAAAGGTAGTATACACTTGTGAATCAGCTGAACCGCACGTGTATTACTTCTACAAACCTCAATCCAGGATTCCAGCTGCTATTGGGACCAGCACACTCATTCTTCATACATCATCTCACAAAAGTTCACCCAGAAGTCTCTGGGAGTTCTTAATTGGCTGTCAAAGATGATGTCTGAGAATGGGCTACTTCTGCTATATGCAGTTGGACAGACTATTTCTGGTTGCCTTTTCCTTCCCAAGGCAACTTGGGGGTATACACACTTGAGGGGTAACCTCAACTACTTTCTAGCCACCATCTTTCTTCAAGAAAGACCTCCCAGCTCTAATGAAAGAAACATTGCTATTGCTGTAGTAGATTAGTTGAAATATTTATCTCTCAGAAGCCATATCTTGTCAAATCTGTCTGCTAATGAGACTATTGTTTATTTCCTGTATGCTGTCTTTTTTATATACTGCACTGAGAAAAGCAACTGGCCAAGAGCAGATGCAACAAAGATAATGCAACTGTAGAGAAGATAACTATAATTGAAAGCTATTATTTACCAATTTGCCATAAAAAATCTTTTAAGAGAAATATCAACTGAAATTTTGCCTTGGAGATAGCTGAAAATAGTCCCTTAAGACAAAGGAGTAAGAGATTGTTTATAAGAGCTTGTTCTCAGCAGAGGTTTTGGGAAGGAAATAAGCATTCTTCACCAGTTGCACAGTATATTGCCTTAGGCAGAGTACATTGATACTAAAACAGTTTGCCTTATTATTCATCTCTGTTCATTTCTGCAGTTGGTTTTGGTGTTGACATGAAAATAAATGAATAACAGAGTATCTAAACAAATGTTTTGTCTAATGGAGATCTTATAAATGACATGCCAGTTACATAAAATGTCAGATTCTCTTCTGTTGCTGTGTTTTGCATCAAAACAAAGTATGTGATTTATGAAAAAACAATTAAATACAACCCAAAGTGCATGGAAGGACTCTCTAAATTCCACAGAGCCTCAAAATGGATTTTTTAAAGAAGAAATAAAAGTTACTGACAAAAAAATTTTAACCTCAGAAGGCCCATGGGAATATTAAGAAACTTACACTACTCTAAAATGAAAGACCAAGTGGAAGCTCCTCAAAGCAGTTACAGAGGGTGGTGGCAAAGCAGCATAATCTAAAAAAAGACACACTGAGTAGATGTAGATTAGATTACACTAATGTAATCCTCCAATATTTTGTAAACAAGACTACAGCTCCCCCAAACATACAATTATAGATATGAAAAATTTTGAAGTGGCCAGTATTTCCATCACCTAACTTCCATATTTCTTATGGCATCAACAGAAAGAAAGTAAAAAGAGACTGCCCTAAAGAATGAAGAAGAAATAGCTCCTAAATGAGGCTTCTGCCCTGAATTTGTCAGCAGAGTCTAAAGATGTACTTGCAGGAGCATGGATTTACAATGACTATTTCCATGTATCTCTCCTCTTGCTAAAGCCACAAGCATAAGCATGCATGACTTTTAATACTGGGTCCTAAATGTCTTCTAGCATGCTTTCGCCTTCAAATGCTCATCAGACTTAAAGTGGAATGGTGCAACTCCCTGTAGTATTTCTTGTCGCCTGCTTTTTCTAGGTCTTCACTTCTGGCTGGTCGCCAGATACTCGTACCCGCACTGAGAATGATTATTACTTATACGCCCAGAATCCTACTCCGTTGTACAACAGGTTGATGTAGCTGTATCATTCTCTCCCATGCCCTACACCCTGCTTGCCATACATAGAATTGCCTTCTGCAGGAAAAATCTATCCCCATGTTAAACTTCAAGGGGCTTGATGCCTCATCTTCTGTGTTTCAAGAGAATTCTCCTCAAGCAGATTGTTCAAAATTTTCCATCTCAGCCTTGGAACTAAGTGAATGTACAAGCAGGAATGCAAAAGTCACAAGACCAGAAGGGCAGAGGAGGAGGGGAACAGCAATCCCCTTGGAAGGGGCACATGTGGGATTTTAGACCAAATTCCACAGAACAAGCATAGCATAAATGGATAAAAGAAATAGAAGTGGTCCAGAGATCAGACATCAGCTGTGCTCCCTCTTCAACTCACATACTAATAGCTAGATGATGATTGCCTTTGTTTTTTCCCTTTCTTTTCCAAGACTTCTCTGGATGCATTTCATAACCACACATAGAACCAGTTTCAGATTACTTCAACCTTAAGGTGTGAGTTGCCTAATACAAGACTCTGAAGGAGACACTACAATGACTTAGGTAGAGGTTTAGTACCTCTGTTGTAGGAAGGGTTCAAATGCTTGTTTTAAGATAGATGGTATTTAGAAATTGTAGAGTTGAATTATTGGTAACATGTTAATGTAATAAACTGAACAACTGGAAAAAAAATGAGAGCAGGAAATGTCTTATACTTTCTTAATAACACTTTTTTAACTTTGCATCCAAGACACATGACAAAAATTCTATCACAGAAATACAATGTAAAGTCCCTCCACATACATGTAGAGTCATCTGAAACTAAGTGGTTCTTAAAGGAAAAAGAATCTCAAAGGGTATGTGAGCAGAATATGTATTATAAAATTTTGCCAAGTAAGAGAAGAATTATATCAAATTAAATTTGGGTAAATTGCTGGCAGTTCTAGCTACCACTGAATTGAACCAAAGCAAAACAAAATTTAAAAATCCAAATTTAGTAGATTTTTTCATCATAAAGTCAAAATATGGATTTGTTTAGCTGAGGAAATGAGGCATATTCTATTATAACCACTCAGCGATAACTATAACTCAACAATAACTATAACTATGCAGTTTTTAGAAACATGCTGTGTTTATTCTTAAGTAATTTCTAAGAAGATTCATTTATTCTAGAATCATATTAACGAGAGAGCTTTAACTAAATTTTTACTGAGCAGCTACAAAAACTAAATACTAAATAATTATGCTGTATATACCAATAGATAGGTCTCAGAATAACTGTGTGATTTTTTTGTCTACTGGAAAAAAATCATTTACTGTGTATTCTTACAATGTAAGAATGTATATTTGAACTGCTTTAAGCAGTTTGAATTTCTAATGTTCAATCATAATAATTTCCTTTGATTGAACTATTTATGGGTTCATTGATAGTCACAAAAATGCTACACACAATAAAGACCTGCTCACAAACTGAATAAAAATCTGGAAGAGGCCAAATTTCAAGTTTCATTTTGCTTCAGAATCCTATAGAAACAGAATAATATACTGTTGAGCCCTTTTTTTACATAATTTGATTTACTATACCGTCTGATATAAACTAAAAGAAAATAAATAATTTTACTTGATATTACTTTTATTTAACTTAAACTTTGCTTTGAATTCATAGAGTACCAAGATTCTTAAGTTGCAAAGCAAGTAAAAACTCAGTAAATTCATAAGAAATGTGTTATGGATAACTGTCTAATAAAAATTCCTGAAGTAGTATGGGTGTTTTGTACTGTACTTACCCTAATATTTGCCCATTGCACATGTGTATATCAACCACCTTTTATTTGATTCTCTAATTTCTGTCCTTGAGGGTTATATATTAAAGAAATAATAGTTCTCATCTGCAGTACAAGAATAGACTGTATTCCCATGATTTGTGCATTTCTGTTCTCTAGCTTGATAAGGCTTTTAAAGTTACAGGCCAGTACATGGCATGATGATTGGCAAAGTGTGTTGTCTGAGACACTGTGTGCTGGTTAGAACTGAAATTACCATTTGTTTCAAAATGTTCCAAGGAATGATTGCCCACTGAGATAATGTAAGTTAAGTAAAGAAAACATCAAACGGAACTTAATGACAAAGTTGTATTGTGTATTTAAGGGAAAATCAATGTATTTAATACAGTGCCCTGTTTTGCAGAGTGCAGTACTAGACTCTAAAAACAGGAGGTTTGCCTATTTTTCTGACTACCACAAAAAAAAAATCAGTTACAATTCATCATTCCAAACAGTCAAGCCTAGCATTTTATAGAAGCACAAGTAATTATAAGGAAAGGATATGTTATAGAAATAATAAAATCCCTGTATAAAGGTCAAGCTCTGAGAAGTAAAAAGCTTTTATTAAAGAACCTCTAGTTCTCACCTAGAGACCCTCACAATCATTATGATTGTGTCCACCTCTGATAAAATTAAATGGTTAGGTCAAGAAACATATTCTGATATCTTCAGAATAACTTCGCCTGAGAATGCACTCTTGAAAGATCAGACCATTGCAGTATCATTGGTATATTTGTATAGAATATCAGTATTTATGACTAACAACTGCACCCATAACATCTTTTACTTCATTTTATTCTTCCTTGTGCTTCTGGTTCTTTATTTTCAAGAATGACTTGGGGCAATATTTAGTTTGGTCTTAGTCTAAAAATTATTGAAACAAATTCACCCTGGATTAACATTTTATATACTGTTGGAGCAGCTGGAAGTTCCAACTATGTCAAATTGAATATTATAAAATATGGTAAAACTCACAATAACTGTACCAAAAAACACCCATCTTAGACAGCAGGTGATAAGTTAATGAGCCTAAAAGTCAGAGAATATAAAATAATAGTGAGAGAATTATGGACAGCAATTGCTCAGTGACCATTCTTGACTGAACTTCAAAATGGTGTGTGACCAAAAATAAAATGAGATAGAAATGTGTATTTGAAAAGAGCTAAAATGAAGCAGTTCTCTGATTTCAAAGGACAACTCACTGACAGCTCACCGTGATATATTCTACGTGACTCTACTGCCTTCCAATGTCAACTCTTCTGCAAAGTATTCTCGGATATTTTTTTTAGCTATTATTTTAGCTTCATTTGTTTCACAGTAGAAAGCAAGGGGGAAATATATGCAATATAAGCTATAAAATCTAAGGCACTTCTTGCAGGAAAGTGTCATTCAAACATGATAGAACATTTTGAATGAGATGGAAATGTGGATAAGTAAAGAACTGTGAACTTGTAGGCACTTTTTTGCTAAGCTCCTGGAAAAAATACATTGTTTAAGAAGTCCACTGGACATCAGTGAAGCACACACTGATATGCAATAGATGTGGAAAACTGAAAGGCTAGGATTTTTTTAATATTGTCTAAAAGGTTCAATAATTCATAAAATCAATGGGAAATTCACACCTCACTTTCAGAAGTCGATTTGAAAATCATTACTTTAGATGCACTTTTCAAATGGAAATATGAAGCATTTATATGATGAAGAATTAAATTCTTTCCGTGTCTTCCCACAAATTTCCCATGCAGAGATGAGAACACTCTCCCCTATTCTCCCTTCCTATGTTTCCAATTCATTCTCCTCCATTCATAGATACTTTTTTTACTCAAAATTCCCATTTTTTCTATTTTTTATCGCTATTGCTTATTGTGTTTATTAACAGATGAGTATATGCATGCATGTATACAAATAACATAAAAAACCCATTTTAAAGTTGCATGCAAAAGTGAGTCAGAAATAAGTTTGTCTGTGCAACCTCAACTGATTAATCTTGAGGATATGCATTTTGATACAGGCTTTAATTACATGATCATTAACTTTTTTCCATAGCACCCCAGTCATTTCAGTGCTCAGAGTAGATGGTGTTTACTTAATGAACAGCTGTTCAGTATTTACTTCATTGTTCAATACATGGCCCCATTGTTCAATGGATGGCCTCATGCCATCTTTGTTGCGCACTATTCAAATCCGTCTCTAAAAGACATTAATTAACATCCCCATGAGTTTTCTTTTTATAATGCTAATCAGTATAATTTTGAAAGCTTTACAAATATTAATTATATCCACAATATCTATGTGAGTTTTATGTACATCCTACAAATGCAGGACTGAAGCAGTGAAACTACCGTGAGTAATATCCATGAATTTTGAGTATCCAGTTTGACACACCTTCAGTTTGATTTACAGCTCCCATTGACCTAAGTTTCACAATCTGAGTCTGAGTACAAAGAAAATGAAATACATTCTGTTAGCATCAATCTATGAAAAGTTTCTTTTAAGTAACCTCCTCACTATCATGTATACAGAGGTGAGATGGGAATTCAGTTGTCTAGACTACCATCCACATCTTCACAATGAGGTTCTCCCTTTCTCTTACTGAAATCTCTTCCTTCAGCTTCACGTTCCTCTCCATTTCTGTAACAAATGGGTGATGAACACAATCTTATCTGTGATACAAATTCCAGAAAGATAATTTCCATCCTCTCTTGGGGACAGAGATCCCAGAGGTAAAAATACATAGATCTCTAACTAAAAGTTGTGCCATGATGCACAGGCAAATCTTTAAAGCAGAATTCTCTTCTCTTTAATGTCTAGAATTTTCAGTGCTCAAAATGCCTGATTTTGCACTTCCAGTTTTCCCTATTACTGACTCTTTGCTCAGGTAATCACCCAGTTGAGAAGGACTTAAGGGTGCTGGTGGATAAGAGACTGGATATGAGCCTTGAATGTGTGCTGCAGGCCCAGAAAATCAACTGTATCTGGGCTGCCTCAAAAGCAGAGTGGACAGCAGGGCAAGGGAGGTGACTGTGCCACTCTACTTGGCTCTGGTGAGACTCCTGCAGTGCTGCATCCAGCTCTGGGGTCCTCAGCACTGGAAGGACATTGACCTGTTGGAGCAAATTCAGAGGAGACCACCATGTTGATCAGAGAGATGGAACATCTGTCCTATGGGGAAACGCTGAAAGAACTGGGATTGTTCAGCCTGGAAAACAGAAGGCTCTGGTGTGACCTAAATGCAGCCTTGCAGTACCTGAAGGGAGCCTACAAGAAAGATGGGACAAGACTATTTACAAGAGCATGTAATAGCAGGACAAGGGGGAATGGGTTTCAGTTGAAAGAGGGTGTAGTAGAAGGTCCCCCTTCCCATAGCAGAGGGTTGGAATGAGATGATCTTTAAGGTCCCCTCTGGTTTTCTTTGTTTTCCTTTACTTCTTTACAACCCCGAGTCCTTGTTTGATTGTTTCAGTCCAGCCCTTTTCTTTCTCAAACTTAGTCTTTGTTTCTATTGCATCTGAATATGTGATTCCTTCTTTACCTTTTTCTAACAGAGGAGTTACAGCTGAAAACAGATAAATATCATAAAGAATATAATGCAAGAGCAATCCTCTGCTCTCATTTTAATGTCCATATAAGTCAAAAAATCCATCTTTGTCTCTATCACTGTGAACTAGGGTATGCTCAGTTTCTTGGTGAGGGATGGTGTCTACCAAATAGAGAAAGATCTACAGACATTCAAACACTTGTGGACACTTCGGAATTTTTAATCCATAAAACTTAAGGTTTTTTATCTGCATGTTCATTGAAGTAGAAAATAACCACTGAAGGCATACCTTTTCTTGACAAACTGGCCCCTTGAAAATTTTAATTTTTCTTTCCCTAGCTTTAGGGGCACTGGCACACTTCAAAGCATGGACTTCATGAACTTCAGGGACTTGGGCAAAAATACATATTTTTTCCTTCCATCATTCCTAGAAATGGCAGAACTGTTTTGGCTGGAGCTTTTCAGAAAAGTACAGCCTGGGACAGCTACTTGGCCTGGAAAATTTCAGTCAAAGCAGTTACAGTTTGGCACTATTAAAAGTAGACAAAATCAAAGTTTCATAATAGGAAGTATTAGGTAATTTTAATAATAGGCAGTTCTATCACCTATAAAACCTTTAAACATAACAAAATATTATGTGTGTAAACAAATATCAAGAAAAGTCCTTTTAAAAAGTGTCCTGGTGAAATGAAAAGGAGAAAAAACAAACATGCAAAAATGTGAAATATCACATCCTGACTCTGAAAAATAAAGACACATACACTTCTCCACCTAGCACAGCATGTGTCCTGAGCTTTCTTCACCTCAGTCCAAAAACAGAAGAACAAAAAACATAACTTTAATCTGCCAGAGGAAAAAAAAGAAAAAAAGTAAATATTAAGTTAGAGTCCTTGAACTTCCTTGCTGCTCTGTATTAAAGTGTGGCTAGTCTAGGGTCTAACCTCTGACATCCTTCTGGCTCCTTTAATGTAGCTTAATGAATCTTCAGGTAATGTATTTTCATTTTCTCTGTGTACTGCAATTTTATGAAGCCTCTTTTTTTATCTCTCTCTCTTATTTCCACTCTACCAATACCCAAAATATTGAAGAACATCTGATAGCCCCGGCTTCCAGTCCCATGGGCCAGGGCCTACTTCGAAACTTTAAAATGTCTTTCACTGACTTTTGAACAATTTTATTACACAACACAGCCCTGGAATGAAACACACTAGTGATATTCAACGAATACCAGTTTGGTGTGCTTAAGACAGTTAAAAATCACATTTATTCGATAGTTACTATTTTTTAAAGCCAAAGACAGTTTTACAACTACCTAATCTGTCTTGCATAACATACTATAAATCTACCACAATAATATCCATGTTATTAACACAATTTTTTTTTTTATCTGCTAGAGAACATGATTCAGAATCATATTCACTTTGGATTTAACATCTTCACATAATGGCATATGTACGTCATCTTTGGAACGGTGGACTTAGTCATGAAAAATACACAATCAAGTACTAGCTCTACATTGAAGGAAAACCCCCAAAAGTGTATTCTGTTGTACTGAGGGCAGCAAAGGTTTGACTTGAGTAAAACTGATCACAGGCTATGTGGATAGTTCAGAATTCATATCAACCAGAGAAAATCCCCAGGATAAAGAGAGCTATCTAAATTAAAGGGTTATATACATATATATGATACAATATAACTTGTAAATATTGCTTCTATTGTTTACCATAATCTTAGGCAGTAAACTCACAGGACTTTGCTGGTTTAAATAAAATGCAAGAAGGAACTGACTGAAGGATACATTTTAATAGCCTTCTGTCAAGGAGAGTTAACACACTTGCACTTCTAACAACAGCATTTTTATTAAATCTTTATTATGTTGTATTAAAAAAAGTCCCCTTGGCCCTCAGGTAGTTGGTCGATGCTGAGTTTTCAAATGAAATATTTATGAAGTTCTTTGTTTAGAAGTTTAATTGTATCTTTAAATGACTTTCATATGTTTATGTTCTACCCTCCAATATAAATGCCATATGATGCTCTATCATACTGTCCGGAATAGTCATTATGCATTTCACCATCACAACTGTTACATAACAATAAGCAGAAAAAAGGACAAAAGGATAACTAAGTTAAACCAGATCTTATACATACTTATTTTGTTGGTAACACAGATCGTATCTCCAGCAAAATGTGTTTTTAATCACGCAACATAGTATAGTGCTATAATACTTTCCATATTTAAACTTTTTGGTCAATGTATAATGCTATAAAAGATACAAAAATGTACTCTGCACTGACCTTTCTATTTCTCTGCCATGGTTAGGGGACGGAGAAGATTCTTAGGGATAAAGAACAGGGGTGGAAAGAGGAGATCTAAGGTGGGCTTGTTAAATGAAATTCAGTTTTGCTTTTATAAGCGTTGTGGAGATCTCTTTTGTGGCACAATATTTAACGGAAAAGCATGGTTTAGAAGATTTATTATCTTTCCAAGTAAAGAATGACAATTTTAAAAACACTTTCCTGGCTTATCAGCTCAAGGGACGCTTTGTAAAGTGAAAACATGTTAGAGATCCATGTCACTTCATGTGAATGCAATGCTGCATTAAATCTGATCCCACCGTCTTCTAAAATGCTCTTCAGGTGTCTCCTGTAGAGACGATCTGGGGCATCTGCTCTAGGCAGTCTCTATCATTAATCTTCAAGTGATTTAGGCCAGCTAGATGACATGATGGGAGATCCCAAATGAAGTTGTCCACAGCTTTATACGTGGAAGACTTTAATCAATCCATGTGTGCAGTCCTTTTCTGACCCATAGTTAGGGAGTGAGATCATAAGACCGTCTCAATTGAATTGTGAAAAGTAACATCCTTCTCCATGCCCTGTGCAGGCTGGAAATTCATCAAAGGTAGAACGTAGGGAGAAGAAAAAGATATGAGACAAATTTAAAGGCAAAAAGGAAACTGTGGATTCATGAGGTGGAATGCTTGCTTCTAGGTGTCAGAAGGGATGGATATGATAGCTGTGGTTTACAGGTTTATATTAACTGTACATTGATATTATGTAATTATAGGACTTAATACAGCATTAGCTCACAGTGCTACTTGAATACACTCTGCAGATTTCATATTTGTTGTTCAAGTACTACATTAAAACCCTTTGAAGAGAGTATCAGTTCACAGCTCATGAAAGACAGTCATTTTGCAAGGTTGGCATAAAGCCCCCTTTTAATCCAGAGGACTGTCAGTGTATGACTGAATAATATTCCCTGTCTTTCAAAAATAGCAAATACTGTTTTGCTAAATTCATCCTCTTGATGACAATTTTCATTGCAACAAATTATCCCCAAGATCTGTCTTTCTCATACAAGGAATCTCCTCCAGATATTACAACAGCTAACAACATCTGAGAAATATTCTTACTTATCCTTAAGGTAGAAAACAGCATTTTCCTATATAATACATTAGAACGAAGCACAAGTGAAACAGGAAAAGTTCTGCAAATTACCTACGGGGATCACTGGTTTCATAAGTGGAGGTAAGGAGGGATAATTCTTTTTTTAAAGCTGCTGGTAGTCCATAGCAAAGTCCACCTGCAATAACTGACAATTTTGCAAATTTTTATTTAACTGCTTCAGCAATCATGCATGTAATTCAAATCCTGCATGTTAACTGCACTAGTTGAAAACTGATGGAACTCTTGTCAACATGTCTATCTTGGAAATAAAAAGTTTTAACAAGACATGATCAAACATGGTAACTTTTTTTAACTAATTGCAAGCTTTTTTTCAATATTTTATAGTGTGAACAGTATTTTATGCTATAATTTTACACCCAATTGATAAAAGTACGTCATAAATTTCAGTAACTAGTTAGTTAAATGTACCACATATAAAAACAATCTTTTTTTTTTCCTATTTTGTTCTCATACAAAGGCTGGATTTCATTCTAGTCTCCTTGATATAATTCTATTTACTTCACAGTCGTTACTTATTAACACCAATGGGAAGAGAAACAGAGCCATTAAATCAGAGTTTCCTCTTCTTTCCTTGATGCAACCTGATGCTTTTTGGTTTACCATGGAATGGTTGCATGGTGAGAGAGGCAGATTGGCTTGTGTTTTTAATAATGTGTTCTCTTCAGAGAGAGTCAATATTTCCTCTGCCCAGTTTGGCTGGCTTTGCTTTAAAAATCCTTATTTTTGTTTTAAAAAGATTTGAGATGGTAAAGAATACATCCATTAGGACTTGCTGTCATTTGGGACATATGACTGAGAGGAATATCCATTTTTGTCAGAGGGAATTATATTATGCAATTTCCTTAGTGAACTGAACAATTTCTGCCCAAAAACTAAATAAAGCCCTTTACATTCACTGGAATGTCATCCAAGAACAAAACCCTTCAATTAAAACCTTTAAATTCCCTATGTCAGACTTCATGATCCTTTCACCTCCATTTTTTCTTGGGCCATCACTGTCCAAGAGTGGTTCTTGTATATTTACCCCTCTCAGATACCCTACTTAACAGCAAGTACCCCCTGCCCCTCTTCCTTTTGCTGAATAAGCTTGAGACTTCCATCACATCTGATAAGGACTTAATTCCCCTTATTGTGCTGGACTTTTCTGTTTTCTTGAAAATGCTTACCAGAACAGTACATGCTATTCCAGATAAGGTCTTATCAGAGAGCTGAATCAGGACAAATAGCCTATCTTTATGGAAGAACTGTTTTGGAAGTATTTCAATTGAAATTTAATGGAAATACCATTAAGCTTTGTTTGGCTTTGTAAAAGGTGGTACAAAATACTCTGAATCAACGCAGCTGAAAAAATACAATCCTCACTGATGCTCACTGAGACAGAAATTTTCCCTTTTGAGAGGACTTGGTTAATTATTCTGCTTATTTGTGACCCAAATTTAAAAGCAAAGCAAAAAGCTCTGTCATTATTCATTATGTACACAATTTATCACAGATACAGTTCTGTTCCTCTGCTTATTAAGCCTCTCCCAGACATTCTTTTGTGCCCTGGGCTTCTGAAAAGGCTTAAGTAAAACTGATGCTAGCTAACAGAATCACTGCAGTCTTCTGCAAACCTCTGAGCTCACTGCTTCTTTCTCACCGGTACATTGAAGCTAACTTAGGATTTTAAATATTCCATGACCTGCATGAAATAAAAGAACTTGATCATTCATGCATCACATGGTTTACTCTTTTTATGATGGAAAAAAATAACATTCTGTACTTCTTGCATTTCATTGTGCTCAGGCCTGGCTCTACCCTGCTGACCCCTCCAGTGCAAGCTTCTGTTAGTGAATTAATATACATTGCATGAAAGAATGAGAAAACATGTCACACGAGAATGTCAAAGATCCCTTCGCATTTTATTTTTTTCTCCTTCTCTGGATGATCTCTCTTTGATGAGTTCTTGGGGGCATTTGTCAGTGTGCTTGCTGTCCTCTGCTGCCCCAAGAGTGTGGAGGCTGCCCCAAGATCCTGGTGGGTTGTGCTGAAGAGACAAAGGCTAATTGCCTAGGGATCCTTGGAAACCATCTGGAGGGAGTCAGCTCCATCAGTTAGCCAGGAGTGGTGGACAGGAACAGCCTGCAAGTGTTTCTCAAAGGAGAGATCAGTAAGAGATGGAGCCTGCAGCTGTAGAGCAGGGAGGTGCTCTGTTATTTCTCTTGTTATTTCTCTTCTCTTTTTTTTTTTCCCCTCAAAATAAAGTAGATTTTTATTCCTTTGGGTAATTCGGCCTTATCCATATTAGCTTTTGTTTGAGCTCTGAGTGTTAAGTTGGAGTACTGTGCTGAAAATAAGGTTGTGATTTTCAAAAAGCCTAAGGACTTTGGGCAAGAGAGAGCTCAATTAAAGCTGGGATATTTTGTATTGGTGACTTTTGAGTCATTTTCACAGCGGTGCAGGTGAAACAGAATCTGAGTTTGCAGAGAGACCTATTCAATAGCTGAACCACATTTCCATTCCTCTGGGCTGCTGCTTCTACCACGTACAGTGGAGACCAAACAAATAGGAAGGATCAGGCTGTGCTGTATCAGGAAATGTCCTTCACTCTCTTCCTTCTTCCTCCATTTATCTTCTGCCATTGCAAGAGTGAGAGGGAAAGGATTTCCAACACCATGTCCAGGCTGGAACAGTCACAACCCAGATGTTGCTCATGGCCGACAGGAAAGGTTCAGTGACAAACGATCAAGTCACAGGCAGAGATCACGCCTGCAGGCACACCACAAAGTCCCTGGCCGTGCCCTGCTGCTGCAGGGAAGGCTTGCTCAACAGCTCAGCCCCACCAAACTGCACGGCTCTGATGCATCCTGAATGTTGGACTGTATTTCCTCAGGAAGAGTTTTGCACGAACGGATGCTGGAATCTGAAAATGAACAGACAGCAGTGGTATTGGATATTGGTGAACTGCTATCAGTAGTAACAAATAAAATTTAAACACAGGTAGCTTAACTTTATAGTGTCTTTGCCTATTGTAAGAACGTTTCCTGAGTATTAGTGTATGGATGGCATCACATGCTCTTCTACAGGAGATGACTCTAACAGCAAGCAATGGCTATTCAATTTCTAGTTTTTTAGCAAAAAGGCAATGAACTTTCCTCACTAAACTCTTGATGTTATTTTAGCAAGACCCAAAGCCCTCCCCTGCCCCCAAAGCCCTAATCTTTTTATCTGGGGAAAAAAGAAAAAAATAGAGGAAGAAGTTTTTTTTCTGGTGAGCTTGTACAGTTAAAAATCATAAATAATAAAGAAATCTGTGTGCTAGAGTTCCAACAGAAACAGAGACTTGGCTGACTTCCGTAATCTGAACTTTGCATTAATTAAGTGTTTTGAATTTGATTAGAATAAACTAGCCATCTCTTTTGGTCCAGCATTTGCCCCTTTCCAGACGTTTTAAAAACCATATCCAAGATGATCCAGGATTCTAACCAGAGGAATGAGAAGGGAGAGAGAAGAATGGGGACTTGAGTGTAGAAAGACAAGCAGGGAGTAGACAGAAAAAACAATTGTCATCTGACTAGGAAGTGCATTTGGATTTTATCTGTCTTACCTTGTGAGAACTGCATTGATGACATTGTAATAATTCTGAATTCACATATTTTATACGTGTATTTTTTTCATTGGGACATAATTATTTTCTGAAACTAAGAAATATGAAATAAACATGGTAACAATTATTGGTGCTTTGTTCCTGCTTTTGTTGGATCTTGGAGAGGCACATGACAACCCAGACCAGGGCTACTTTGACAATGTTTGAAGAATCAGTCAACTGCACTAATCAGGACTCTATCAGTGTGTAACTGTATTCATATGTTGCACTGAACTACTCAGATATGCGTGGCAAGCTCCACAGGACACACAGGCTACTTGACATCAGCTTTCTTTTCTAGACAATTTATCATGAAACTGTTAATTCAGCTGTGGTGTCACTTATTTTTCCTTTAAATCCACATTCACCCATTCCTGATAACACACATAGAAGCATGCCTACCTGGATGCCATCCAGTTACCATCCAGAGGGACCTCACAGGCTTGAGAGGTGAGCCTGTGCAAACCTCATACTCATCAAGGACAAATGCAAGGTCCTGCACATGGACAACCCAATCCCAAGCGCAAATACACACCGGACAGAGGATGTATTGAAAGCAGCCCTGAGGAAAAGTTCTTTGAGGTGCTGGTGGACAAGAAGAACAACATGACCCAGCAACGTGCACTTGCAAACCAAAAAGCCAAAGATGTCCTGGCCTTCATCAAAAGAAGCATTGAGGAAGGTGATACTGCCTCTCTACTCTTCTGAGATCTCACCTGGAGTACTGCATCCAGTTCTGAGGTTGTCAATATAGGAGGGACGTGGGTCTGATTGAGCAACTCCAGAAGAGATGCTCAGAGGACTGGAGCACCTCTGCTATGAACACAGGCTGAAGATCAGTCTGAGGAAGAGAAGGCTCCAAGGAGACCTTATAGCACCTTCCAGTTCCTAAAGGGGCCACAAGAGAGTTGGAGAGGGACTTTTACAAGAGTATGAAGTGATAGGACAAGGGGGAATGTCTTCAAACTAAAAGAGGGTAGGTTTAGATTGATATAATAGGAAGCAGTTCCTCACTAATAGGGTGATTAGACACTGGAACGGGTTGCCCAGAGAAACTGTGGATGCCCCATCCTTGAAGTGTTCAAGGCTATGCTGGATGTGGCTTTGAGCAAACTGGTCTAGTGGAAGGTGTCTTGGCCCACGGCAGGGGGTTGAAACAAGAAGACCTTTAAGGTCCATTCCAACTCAAATCCATTTTATGATTCTCTGCCTGCTTTACTCAGTGCAGAACCTTGGAGAAGAGTTCATTGTTACACTACTGCAGACTTGCATGGAATGCAGAAAAACAGATCTTTAGTTCAGTTCTCCATTAGACACCGGCAGCCTGAACCCTTTGCTCCCATTTCCCAGTGCTCTGAACAGCAGGCCATGCACCACACTTTGTTTGTGCAAACATGTGAGCATGTACACAGAAAAAGGAAGGGAAAAAGGTGTTGAAATCTGTTCAGCCCCAGAGCCAAGAACCCAAGATTCATGGGGCCAGTCAGACACTTAACTAAGTTGATTGTGTAATCTGCTTGGCGACCCACAGTCCCGGGAAGTAGAAGCAGTAGCTGTTGATTTGAATCCCCCATCTTTCTCCTTGATTTTATATTTTAAGTGTAGCTGTGACTGTTGTGCTCCATGCTAGATTTAACACTGCCTATGTATCAGGCAGCTCAGGCGCCATGTGTTGTTTTCCTGTGTAAAAGCTATACAGCATTCTAAGAACATGGTTTCAAAACATTCAGCTGCAGCAAAAGGTGCCTTAAAACACACACTGCAGCCGAATTGTAGACATTTTCAGCTTTTACCAGAATATTTCAGACCTTATAACAATCCTGGTTATTATTCTTGGATTTAGGTGTTTCACATCACTTGTGTTCTGGGCAACTTCATATTATTCTGGATCTCAGACATCCACAGCACAATAGACCTTTAGCTCCTGCTGTTAACTCCTGCAGCACCCCAGTCCTTTAGGTTTTCTATTGAGTTGAGCAGAGACATGTCTGAACTGAATCCAGTAGTTTCATTACTGTGTCAATAAGGATGCATGTATTCCTGTTCCGGAATTTAAACACTGATAGAAAAATTAGGTATGTTAAACTATCTCACTATTTTTTTGATCATCTAGAATATTTTTCCAAGTGCTGCATGTAGTTTGAAGAGCAATTTTATGCTAAAAATTGCTGCTTTTCGTTGTTGTTCAATCCCAGCAGGTAATTAAGTACCATTGCTGCTTCTCACCCACTTGCCCCCACCACAATGAGATGAATTGGAAAAAAGGTGAAACCTGTGGGTTGACAAAAGTTTAACAACTGAAATAAAATATGCTATAACAACAATAAAACCAACAAATAATAATTGCAATTAAAAGAGAGACAACAAAAAGAGGGAGAAAAACAAAACCCGCAATAGAATTGCTCACCACCCACTGATTGATGCCCAGCCTTTCCCCAAGCAATGATTGGTGCCTTCCAGCCAACTCCCCCCAGTTTATGCACTGGGCATGACCCTCTATAATAGAGAATATCCCTCTGGCCAATTTGGGACAGCTGTCCTGGCTGTGGTCCCTCTCACTTCTTGTGCACCTCCTCACTGGCAGAGCAAGAGACGCTGAAAAGTTCTTGACTTCGGGTAAGCACCACTTAGCAACAACTACAACATCAGTGCGTTGTCAACATCATTCTCATACTAAATCCAAAAAACACAGCACTCTACCAGCTACTAGGAAGAAAATTAACTCTATCCCAGTCAAAATCAGGATGCTTTTTTGATGCAGATGTTAAACAGAGAACGTGTAAAAAGCTTACATTTCAAACAAATGGTGAAAGGGTGTGTTGTCAGAAAATTGTTGCTATTCAGTTGCATTAGGATCTTAGTCATGGAGTTTTATCAGTTGCAGACTCATCTCATGGGAAGTGCAAGACCCATGTAAGCATGGGAAATAGAGTATGCTGAGCTGAAACTGGTAATAACGTCTGTTTTTCCAGCAAGTTGCCACGTTGATCCCTTCAATATAATTATGATAGTGGCAGAAGAAACAAGGTTCCTTCCAGGTTTCTCACTCAGCAATGTCTCTTTCACCTCTGTGAGGTCCTGGAGCCTGCAGACAGAGTTCATGGTCGCAGGCATTTCAAAGACTATATGCAGTTTAGTTTCTGCAAAATTACATAGAGTTACATTAATTTAGTAAAATACATGTTTTTTATAACACCCTGCCTATGACATGTCACGGCCCTAATTACAGTTCTTATCCTGGCCCATATCAGCAAATCTACATTTTGCTCAATAAGCCTTATTCTGGTATATCTCACTTGGAATTTTTTCTTTGCAAGGCAAAGCTCATAACGCCAGTTCTTTACTTATCTCTATTAAGTTACTCATCCAGTCAGTACACAATGAGGAACATTGGTATCAGTCAGATTCAAATAGATTGCTCTAGAATTTTAACAAACCACAGAAAAATTTCTGAACCCTCTGTTTATAAAAACTAATGGGAGTTTTGTTTCCACCCAATATTTTCCATGATGTCTACAAAACACTTAACACTAGTGAGAATGCTAAAGTGCTGAGATCACTATTTGTCATGATGACCAAAATTATTTTACAGTTTCCCAATGCTATCTGTTGTCTCTTGTCTTATAAACTGATTGAAAATTCTTCCAAGTTTCTTTTCCTTTCTTTTTACATCATTTTGCACAACAGGATCCCAAGGATCTTAAAGATTTTGGTAATAGTGCAACCAATAATTAAATCTTTGGTGTTTAGTCCAGGGTGGTTTAGTTTCAAATCTGTAAGGATACATAAAGAAAATAAATTATCTTTACATTTCATCTTTTTCATTTCTTTTCAATATTGTTCACTGAGTTTGTATCACTAGGGTTGGTCAGCCCAGCAGTGCAGTCCCTCCATCAGACTTCTTTGCCTGTTGTACAAAGCTGAGCTCAACAGGCATTGTTATCAGGAATGACATGGGATATGGTTTTGTAAAGTTTATTTTTTATTTTTTATTTTTTTATTTTATTTATTTATTTACTTAATCCAGCATAACCACTCATAATAAACAGACTCCAAGCTACTCCTAAAGATCCTTTTCAGTACCAGGAGTGTGAGATTACACCACCTGACCTGTAAAGAAAGCATCATGCAACTAGAAGCAGATTTTCTCATGGAAAGGAAGTTAAATGACCCTCTCTCTTCTACTACAGAGGAAATATCTCACTTTCAAGACATTAAGTGGTCAAGGCCTGAGAACAGAGAACACAGAAAAGTTCTAGGTTACACCTAAGAAGCAACAAAAGGCAGAGACAGCATCTGTACAATATTGCCACATCATTCTCTTGCATCTCAAGTTAGACAAAAAGATTATTGGAAAATGAGTTTAGTGGCTGCTGTGAAGGAAGGAGAAGAAAGCGGGGATGATGTAACATTTTTGCAATTGGAGGAAGAGACAGGAATGGGTTTTGCAGTCACAATGAAGAAACTAAAGACAATAATGAGAAGAGAATTTAAGAAATAAGAAAAATAACATCCATTGTGTGAATATAGACATCAGAGAGCAGGTGAGATTGCAAGTGCTGACAGATGGAAGGAAAGTGGGTGCTTATGCTTTGGTTCAGCCTGCTGTGAGGATGAATTGTTTCACTGCATGTAAAACCAAAGTGGGTCAAAGAGAGGGAGATGACCAAGGAAGAGGATTCTGTGGTGCTACTTGGAGTGCCAGGATGCAGAACAAGAGAAGGAAGGGAGGAGAGGAGAAGAGGAAACGGAGAAGAGGGGAAGGAGAAGGAGGAGGGAAAGGGGAAGTGGAAAGGGAAGGGAAAAGGGGAAAGGAAAATACAGGAAGCTGAGGAAGAGATGAGCAAAGCAGCACATGAATTGGTAACATCAATGGCCTGTTGAACTCACTATTAAAAATCATTTCTACAGATGGAAAGAACTGGGGGGAAAAAAGCTCAAAAAGTTTCTCATTTTAGGTTTGCTTCTTTATATTTAAGTCAGATTTTTTCTTGTATTTTTTCCATATGCCCAAAGTGAGCTTCTTAGATTACTCTGTTTAGAAATAAACACATGGAAACAATAAACATCTAGAACATTAGCTTGCATATTTCCTTAATGTATGCATATTTCTCTCCAATTTTCCACATGAAATGAGACTAATTCACTTAAATTTCTTGGGATCCACCCTCTGTAAAAGTTTCCATGATTTGAGGGTTAGCTCAGTAGTTGATTAATACCTTTGAGAGTGTGGACTTATAAATTTTATGTCAGCTGCTCAGCTTGTGCATAGCAGAATATTTACACCAAATTCGAGTGACCCCTCTCAATTTACACATATGAGAAATTGCCTATTATTTCTTTTCCTTTTCATGAAAAAATAAGGAGAATGTAATGCATATTCTAAAGAAATGCAATCAAGGTTTCTTCAAAGGTTTTTCTACTTAGGGATATTTTGTGTCACATTTTTTAATATATTCTTTGAAATTTCAATGTCCTAGTTTATATTCCACAGCTATTTGCAAATGTAAAATTAATTAACTTTTACTCATGTTCAGAGTCTTCCTCTGGATTAATACTGAAAGCAGAATTTTGTTCAATATGAGCATTTTTCTGGTACTCCCGGAGCAAAGAACTTGTCTTCAGACTATCCAATCTTCTTGTCCCCAGTAGTAGCAAAATGTGATGCACATGACAGCACATGATTGTGGCTACTTTTTGCAGCACATGCCCTTCATAAACTCCCATATCTGACAGCCATCACATGAGGGATTCCAGAGAATACATTACATACCTGTTTGGTCCTTTTCATATCAGTTAATGGGCTGTTCTCCATTAATTTGTCTAATCCTGCTTTGAATGTGCTGACACTGGATCCACAACCTTCTATGGAAGCACAGTTCAGATTTCATTCCCTTTTTATAAAGAACAGCTTTTTTTCTGTCTCTATTCCCCTTTTTTTTTCATTATTATGCCCTGTGACAGTTCAGATTCTGTATGCATCTCATGCCAAAATCTCACTGACTACTGTTATGAATTATCTGCCTCAATTCAGTCAAAAGATACTATGGCCTGTTTTGCTTTTAATTTTGCAGTGACAACAAATTCCCTGCTGGAAGGACAGTGTGGCCTAATTTGCAGGAAGAGGTAAAAGGGAGAGGATGCAAGAACAGCAGCACAGATTCCAGGCACCATGAACTAAGACAGCAGGTCATGGGGAGGTGAGAAGATCTATTCATATATTAAAATATTCTAAAGGGATAGCTTAATATATGGTTGAGGTCAAGAAAAGACAAAGAAAAGTCCTGAATTTGAGAGTCCTACTGCTGCCCCTTCTGCTTTCATAGAGGTTTAGTTCTTATCACTAAATACTTTATGCTGCTCTAACCCAGTGATCCCCAACTACTACCAGGTCATAGGCTGCAACACTTGTTAGAAACCACCTCTGTGTACAAACTCTTTTGGACTTCACATCTGATTGATTTAAAATGTTTTAATGCCCTGCAAACACAAACAATAGCAAAGATTTCATCACCTTCCAATGCATGGCATTAAGATTCTGTCTGTTGAATAGCACTGGCCAAATACCTTATACCAAGAATTACACAGCATTGGAGCTTATTTTCAAAGTCCCATGGTTTATCAACTGACAGCTAGAGTCTATCTGTTAGAAAGACTTCCATTATTTATCTATTTTACATGACTTCAAATCCACTACTGTCTTCACTGTACAACACTCACTGTGAACTGAATCACTGCGAAAATCAAACTGCATACTTCTATTTTTTCCTGGTCTTCAAATTCTGTGCTATTTTATTTTTTCATCCAGTTTCTTTATTATACTGAAGAATGCTGGAATATTAATTGTTTTGTTCTCTGTGCACATGGATGTATTTTAATAAATCTGTTAATTCACTTTATATATCACTGAACTTCCTTATGCATTAGCTTCCAAATTGTGAACCATTCTTTTTCTGCTTCTTAAAGCTTATAGTTTTATAAAATATGGACAAAAGGAATGCACAGAGCATGCCAGAAATGGCTGCATTAAGTGAGGAAGTTATATGAGTGATATAAAAGACAGAATACTGTCCTCACTTCTGCTCACTATTTGCCAGTCTTCATGTCACTTAAGAGTGTGCAATGCTGCACTTCAGCCACCCCTGGGATAACTTACTGCTTGTTGCTATGGATTCATCATTATGTATACAACTACTTTAGCAGTGATTTTCATGTAGGAGATTCCCATTGATGTTTATTTTTAGGCATCCAGTTTATTTTCTTATGCTCTGTTTAAACCAACATTTTCTTTATATGATACCTTCTTTTTCTGTGATCAACTGCCAGTGGTCCTCCCATAGAATCTTATCTCTCTACTCCACCATACCCTTAAAGGTTGCTTCATGTAAAGACTATAAAAATGTCAACATGGATTAGCTACATTCATATTTTTAATTATCCAATCATTTGTGAAGGACTCGCTTTCAACTGAATGGCTCTGCACTTGCTTCATTCCCTTCACTCATTGTTTTTATTAGAACTGACACACTGTACAGCCTCTTTGACAGCCACACAGGAATCACACAAGTAGGAGACAAGGAGTTGACAGAGTTCCATCCAGGTGTTTTGACATCACCCCATCATATGCACCTCTCTGGAATATAGTTATGACTTTCAGGCCTACTGCAGGATAATCAAGTCTGTCAGATGATGTTGTTTTTCCTGTTGCTGTCTACACATTCATAAATGTAAAAGGGATCTGCTGTATTTGAGATTTACTAAGTGAATTTTAACTTGGGCAGATAAACATTTTCTATAACTGAACTACAGCTGAACTTATGAGAAAGATCCCACTATATATTTACAAGCTTTGTAACTTTTACAACTTCTATTAGATATCATTGTCAGTGTCTCAAAATTTAATATTTTAAAACTTGTCAAGCCTCAAAGTCTAAAAGGAACACTTGAAACACTTAATAAGCAATATCTTGCTTGACAACCTACACATTAGTATAAGCTTAAGGCACAAAATCCAATGTAGGAAAAAATACTAATTTCTAAAAGTATTCAGTGGAAAAAATTACACAGCAATATGATATCTGGTTTTCCTCTTAGTATCTGCAGATCAAGATTCTTCCTGCAACTATAGGCTAACCAACCACACAAAAGACGCAGTAATTGTTTGAAATTTGCAACATATATATATATACACTGTATAATAAAATTCTATTGATTAATATAGCATTATTTTGACCTTGAACTCCATGATATTTATAGGATGCACTTACTGCAGTATAGGATGATACCAATTCTTTTATTTTGAAATTCACATGTCATTCTGAAGCAGTAAAATATTCTAGAAAGTCAAGCACAGAAAAACTTGATCTTCAAATTTTTGGGGAAAAAAAAATATCCTAAACAAAAAGTTGAACTTCTTGACACAGTCCAGTAATGTTCTGCCAAGATGTTAAGGTAAAAAATCCAGCCGGGCAGTGATGCATTAACCATTCTCAAGAGAAAACTTGCTACTATGACAACAAAAGGATTAATCAGTTCCACATTTTGAATCTCCTATAAAAATAAAACTTTCCCAATTTTTTTCTAAACTTTTGAAAATCCATTGAAAATAGCTCTTTTTTTTTTTTCCTTGCCGAATATCAGATTTATCTATCTGCCCATTTTTCATCCAGCATGTATGTCTGCTCAGATTGCTCAATTGTTCAGCTGTTCCTCAAGGAAGCAGTAATGGGAGACCTCATCCTTCCCCATAGCCTCCAGTGAGGTAGTGGGTTGATGGATAGAATGCAGATGGACAGTAAAGGCAGGTATCTTTTACTGGATGGTCAGACAGTAAACGGGACTTCTATTCTTGCAGCATTCCAGTTTGCAAGAATAGATCCTGTTTGCACTCAGTAGGTGTGGTTATAGAGAAATAGCAAACCCCTCCTGATCTGTGAGGGAAGAAGCATGCCCCCAGCTCTCATCACATTTCAAGTTCTGCAGTCCCCAGGCTGCAGTGTGGTAAAAGGCTCACTGTAATTGTTCCTCCTAAGAGCCTTGGTTTCTTTTATGAGATGCGACATTTATTTTGTGGATGTCAAGAAGCTGGAGGGGATGGCTGGTTAACAGAGACTTGCTATAGGATACACAAGTTGAACCTCAGCTGAGGAGGAGTGAAGGCTGAAGGAAATAAGGGCTGCATCCTTATGTACATCTCAAGAGACCTGCAAACAATACCCGCAAAGGTCTGATAAATCTTAATGAGTCAGGGCACAGATAATGAAAGTTTTTTACTATCTTTTTCCAAACGTAAGTATGTCCCATTCCACTGTCACTGACTTGAAACCAAGAAAGACCAGTGGCTGTGGAGGTACATGCAATGAGTCATGGTCAACTCGTGCTGTGGGAAAGATGCATGTGATGTGCCATTACCTTCTCCTCTCAATTCTAGCTGGGTGTTTCCTTAACTGTTAGCACGTTACTTCTTGTTTTGTTTCTCTTTTGATTACTTTTACTGGGAAAATATGTGGATATTCACCCTGAAATAGAAGAAGCTGGAAATCAACTTGAAATATGTTGAGGTGAGTCTCTTTTAGCACTTGATTGCTTCCAGCCCTTTCACATACTCAAAGTAAATGCTGGAGTTGGAGTGGAATACTTCAGTCCCACAGGTTCAATGCAAAACAGATTTTAATCTACAGTTTGTATTTTTGCTGGTAACACACATTAAGATACTTGATATCTTAACGAGTTGCCATACTCAAAGCACTGAATTGGGAAAAATAGATTTCAGATGGAAGCTAAGCCCCCTGTAAGCATCCCAAAGCACAATAGCTATTCAAACCGTGCATTTTCCCTTTCAGACAGGCACATATGCAAATGGATCGTTTAGGGCCTCCTCTGAGGCAGTACATAGCTCAGGAACTTCATTCATGCCTCTCTGCAGAAAACAGCTTAATGGCCTCATGAAGCAGAAATGAACTACAACTCATTCTCTGCCCAGCTGACATGGCAGAGGTTTCATCCATATGACTGAACTGTCTTACTACCCAAACCACGTGGTACCTCCAAAATCTTTTCAGGGAATAACCTCTGGTATGTGCCATGCTTTGGTCTCTGTTCAAGCATCACCTGAGTCACAGCTTCTTGGCACAAGTGAAATACATGCCTGAGACCGTGTGCTAACAAACAATATGGACAACATGCGGCAATGCCTGGACTCACAGCTGCAGTGGTTATTGTTTTAGAAGAGATGGAGTCAGTGTATCTAGCTCTAAGCATTTGATGTCAAAGTGTTAAGTAGCCATGAGAGCCCAGCATGGGATACCCTCAGGACTGCCTTTGGGTGCCTTATCCTCTAAGACTCCAAACAGAAGCACTGCAATGAAGGCAGACACAACGTCTAGGAGAGCACTTGTTTATTGAGATGAATAGTCAGGGAAGTTGTGCTTCCAGTAGTTTTTGTTTCTGTAAGTAAACCCAGTGGAGCTGTATTGGTCAGGCTGACAGACCATCCACCCAGTCTGCTGTAGAGAAAAAGAGACTGAGATGTCTTTTGTCTCTGGCAGTAATTCTTCCATAGTAATACAATGCAGTTGAAGGGGTGATTTCCAAACACAGTCCACAGTATTCTCAACAAGCCTGGAGGGCTTTTATTTATCTGTGCACAATGTTTATTTTTTAATTGGGCATTATGGAAACTCTGACAGTAATGTAAAAGATGATTAGCAATAAAACAAAATATAAACCAATGGCTTCTAAATTTAATAATAGGCTAAATGTCTACATTCAGACATGGTTAATCAAAACCAGTTTGTAAACTTCATTTTATTCAGGTCAGCCAGTCAACAGTACATGTAATGCATACTATAAAACTGATTTAGGGTTTTTGGACACCCAAGCATCTACATAAACCAAGCAAATATTAACTAGGTCTGTCTACTCATAAATTACAGCACACTGTTTTTAAGTGACCAGGATAAAAAGCAACATGCCGTGAACCATCTACATCATGTTTTTTTCTCCTTTGACCAATTTCCCAGTTACTCTCTCAAATTATCACTCCAATTCTTTCTTTGTTCATCCCTGTATTGTTTCCATATAACTGTCCAAACCCGCCTGCAAGGAAACTAATCAAAAAAGGCTGAAGCACAAGAACATTGACCACTTGATAGCTTGCCCAACTTATTAAAAATATGAGTTTGACATCCTGCAGCATGTTTTAACAATTGGTTCACAAATTACAGCATGGCTAAATACAATTAAATTCATTCCGTCGTACAATTAAATTCATTCCATTGTACACAATAACTATTTAACATATGCTGTGACTCCTGTACACAGATCAGGACTCTGCAGTGGTTTCCTACAGCTGTTGGTCAAGTCTTCTTGTCTTGTGCTATAGATCCACCAATCTCATAACATAAACAAACTTGGGGTGGATCATAGCTTTGTAATTTTAACAAAACAAAACAAAGCAAAACCTCTTAGAAGCAGGGATGGCCTTCCATAAGCAAAATTTTTCAGTTCTGTGTACTCACTGCAAACCAGTACTGAGTTTAGTCACTGCTGTGCTTGTAGAGGTGAACCATATCTAACCACCGGACCAGAACCTTGACTCTTTGTCTCAAACACCCAAACACAGACACTTATTGCTTATTCTAAAAGCAGATTTTGCATAAATTTATAGTACTTTTTCTCCTCTTTCAGAGGCTGAACCTGCAGAATATGTATTTTATCCAGTACAAAATACATGATAATATATTGGCTCACATAAACCAACACGACATAGCATCTATCCCACAGATATTCCGTGCCACTCTGTATGCACCAGATCTGAGAAGCACATGATACACAACTCACAGGGGATATGAAACACATGTGGGTCTGATTCGCCACTTTGTTATTCCAACTGTACACCATTGCAACTCTAATGAAGTTACACCAGTGTAAAACTGTTGTACTGAAGTGGAGGATTAAACCCATATGTCTTTTTATATGAGCCAAATTTACAGCACAAAGTTTTTCAAATAAATTCAGTAAACATTCAGACTTCTTCAGAGTTCTATACCTGTTTAGTCCTCAGGCAGTTTTCCTGCTTCAGGAACAGCTCTACCTGAAAGACAGCAACTGTTATCTGTTGAAGGGCTGTCAGTGAGAATCTGGTTATTAAAAAAAAAAAAAAAAAAGAAAAAAAAAGAGAAAAGAAAAAAGATTGAGAAGATTTGTGGTCTACAGAATATTTAAAACAAGACAGCATTTCCTCAAACTCATTCAGCCATCTGTTTGATTTGGATTTGTGTACAATTCTGAATACTTATAAGCTATATGCTTATATACTAAATCAGATGTAATTATTCCCCAATTAGTAAAAAGATATTTACCAACAAATATCTGACTGGTTCTCATAAAGTGTCATTTAGAAACAGAGATCTGTGCTGGTGCACTGAGCATTACTAGTTAAATTCAACTAATAAATAAAAAAAATTCAGATTAGCTCCCTACATATTTCTTCAGAATATTTCACTGTATTCAAAAACTGAAATTTCCTTCTGGTTGTAGAAAAATGATTGAATTATCCCAAGGAATCTTAAGAGCAGCTTTTAATTCTATGCAAGAAATACTGAGGAAATGTAATAATGGTAATAACAATAATAATGAATAAAAATAGTAATAGAAAACTACTACTAGCAGTAGCAATGCTACTTTCTGTAGAAGACAATAAAAGGAGTGATATCTTTTTGTACTTCAAAGTTATGTCTACAATTCACTAAAAATACACTTTCAAGAAGTTTCAGTCACTCAAATTTTACATTTGCAGAAATAAAAGCCTTTTTCTGAAAATAAAAAAAATCCATGCCCAGTGCTACTGAATTCAATTTGATGATTCACTAATTTTTATATCATATACACAGTGACTGCAAGATCACTTTTTTATATCACATTCTGTGAAGTTTTACTATTAAAAGCATTCAGTAATGTTGTTCAAGTGTCAATCAAAATAATTCTAAAAAATATGATAAAAAGTTTTCCTCATATATTTTAATTTCAAACAATTATAATTACGTTCTTACTATATGTTATGAATTCTTTTCCCTCTGGAAGTGTGTTTGATAAAGGCAGTGGTTTATTTGTTTTGTTAAGTGTTTAAAAACTATTTTATACCTTCCTACTTACATATGTAATATGATTAGATACAGCTGGCAATCAATAAATAAGATCTGTGAACATTTTTATATTTAGTTATGATACTATTCTATCTCATATAGTTATTAACATGGTAACCAAGAAACAGTAATGACTTCAGTTTTTGAATACCATAAATAATATCTCATACAATATTATTCATGAAGTAATTATGTTAGAATCAGAAAGGCATATCTAAATGCCAAAATTTCTATGAGATAAATACCTTTTTGTTTTTACATTATTATGTCTAGAAACTTGTTCAGGCTGTGAATTCTCACACCTAATTATAATACTAACAAATGTTAGGGAGTTGTTTCAGTCATCTAAATTTAGGTGTCATATACTTGGGTGAAGCTGCTGAACACATAAGCGACAGTAAGGGATGCCATGCACTCAGAGAGCTGGAAGCTCTGATTCACCATCATCACTCTTCTGGAGCAGCAACTGGAGGTTAGTCAGAAAACAACACTATTCCCATTTTAATCTAAATTTCTAGTTTAAGCAGTACAGTCAGTGGCATTGAAACAGCAATTCAGCTCACCAGGGACAAAGGCTAGGATTCAGTTACTTAAACATAGGTATCTTCTGCCATTGGGAAGCATGAGAGTCCACTGGGAGTAACATGCACTCATCCTACCCACCCTAACAGAGTTACGTAAAACAGGAGAGAGGAAGTAACCATTCCCTTCCACTGAAAAAATAAAAACTGTCATAAAGCTGAATTACATGGTCCTTGGGGTTCCAATCATTTGCCAGGTGTCCAGTTTCATGTCAAATTCCTCGTTGTGTCTGAGATGACCACATGGTGATGGATAGACATTCTGTAGCCTTCTTCAGGCCTTCTGCAGCATCAGCTCAAGATCTTCTAGTGAGATCCAGATGCCATCTTAGATATCTGAAACTTCTGAGAGGTATCAAACAGAGCCCAAGAAAATCCTAATTTTCACCTGAAAGTCAAGTGGGTTTTTGCAAATGATGTCACATGAATCCCATTTATATTGTCTATCCCCATTGTTCCACCCCTACTCTGGAATTTGATCCATAGATCAAAGTTTCTACCAAGGTAGAAACTTTTAGTCTATTGGTAAGAGCTCGGCTGAATGGGAATTTACTAAACTCTCTTTTTACCTCCTCCTTAGTTTCCTCTGTGCTCTCTCTGGGATCATTCCTATTTCTAGCACAACTTTTCCCCAACATTCTGAAGGATGACCAGTCACTTCACATGCACTGCTGCTTCACAGAACATCAGTCTCCTTAGATGATATTATACAGTGTTATCCTCTCACAGACAACATCTTACCAGTAAATCTGCTAGATATACATTCATTCACTTCTAAATGCTATAAACACTGATTCCAGGGTTTGATTTTGATTTTTTTATTCCCTACATTTTTGAGGTTTCAATATTTTTATATAACATAATCACCATTCAAAGCCAAAAAATGTTACAGAAATGGGTAAAGATGGCAAAACTTTTGACTTAGCACAGACAGGGAAACTGGAGGAAACACTGTGACCCATTTCTCATATGTCTGAATATGTATCTAACATCTGAATCAAAGTAATTTATACTTAAACAGGAATTACATTATTTAATGTACTTCTAATAATACTCCATTCAGCATCAGACGTCACAAAATACAAAAGCCTTCAAGATGCTCAGGAAAATCAACGGGAATTTAAATGAGATACAAACCAGACATCTTCTAATCCTTCTTCAAGTTTTCTTCCTTCTTTTCTTCTTGTTCACAATATGACTCAGAGGGGCAGATCCTACCTGATATAAAACAGTCAGTCCAGCTTCATCAAAGTCAAAGAAGTTACTGTTACACGAAAGGAAAACCTGGCATGGTGCATCTAAACTGCAGATATAACATTAACTGTGACTAATTGTAAATGTTGTAGATGTTTCTTCCTACGCAGTTATGTCTTTACCTGACCATCTTTCTGCTTTTTATTATTAGGCCTAAACAGGACATCAAAGGTTATTGCTTTTAAATCTGCATGGAAAAATGTCTCTTGTTTCCATACAACTCTCTAAACTTCTCCTTCTTACTTTAATTTGCTTCTGAGGACTTCAAAACATCTTATTGTCTGCAATAGAAGAAACATCTGCTGAAGTCATACATAGTTTATTGGCTGGAATCAGTGATAAAAGACAGCATAAAGACTCACCAAAACATTTCATTGCTATAAACCTAAAACAAAATATTACAAAAAACAAGAAAAAGCAGGTTCTTTTTTGTCGTTCTGTTGTGTTTTTTGGGGTTTTTTTAATAAGAGAAATATGGGGAAAATTTTGCAAGCCAAATGGACAAGAAAATTGTGATTTTAATTCATCAAGCCTCACATGACTGGATTTTGTATCCTAGCCAGAGGAGGCCTAATCACGCTACAAAAAGTGTTTTTTAATTAACTAAAAAGGAGAAACAATTTGTGAACAATGGTACTTCTCTCCACAGGATTTCCTGTTTAGAGGAATTGCTTTCCACACTAGAATTGATTTTTGCTCATTCTACCTACTGATCTGTTTTACCATTTGACTACAGCAGCCTGATATTAATTACTACTTTTTTTTTTTTTGGCATAAAACACCGACAAGGCCCCAACACCAGATTTCAGATCTAAACCAGCCTCCTAGGAGGTGAGGTGGGAAGTATATGTAATGAAATTAGAATTTCCATACTTTTTTCCTTTTTTATTAGTCTTCTCCAATTCAGCACCTCTCTGCATTAGACACAGAGAAATCAAGAAAGAAGACCACCTGGCAAACTAACAGAAACCTGACTGTCTTACTGGCATGACAACACAAAACCAAGTAACTTGGATAAAGCTTCTGGTAATGAGGAGGAAAAATTGCAAAGTGGTATGTGGGAACCTTAATTTCACAAAGTACATTTCTTGTGTAGAAGCAAGGAAGACTGCATTATCAGAATGAATTGATACTGACACAAATGTTGCTCCCTTCAGATGTTCTGGAAATTTAATACATTTGCCTATTCAAATTCCATCTACTTGTAGGTTTTCAGGGCAACTGCTTTTGCTCAATTGCTCTTTACTCCTCTGTATTTTGCTATTCCATTTCTTTTTTAATGACACCTTCCCTACTTTTTGCTTTATGTTTTGAGATTTTTTTTTTCTCACTCACACCCTAGAAAATTAAAATTTGCCCATTTTATCAGTAACTAATTTAATTTTTTCTTTTTGCAGATTCTCTCTACTTTCCACCATTTTCCTTAATTCTATGTGATACATCTTTACTCCCTCCTGATTCCTACAGTTCTTTCTTTCCTATTACATGTTACCTGTTCCCAGTTCCATTTGCTTTTTCTTTATGTTCAGTTTTGTCTAGCTTATCTTATTTTCCACTTCCTATTCTGTATTTTTTATCCCTTGTACTTCACTTTCTTTTGTACACACACATTGGCATTAGAGAGCATGAAATATGGCAGCAAATGAAATTAAGCCAACTGGGGAAAGTATTGGGGATCTGGTTGTCTCTCACAATTTTTTTACTGTATTTTCTGCATTTGTTTCCAGCTTGATGATCATTCCTCAAAGTCCTTCATAATGTCCTTCACATTTTTCCAATACCATCAGTTGTTTTTGCTTGAGGTAAGCACTGTTTATTCAACAAAAAGTGTTTTTCTCCTGCATATACAATTGTGGAAAAGGCGTAACAACTATGGATGAACAGATAGGTTTTGACTTTATGAGCCAGATTTCCTAATTCTGAGGTTCAGAGGTTTATGACTTGTTTCTTGTAGTTCCACATCTGCGGTCAGGATGTCCTAGCATTCAGCTGGAAGCATCTACAACTTCTTTAAATATTTGTTGTATTTTGTTATTTCAGACAACTCTGTAACATTTATGTCAAACATCAATATATTAACAAACCCATAGTAGCCACAAGGATCTTTTTTATAACCTTTTTTTCTACAGCAGGTAAGCATTCTGTCTCCTTCAAAGAAACTGCAGAGTATCAGAAGGATATTAAATATAAGTCAGTGTTAATGATTCAGAGTGGGATCTCTGAAAAATACAGTTTTACAATGTAAGAAATAATACTTTATAGATACCTACAAAGAAGAATGTGTAGTGAAGAGCCATTGCTACTTTTTCCTACCCAGGAAAGTTTGTTTCTGCACTTTGTTGCATTTAGAGATGTTAGAAGCAGCACAGAGCTGCTTTGTTTCCATACTTGAGTTTCCAATCTCTTCCCATAGTTGTGGAAAAGGAAGAAAATTCTTAGGATACTATATATTTAAACAAAATAAAATTATGTTCCTTTTCAAAGATGCATTATTTGATGGATCTTGGGGTTTAAGATGCTTATGGATACTTCTGGATTATGTAATGAGAAGAACCACCAACATTCATGTATTGTAACCTTACAATGAGTTTTTTGAAATCACACTATTTTGCTTCCTTTTCTAAAGAAAAGTAGCAAAGCTTGGCATAATATGCATTCTGTCATATCTTCCACGGCAACTTGTTGAATTTCTGTAGATGAGATGTAGAGCTGTACCATCTAAACTGAGCAGCCACACAATCTTGTTTATGACCTTAGTCTTGTACATTGGAAGTTCCTAAGAACACAGACCTACTATATTTATGGCTGTTATGGTGATTATCAAGCACACAATGAGTAATAGAAAATAGATTGGGTCAGCAGTCAAAAAGTAATCCAAGGCAACCTACCCACTTGGTGCTGCAACAGAGAAAGATTTTTGCTGAAGAAATCAGATCCTGAAGGGACTGTATGAACATAACAGTAATGGGAGGAGTTATAAAATGCCAACATACAACTTAATTTCACATTCTTTAAAAAGCCCAAATAAATCCCCACACAGGGTCATTCCAACAGAGCAAAGGATACCTGAGAATGTAAACTAAGTAATTTATGTTGCTGGTTATTACTATTTGTCAGTTTTTCTACAGCCTGTGTAAAATGGAAAGGTAGTCTTAGCCACCTCCTTAGAATTGCAGGACATAACAATTCCTTTTGTGCTAAATACTCTTTCCATAAGGACCAAAGGTCTGATTTGTCTCCCTAGCTTGATGGTTTCATGGCAGCTGTCAATGAAATGGAGTCCCATGCCATTTCATATGTCTTACGGAATCTCCTCTGGCCTCCAGATGGGTCTACTGTACATTGAATTCTACAGGAGGACATCTCAGGTACTGTATGTCACAGGCATCAGAAATCCATACTGAACAGCTGCCCACATTTTCATTAAGGTAATCTTAGATAACCAGTTCACGTGCAGACGCACAAATATTGACAGGTATTTAAGTTTAGGCTCTGAATCTGAAATACGTTCTGAACTTAAAGCTGAATTCTAACTCTCAAATTGCAAAAGATTAATCCTACCTTTCATGTTTTCCCCCAGTGTTTACATTGCACAGCTGGATGTCAGAAATCAACTCCTAGATTTCCATTTGCCCTAGCACAGTTTCCAGGAGGATCTGCTCCATGACCTTGCAAGACACGGTGGTGAGACTAACTGGCCTATAGTTTCCGGGCCTTCCTTTTTTTCCTTGTTTTTAGGGGTTATGTTTCCCCTTTTCCAGTCACTAGGAACTCCACTGTAATACCACAGCTTTTCAAATATGATGGGTATTGGCTTAGAGACTTCATCTGACACCTCCCTCAGGACCCATGGATGCATTTCATCAATCCCATAGACTTGCACACCTTCATGTTCCTTAGCTGGTCTCAAACCTGATCATCTCCTACAACAGATGGTTCTTCACTGTCCCTGCCTTTGCCATCTGCAACCCAGGCAGTGTGAATGGAACACTTTCCGGTGAAGACCAAAGCAAAAAAGGTGTTGAATACATCAACATTCTCCATAACCTGGGTAACCACATCACCCATTTCCTCCCAGAGAGCCCATGCTTTCCCTGATCTTCCTTTTATCACTGAGATACCTATAGAAGCTTTGCTTGTTGCCATCAAAGTCCCTGGGCAGATTTAATTCTATCAGGGCTTTCAGCTTTTCTAACCTGATCCCTGGCTGCTCAGACAATTTCTCTGTATTCCTCACAGCCTGCCTGTCCTTGTTTCCACCGTCTTCTAGGCTTTCTTTTTGTATTTGAGTTTGTCCAGGAGCTCCTTGTTCATTCATGCAGGCCTCCTGGAGTTTTTGCCTGATTTCCACTTTGTTGGAATGCATTGCTCCTGAGCTTGGAGGAGGTGATCCTTGAATATTAACTCCCTTTTTTGTGCCCCTCTTCCCTCACGGCTCTATCCCATTGTGCATTACCAAGCAGATCCTTGAAGAGGCCAGTCTGCTTCCCTGAAGTCCAGGGTAGTGAGCTCACTGCTTGCCCTCCTAAAGGAGGTGCTCAAAGGGTCTTAAAACTCCTGCAGTAAGGAAGCTGAACCCTGGCTGTGACATCAGTCCTGTAACCAGATATGATTTCCCCTTTGAAACTCCTTCCCTTTGACTGGGAGGATTGATGAAAAAAATACCAGCACTCCAAAGTCCCTTCCTGCCACTCCCAGAGCTCTGTGTTAATCCTCCTCAGACTACTCCTGTCTGTATCACTGGTGCCACGTGAAACAACAGCAGTGGATAATGGACAGTAGACTGTACAAGGCTTTGTAGTATTTTGATGGTCTCTTGGTGACATCTCTGATACTAGCCCTTGCTAAGCAGGACACCTCTTCAGAGAGCATGTCACATACTACTGTTACCTATCACCTTTTCTTAGTTGCACTGGTTGTTACACAGGGAACAAATTTATTTGCATCACACAATCCTTGATTAAAGAATTAATAATGGTGTGTTTGATATAGAGCTGGTAGCTAACAGGAAGTCTTATTTATGTTATGCTGTTAAACTAAAGTCTCAGCAGACCTAAATTTTTAAATTATTTAAATTGTTTAAAATATTTAAATCGTTTATATTAAATTATTTAAATTATCCAATTATTTCAGTTAATAAATCATTGACTCTGTTGGGGTCAGAATTGCCTCTGTCCATGAGGATCTACTAACAGCATTCCCTTGATTACTTATGGTTGCCTGCAACCATTGAAACATCACAATTAGAGTAGTTATTTCTGCATTTAAAGAAGTTAATAATTCCAGTGCCTTATATAATACTGTACAACAATGTCCTAATATTTGGCTTTTCTTGAAAAGTGAAAGAATTATTGATATTCTTATTTTTAGCTTCTCAACGGACATTTTCTTCATATAAGGAACACTAAGTGATTGAGGCTTATCTATCAATTGTCACAACATTCATTAACCTCACAAATAACCACTGCAATATTCAGATCTGAGTAAATACAAGATACATATATAATTCACTGAGTTTACCTCTTTGCTTTGGTCAGTCTGGGTCTGCCTTAAAGCCTACCCTGAGCAGATCAGCCATGTTATCAGGATTATTTGCTTTCTGGAAACATTAAAGAGATCAGTGAGGACTGAAATCTCCTTACAGCAGGCACTGTGCCTCCTTTCTCTTAACAGCCGATCTGTGCAGCAGTGCTTCCAGACTTCAAAGGCAAGATCAGCTAACTTGTCTTGTAAAATAGGCCAAAGTCTACCCAGAGAGTGCAAAAACATGTGTAAAATTGGATACAAACTGACAAGGTCTTCAGATGCACTGTAGGTACTGAAAGAATTCTGAAACCATGAAATACGTGACTGAGGCTGGAGCCTGTAAAATTGCTGCAGTTTTGCCAATGTAACATTCTCCTACAGACTTGGAAACACATAAGAAATTTAAACATTATAGAAAAAAGATGGATAAAATGGACCAAAAAAAATCAGGATTTTACGCACATTATGGTGAATCATATATTTAAGATCAATCCAAATGGTAAATTTCCTAGATTATACAATGAAGGGATTCCTACTTAATTAGCCAAGGTGGTGGGGTTGAGCCTGGACAGCAGCCAAGCACTCACCCACCCACTCATCCTCCTCTCTCGTGAGGCAGGGAGAAAGTAAAAGGAAGGTGAGAAGACTCATAGACCAAAATGACTACAGGTTAACAGAGAAAACAAAAGTTGCATGTGCAAGAAAAACAAAATAAGGAATTAATTCAATGCTTCCCATTGGACAGCAGATATCCAGACTCTTCCGGGCAGCAGGGCCTCTGCACACACAGTGGATACTTGGGAAGACAAGTGCCATAACTCTGAACATACTCCCCTTCCTTCCTTTCCTCCCCAGCTTTTATTGCAGAGCACAATGACAGTGTGGGATATCCCTCTGGTCAGTGGGGTTCGGCTGTCCCAGCTGGGTCTCCCTACAACCTCTAACCCTATCCAAGACTATTCAGTGTGGGTAGGGAAGGGAGGAGAAAACTTTGACAATGTGCAAGAACTGTTCAGCAAGAGCCAAAACACTGATGTGCCAACACTGCTTCAGCCACAAATCCAAAGCATAGAAACACAGGCTGCTGGGATGAAAATTAATTCCATCCCAAGCAAAGACAAAGGGAAATTAGAATTTGTCTGAGTGGCTGGATAGTAAATGCATAATAAAGACTAATTCAAGTGTAACGGGATTAATGAATTGCTGATGGAAGAAGGACCTAGTAATTACCAGTAAATAGGGACTTAACTGATATTATTCAAAAAATCACACAGAATCATCGAAAGGCTTGGGTTGGAAGGGATCTTGAAGATCATCTAGTTATAAGCCACCTGTCATAGCCAAGGATCAGGTTCCTCAGAGCCTCATCTGACCTGGGTTTGAAGAGGTTGCAAGAGTTTCAGTGATCCCACAAGAATGAAGGAGAGGAGAAAGTAAAGTGTTTCATAAAGGTAAAGGTTCTCGTCCTCATGCAATATTACAGAATTGGCAATTACACCCACTCTGTGAGAAGAAGAGACTGTAATGTAAGAAGAGTAATTAGAAGAAATCCAATAAACTAAATAAAAATGTTTTGTTGAAAATACTGCATTATGAACAGTACCTGCAAATTCTTGCTTTGGATGAAGAAGGATTATCAAGCCAGCAAATCAGGTAGATTATTTCCAAGTTCTTACAGCTTTGAGCAGCTTCCATAGGTCTAGGCACACTCTCTGCACTGTTTCATAAAAGAAAGTGTTCATTTTTACATTAGCATTTCCCACAAACCCAACCACAAACAGCCCAAGTAAGCTCACTTGTCCGTTTCTGCAAACAGAAGTGGGTATTCAAACCTGATGTTTTATAGGAAAAAAGATTTGGAACTCTAGTTTGGCCTGGAATCCATTCAGTGAGGAAAAAAACTCCATAAAAAAAATATAAAAAATCTTTTTTTTTTTTTGCATTGTACCTCAGATCGTTCTCTTCAAGAACTTGGCTTATACCCTGTTGTCAATGCATGTTGTTTGGTCACTGTTTTGGATTTCTTGCTATGCACAAGAAGTTTTCTCACTATTTTTTGTAAACTCTTCCAAGAAGTAATCTGGCAGACTGCTGACCATTCTGGCCTGATCCAGAAAAACACTTAAGGCTCTCTTTAAGCACCCAAGTAGTTCTAACCAGATTGAGCTCATAATACTATTGTTTTACAAGATGGTGAAATATCTGTTTACTCATTAAAGCCTGAATATTAAGATTCAAGATTGCTTGTTCTATCCATTACAGATGTTTTCTCCCCATAAATGACAATCAAAATTTCATTTGTTTGATGTTTATATCTTTGTTCAGTTTTCTACTCTATTGGACAACTTGCAGTGAAAAATTCCAGGCTCTTCTTGAACAATTTATTGTTCTTTTCCTTCATTATTATTAATGGGAAATGCCAAACTTTGCAGATAAGATTTATATAGACTTTCAAATAGATCAGAACAAGAGAATATCAGAAATGTTTAAAAAGCCTGTTTTGCAGTTTGTGGCTTTATTAAAACAAAACAACTAAAAAAAACAACTAAAAAAACCCAAAGAAAGAAACAACAACAAAAAAACCCAAAAAGCAAAAGTTTCAGTTGCTTTAAAAAATATAAAATTGCCAAAACCTCTGAGACTAATGCACCACAAAGGAATCTGTCTTGCAAACATTTATGTGCCAAATTAATTTTAAGCACATGGGTAGCACATCTCACTGTACACTTTCATTAATGACCTAAATAGTAGGAGACAGAACATGACTATTATGCTTTCAGACGACAACATGAGAGAAAAAATAACAATGTCATGTTGCAAAAAGATTTAGGCTTTATATTTGCTATATAATAATAGATTTCTTTCAGTTTTCAAGGAGAATTTTTCTTCTTTTAAATTAAATGTAAGCAAATTTGGGTTCATAATGATCTTTCAATATGAAAAGCCTCAGTATCAATACTTTTTAAGAGCTCAGCACTACATTTGCCAAAAACCTATTAACCTCAGAAATGTTGCCCAGCTCCAATCTTCACTATCACTTCTTGCTGCAAAGCAGTTACCTCTATATCCTTATTCTCAGGATCAAAGCCTATGAGGTCCTGACTGATACCACTGATGACAGCAGTAAACTCTGTCTTTTGCAAGACTTTTCTGACTGTTTAACTGAATTTAGGATTATTCATGTTTATACATGATTTCTCAACTACAAATTAAATTGCTGTTTCTTAATAGAAGAACACTTCCAAGTTTTATGTCATGAAGTCATCTCACACGTTTTGAATTTAAAGGGCTAGAAGAACACCTCAAGTAAGCTCATGTCATGACTTGTTGACTTGGGTTGCACATTACAAATTCCTTCAGCAAACTTTTTAAAATCTGTAACAAAATGGGTAGATTATTTTCAGCCTGCTCTCTATTTCTGAGTCTTGCAAAGGACATGGGTCTCTTCCAACCTAAGTTGGTCATGCCTTGTGTACCTTGTCTATTTTGAGGTGTGCTTATGCTGTTCTTTAGTTTAATTAGCTTTGGTAGTCACTGTCTTGATACAGCTAGAAATAACAATTACACCCTTTTTCAAACAATCTATTTAGATACTCCTGCAATTGACCACCCTCTCACCTTATTGCCATGACTCTGCTCCAGACTGTGCTTATTTTTCTTAAATACACGTAACTGCACAGTGTTTCAAGCAAGTTAAGCATTTTCCTTCTTGCATGACATTGTGATTCTCCATGTCCTGGGGATACTTATCAGCTTTGTGTCAGTGAATTTTATTGGAAATGTCCGTAAAATTCTCCTATAATTATGAATAAGTTTTGCCCAGGAGAGTCAATTCAGTTAAGGGAAAATTCTTACAAACTTTCTTTCCTGGATCCTCAGGTTTACATTTTGTCTCTGGAAGGAAGTGAATGCAATAGCTTCTGAATATAAAAGCTATTGTGACTTTGGACATATAAAATGGACAGATAATCACCTCTCTTTATAGTGCGTTATAACAGTGCATCTTACTTGCATGGCCTGGCTTTAGAGCATACAGATTAAAACACTAAGGTCTGTTAATGGTGTGGTATCCTCAGTGATACTCTCTGTTCTAGGATTATTCTTATTTTTTATTCACTTTTGCGACAAGGTATGACTTTTCATAAGATTTTGCTCAATGTTTTTCTCAAGCTTTTAGCTGTGCCTTTTTGAAAAGATGAATGTTTGTAGAGCAGAACTACCATAACTTCTAATACATTCTAGGTGCTGTATAGTCTATACTAAGAGGTTTCTACATTTAATAGCTCAAAGAGTTCAAATGGGAAGAATGAAAAAGACAAGCCAGACTGTTCAGTGTAACCCAGTGACAGGATGAGATGCATGAAATACCAGAAATTCCATTTCAAAAAAAGAGAAAGGGTTTTTTTTTTTTACTGTGAATGTGATCAAACACTGGAAAAGGTGGTTCAGAAAACATGCAGAGACTCCATCCTTAGAGATGTTCAAAATCTAATGGGGCACAAGGCTCTTTGCAAGTGGATATAATTGACCCTATTCTGAGCAGGTGGATTGGACTCAGGAACTTCTAGACATTTCCGACAACTTCAGTGATTCTATAAAACCTGATTCTTCATTGCCAATGTTGAAATCCATCTAGGATGTGGCCAACTGTCTTTCAAAAACTACAGAAGTAGAACAATTGGTCACTGTAAAAACTGAAGCCACTCTAATAAGAAAGATTGAAAAAAAATCAAAAGCAAAGAGCAGTCTGATGGGATAACAGATGCTGATCCGAAGACTGTTGTTTATGTTGGACAATCACTGGACAGTCACTGAACAGTCACTGGACAGTTTCCATATTCCTTAATAGTGAAAACTGAGTAAACTGCAAAATCAGGGTACCTGGTGCTTTCTCTCCCTCCAGCTACCATTAATTTTTCATTCATAGGTACACAATGTTTTAGCTTTGACAATAGAAGTAAGGTATGAATGATCTTATTTCTTACTTCTCTCTTCAGGTGACACATAGTTTGTCTTTAGCAAACTTCCTTAGACTATGAGAAAACTTTCCAGTCCTAATCCTATTTTTAGGTACATACCTGAAACTGCGAAACCTCTATACAAAAGACATTGCTGCTGCTCCATGGTTTGTTGCATAGGGGCTTAAGATATTAAAATCTAAGTGCGTGCTGGCTAAGGAAGTCTTTATTCAACCATGACTATGTGCTTAATACCATAGCCAAGTGCTCTCAAGCTTTGTTCTGAGTGATAAGCATAAAAGCCTATAAATCAATTAAGATTGGGTTTTTTAAAAAAATCCTACTTTACTAAGTGTGTGTAATACAGCAAAGAAACTAAGAGTTCAAACACCAGTCATGGTAAATGAGATACAGGAGATATGCGTATATATAATTATAGTTTTTGCCCTGTAAAGATAATCTTTCTTATGGAACAATGAAAACAAACATAGAATGAAAACCAAAAAAAAAAATAGGAAAGAAAGGTCAGAGAGGAAAAGACAACAAGTAAGATTAATGTAATCTGCAGCATATTAGTCTGCTATCTGATACTCAACCTGAGAGTGTGCTCTGTAACACTGGACATGACTCGACTGATCTGATTGGAATAAATGAGTCAGAAAGTCAGTCTGTGACCAAAAGTGTAGGTCTTATATATTCAATTTATTTACACTAGGCAGGTTTTTTCTTGTGCAAAAAAATTACATTCTGATAGAAAATATTAACATTGCATCATAAACCAGTTCTTAATAATGATAAAGGATATTGTTTTGATCATATTTCCATAGTATGTTTAATATTGTTTACAAACAGGAAAATAGAATCCCAATTTCTTTTTTGCAGGAATCACTAATATGCTTGTAGCATAACAATTTGTAGAAAATATTTCTCTTTTTTTGCTTGTTAGCTCTTCCTTACTCAAGAATCTTTGTCAAAGTGCGTCTGGCTAAAGTCACAAGACTGTGGGTATTTGTTTTCAGAAGAGCTGTGCTGTACAGACCTGCCAGCTTGTTTGGAACCCACTCAAGACTCCCTCTCTAATAGGCGACTGTATAACAATGACAAAACTCTTAACATAAAAGTGCTATGTCACCCTTGAAAATAGGACTAAACTCACTTGGCTGGTGCCACTAGAGCCTCTAGTGGATTTTCTTTTACATTACAAAACTGTAGTGTAGATAGCTAAACCTGTGGTTTACAGGCCTGTTATTCTACTGAAGAAACAGTGAAATTTCACAGCCTCCAATATAACTGTCACAGTCTAAATAAGATCAACATGACATACTGTCCTGAGGATCTCAAAAATATTTCCCTATATGCAGATTCTTCACCACTTAGAAGATTTAGGCACTGTCTCGCCTGCCTGCCAAAGGTAGATGAGAAAGATACTGCAAAGCATCTCCAACAGCTATGCATTCACCTGTAGGCAACTAAATGATGCTTCATCACATCTTCCAGCCAGAAGCAGGTGTCTCAAATGCCCAAGTTCATAGCAGGTGCCAGCAGACACTGAAGAGTAAACAACTGAATCAAGCCCATCTAGTTTGTTTACTTATCTAGGTCATAAATAGATGGTTGTACTGTAGACATCTCAATTTAGATGCCTGCATCTGAATCTGAATCTAAATCCGAAAAGAAGTTTTGACTTCGCATCTAATATTAAGCATAAATTTCCCTAACTGGAAAGGAAGTATTTTCAAAACCAGCATATTAACCAGAACCCTATGACAAAAAGCTTAAAGGAAGTCAGTGGTAAAATTCTTAGATTTTTAACTATATACGTGGAACTACGCATTTAGAAGCTTTGCAAATTCCAGTGCTGCATATCTATGCACTTCAGAATATTATCTGATGACATCAAACAACACATAATAAGCGAGCCTCTGCAAGCACAGAACTCCAAAAATTGTTCTGCATTCTTCTAAATGAAACGGATTTTACAGTGAAGTAAATACATCGGCTGGAGTAGATGATTTTAGTGAAACTCTTCAGAATCTATAAGCAAGGAAACTGACATGATTATCATTACAATACTGCAATTACATGTAACATGAGGTTTGTGCATTTCTGTCATATTAAATTGACACATTTTTCTTTAGATTGACTTAACATATTTTTAAAAATTTATTAACACTTTCTTTACAGTACATCAAATTATCCCAGAAAATGCATGTTCCCAGTTGGAAGGATAAAATTTAGTTTGAAAAATTGCTTTTACATGTTAAAAAAACATTTCATTTTTCTTATTGCATTTTAGAGAAACACATTGCAAGAAGAAAACTGGGATTCTTCTTCACATGTCAGTGGCTGGCCACACTTTCAGTTTTCAAAAAAAACCAAACAAAAAACAAAAGCTCTAATTAAGAAACAACCGTGCACTTATAAATGACAGATAAAAGCTTGCAGAAAAACTGAAAGGCCAGCCCACTGGGTTTCTTAGCAGATTTTGATTTTCTTAGCAGATTTCTTTGAGGATTTTTCATTTTGGAAGTTCATCACTTAATCTGTTTTTTCACTGTACATACTTTAAAGAAAACCACCATGATATTTCAACAGTCTATTTATTGTGTTACACATCACAATTAATAATTTAGAAAAATTAACAGTTTCTCTAGAACACATTATCAAAGACCACGTATATCTCTTATTTACCAGAAGGATTTTTTCACCCACAAAATCCACTGATGCACATCCAAGAAACTCCTGGATAGAGCCTGCTGAAGATCTTTTGCACTTCATGTATAAGACTATTCAATTGAAATAATGTGTGCAGCACTGAATCTAAGAGGCATTAATGCCAGAAACAACAACTGCATTATATCAAGCCCAGGAAAAAGTAATGGGACTAGAAAGGGAGATTTTCCAAAAATCAGAGGTTTTATTTCATCTGTAATATTGTTGATAAATGGAAACGCTACCATGCAAAATCCCAGCACTTCTTTGGCCGGAAAGGCACTCATGCTCATATAATGAGTCTGGATTACAGAGGTTTGCCAAGCTTAGATCATGTATAGATTAATAATGATGTCTTTTAATGTCTTAATGATCTCTTAATGAAATGCATTTATAATGCTATGATTTGGTGAGGACTCACTAAACATTTTTCATATCAGAACATTATGTTCAAAGCTAGGTTCTTAATAATAATTAGCACATGTATCGTGCTTTTTCTCTTCAAAGGGCTCAAAGAACATTACCAATTAGTTAAAAACCCATGTTCTGGGTGTATGCTATCTGTTTAGGCTCTAAGAGGCCCACAACAATGAAACTGGAGCTAGCCAGGAAAGTCCAAGCAGAAAACAGTAATTTCTTCTGTGTTCTGAAGAATTTTAGATCAAGGCAGGAAAGACATGTCACAAGATAAATTAAATGCAGGTGGTGGCCACTTCATACAAATACTATTAGACAAATAATATAAACATAGACTATACTTTAAAAAGATGTACTCAGAATATTAAAGCTTAATTAATTTCTTTCTAAAAAGGAGTGAAAGACTCCCCCAAACCATCTAAAAGCTTATTTTGTTAATTTCTGTACTCAGCATCCAAAATAGGTATTTTAGCATAAGCAGTCGGATGCTTGTGGTGCTGACTCAAAATTTGCTAATACCCAGCATCTACCAGCTTTAACCCCATATAAATTATACCTATTTTTTCCTGCAGCTGGTTCTTGGCAGCACAGAGTGTAACTGAACAAAGAAGGAACTGTGCTGAATAAGTGGCTGAGGCTCATCATCTGCCAGACAAGTACAGATAGGAAAAGAAATTGGAGAAAGTTTTAGACAAGCAAGACTCAGCTCAAGTACCCAAGTACTTTTCAGATGTTCCCCAAAGGAGGGAAAACTTTATTCTGAGAAATTTTCTTCAGATCTGTCAGAAAAGAATTGTTTCATACTAATTGTACTGATTTGAAAGGAAGAATTAACTAACTTGTGATAACGTGAAATCAGATTTATGTCTGAGAATATTACAGAATTTTGATTTTCACAAATAATTCAAATATATCTTTAGAAATGAAAGAAGTCAGCTCTATACAAAAATCTGTCATTCTAGTTGGGTTAGATTTTCGATGTGTTTGTTTTCTGAGGAGAATTCCTACATTCCCAGAGATATTGTGAAAATATACATATAAAAGATTCATCGGTAATAGCATAATGTGCTTAAAATAAATCTATAGCTAGATTTAGTCTGTTTGAATTGTGAAAGATTTGGTTGTCTGCTTACGATCTCAGTTTCGAGGAGGAAAAAAATCCCAAATGTTTATATTTAATTGAATCTGAATTTCAGAAGTTAAAAAAAGTGTTAATTTTTATGACTTTTTATTTCCTTTGCCATTTTTTAGCAATGTAACATTTAAAATAGAGATACTGCAATGTACTGGCAATGAAAAAAATCTAATACTAAACCCAGTATGTTCAAGCAAATCATAGAGGTTTTTTCTACATTATTTGAGAAAGGAAGAATTTAGGGATAGTGGAGAATTTGTTGATCAAAAGAATGGCATGAGATATTAAAATAATAAAGAACTGGTTGTAACAAAGGAAACACCTTTAGTAAAGGGTGGAAGTTGAAAATCTGATTATTTACACACTGCACTCACTTGGATTTCTTTCAGCCAAATACTGGAATTTCACTTTATCTTATGTTAATTTTCTGGCAAATAGCAGCATGATGCTTGTGAGGTCTTCAGAAATATGACCTAGAAAAAACTGATAGAAAATTCTTGAACACACTTGTTCTACTTAAATTATACAGATATCACAAGAGAAACAGAAAGGAAGGGGAGAAGGTTCAAAAATGCCAAGCTTGAGCTGCTGACTTCTGAGTCTGAAGAAAGAATTGACCAATTTCCATTCTTTTTCTTGGAAGCTGCAGCGAGGCCAAGTTTCATGGAGCAAGCCCCGCCCTGTTGTAGCCATCTCCCTCCTGCCTGCTGAAGAGTCAGTCTCCCAGTAAGGCAAGTAATTCCAATAGACCTCCGAAATCTAAGGCAGGAAATTCCTTTCAGCACAGCTTTCAGCAATGAAACGGACTGTCAAAACACCTTCCCAAAGGAATACAGGGCTCCTGCCCAGGAATTAGTAGAGAAAGTTCGGCACTTACATGAGTACAATGCCCCCAGCTCCAGTTCATATGTAACAAGAGCGGCTTTAATGCACATTTATTCTGAAGATAGCTAACACTTTCAAACTCAGTCCAAGAATGTCACTTTTGTAACAAGGGCTGTTAAGGACTTCTAAAAATACATCTAATGTAAGAAAATGCTTCTTCTCTGAAGCACAATATAGTGTGTGTCCTTCTCAGCTTGCAAATGGAATTCTTTTCTTAACTAAATATGCAGTCTTTTTTATTTCTTACCCGTGTTTCACAGTCTTCCCAAAGATGCCGACCCAATGCCTATGCAATCACATTCCACACATACAGGTATCAGTACCCAAGTATGTTTCTTCTGCCCTCTTTCAGACACAGTAACTTAACAAATTTATTGGCAAATTCAGAAATGTTATTCATTTTAGATGCTTTTTAAAATTCAATTGATAAGGTGGTGCAGCTCACTGGAATTCATCCAAGGATAGCTGACTGCCAGAATAGGATTCAGGTGCACAAACATACATGAAAGTTCTAGCCAAGGCGTCCTAGTATATGTCATTGTATATGTATATACATATAGTATAGTATATGTCATTTGTCCTGAGATGTTCAGACACCAGCTGCCAGAAAATGCCTGATAGGTCCTGTCTCATCTGTGCCAGATCCCTGCAGATGACTTAGGTGCACACGAACATCTCAAATAGCACTAGATTGCTATGTTTAGGCACCTGAATTCAGTTTCCAATGGCTTTACAAATAGACTGAACAGGCTAACAGGACACAAACAGCAATACAGCTGAGAGATCAGTAGCTGTGGTAACTGCCTAAGCCCACCTCTGTGCTATTCGAACATAATTGTATTGAAAACAGCAACTACTTGAACTGTAACCTCTCTCAAAAAACACAAACAAACAAAACAGACAAGGAAAAACAACAAAAAAACCCCCTCAAACCCAAAACCACAGATCCCAAAGACTACAAAGCAAAATATCAGAGAAGATTACAAAGTAGTGCTGAGATGGAATAGTCTGTTTTTATTATTTCAATATACCTTGTAACTTAACGGTTTGTTGACAGTCATAAAATCATCGAATCGTAAGAGTAGCTTGTGTTGGAAGAGATTTTTAAGGGTTATCTAATCAGACCCCACCTGCAACATGCAGGGAGATCTTCAACTAGATCAGGTTGCTCAGAGCTCACTCTACCTGACCTGGAATATTTTCAGGGATGGGGCATCCACCATCTCTTTGGGCAACCTGTTACAGTGTTTTACCACTCTCACTAATAATTTCTTTCTTAAATGTCATTGGCCAGCAAGCCACAGGCTAACATTTCCATCATTGCTAGATTTTTGTAATTTTAAATAGGTAAGGATACCAGTTCAACAAACGAAGATCACAACCCCTGGCTTCCTCCCCTCCTTTTCCCCACATTATGTAGTAATTGCACTTGCCTTGGACCTGAAGGATAAAAACAGTAGGAACTGGAGGGATATGTCTGTCTATAGGGCAGAATGAAGTCTGCTATCTTTTAGAAGTTTGCTATCTTTTAGAAGCATGCAGGGAAAACGTGAAGTAATGTTACAGAAAGAAAGATAGAGACTGTCTGCAAAGTCTGTGCCCAGGGAGCATTCTGCCAACTGACTGAAAATATAAACTTGACAGAATGAGCTGCTCTTCTGCACAGAGGGAAACGATGTCCTGTGAAGTCAGAAACAAAAGTACAATGAAAAGGCAGAAGAATTGATTGGAGAATCACAGATGAGTCATTCTAAGCACTTTCAGGCAAAATGTAAGAAAACCTGATGTGCTGCGGGGAAACTGCCAGAAACCATGGCAAAATATCAACAACTGATGGGTTCAAAGGGCTGTAATCAGTGGTATCAAGGTCCATTGAGGGCCACTCACTAATAGTGCACCCAGGGAGCGATACTGAGACCAACACAATCTAATCTCTGCATTCGCCATGTGGACAACAGGGCAGACCCTCAGAAAAACTAAGAGGAGTGGAGTGGAGCTGCTGCCATTCAAAGGAACCTCGGTAGTTTGCAGAGACAGGCATAGAGGAATATCATCCAGTTCTACAAAGGAAAGTATGAATCACTGCACCAGGAGAAGAAATGATCCCACACGACTGTGCAAGCTGGGAACCAATCTGCTGGAAAGCAGCTCTGCGGAGAGAAGGATCTGGGGATCCTGGTGGACAACAATTTTAACGTAAGCCACCAATGAGTCTTGCAACAAGGAAGGCCAACAGTATCCTGGGGTTGTGCTAGGAAAAGCATTGCCAGGAGGCTGACAGCAGTGATCACTGTCTTCAACTCAGCAGTGGTGAGGATACATCTGGAATGCTGTGTTCAGTGATGAGTTCCCAGGGCAAGAGAGACATGGACTTATGTGGGCAAACAGCCACAAAGATGACTGAGGGATAGAGGCAAGGGAAGGCTGAGGGAGCTGGGACTCTTCAACTTGGAGAAATCTCAGGGAGCTTCTATCAATGGCTGTAACTATCTGATGTAGGGAAGTAAAGGAGGAGCAGTGACACGACAAGAGGAAGTGGGCACAAACAGAAATGCTGGTAATAAAAATTATAAATTTAAATACCCCAAACCAACTGTTTTTGAGACTGGTCAAGCATTGGAAGAGGGCTTGGAAAGAACATTGGAAGAGTTGCCTAGAAAACTTGTGGCGTCTCCTTTCCTGGAGAGATTCAAATCCAACCAGTCACAAAGCCCTGAGCAACCTGCTGCAGCTGACCCTGTTTGAGAAGGGGCATCAATCTAGACAATCTTGAGAGTCCCTTCCAATGTCATCCCTCCTGTGGGTCTGTGAATCTCTGAGTGTAGTTAAAAAGTGCAGATGAAAAGTAGAAAAATAAACATTTTGTTTTGTCTATCTTATGCTTTACTTCTAGAGCAAAATTGTATCTATGTACCTACACTTGCTCCTGTACTCAATTCAGCATTTGCGCTAGACTCAGGAACAGGCAGGTACTTTTGATGTCCAAACTTCATGTTCTGTTTTCAAACTACACTTCTTTCCAAAATTACACAAAGAAATAGAAAATCAAAGTCACCTACTCCAACCTATAGAGTACCACGACAATATAACGGTAGCAGGGAAGGAAGTACAAGGATTTGAAAATTTTAAAACCTGCTTTCATGTAACAATGACATACATTAAGGGAAAGTTATAAGACTTTCACTTTTAAAAGTCAGTCACAGATTTTATTTCAACAATATTTCAAATAATACAGTTTTAGAATATGAAGCATACTGTGTTATTATCAAAGATATAGTCACAATATAAATGACTTTTTAGGGGATTTAATGTAGCTAAACTTATGCAAAAGCTGTTATAAAGGAGAAAAATTTAATATATTTTAAATGGCTGAAGCAGAAATCATTTTAGTTTACTATCTGCATAGGGACTAAAACCAAAACATTACCACAGCAGGTTTTTTGCTGCATATTGACCTCAAGGGTAAAGTAGTTTGTCTCATCAATAACAAGAATGAAAAAGTGTAGAAAGGTGTTTGGAAAGTTCACCACTTTCTAGTGGTTTGTATTTCATTTTCTCCCTCTAAGTCTGCATATGGATCTATGATTGCTTAAAGGGAGACCACATATGAGTAATCATAAATAACAGTTGAGAATAAAATTCACTATTCTGCAAAGGCTAAGCAAAACTGTGATCCATGGGGCTTAGCCTACAGTTAGGGCTAGAGCTGACTTTTTACAAGAGACTAAATTCTGTACCTGAGATGAAGCCTGCACCATCTGAAACACTGGAAAGTCTCTGATGAAGATTCTTGGCCAAACAATGGTGTGACTCATGACTTACAGTTCTCATGGTCAGTTTTAGATAGCAACAGGGGAAGGTGAGAGAAAAAAAGAAATAATAAATTATTTGATTAGTTCTCAAATGTACTTATAAATGGAATTTACTTTCATGAAATTCAATGTTTTATTTCATATTACAGTTTGCCGCTATTAAATATGAGGCAGTTGCTGTGTGAGTTGTTCCAGTACACACAGCTGCATTAACAGCTAACTACAAATACATTTTACACTAGTGAGTACTTTCAAGAACCAAATGTCTCTTCAGGAAGCTTTACCAGCAACTTTTTCAATGCATTTATGCAGTTTCAGCGAATTCTATATGTTACTTTCCACATATATGCACTTTTTTCTGTCTCTGCTGCCTGAAAACTAATTTCCACTCATCTGTGGGGCAACACTAACAAAGACACTTCCATCTGTTCATGGACAGGATTTGCTATCCTGTGACTGTTGACATGTAACGGGCATTTTATATTTTGATTGGACATAAATTGTGCTTTCTTTGGATTAAGTATTTTAAACTGAACTATGAAAACAGCCTTAAATATAAAGCTCATAGCAATTATTGTGTTATTTACTTTACTATACAAGTCCACAGCAGATGGCCTCCAGGGCTCTGGCCAGAAGAATCTATCTCCTGTAGATTTATTTGGTGCTTGGAGATACTACCAACTAACTTCTCAATCCTGTTTGAATGCCATTATGCCTCTCACTTGATGCCAGCAAAAATATTCCAGGCTTGTTTGTTTCAACACCAATATTCCTCAAAGCCTTCCTGGTACCTGGCTACATAAAACTTTCCTACTTGGGCTTTATCAGAGGCCCTGCCCCTGCAGTTAAATGAAATAGCACCAGGGACCCTTACCCAGCCAAGGGGCCACAGCTGGGCCACATCTACACTTACTAGTATTTGGCCTGAGTCTCCTTTTGGAGCCGGGTGGTACCAGTGTGGCCATTAGACGAAACTGTTATATTGTGTAGGGTTTCATTCATTTATACGTGACTGAAAAAGTAACACTATATTGCAGCACTCCACTGTGATTTCTCCATTTCACAAAACAAAGGCTGTATGCAGCATGAGAATAGGTGATGGGTGAGACTGCAAAGGCTGCTAGGACAGCTCTGGAAGATCATGAGAGGTGGAGAATGCCACGTTTGGTGCAGGCTTGTCCATCCTGTCTACTGAGGACAGCTCCTGGTGCAGGTCCATATCCTGAACTGCACTGAGGACTGTTCACAAGAGTGTTCACAGGCCCAGAACAAGGTAATACTTGACTAGTCTGGACAATCAGTGCTCCAGCACTGAAGGACACTAACTGATCCCGTTTTAGATAGCAGTGAAAACATAACCAGGGAAGTAATGCACTCGTGAAAATCTGACCTTATAATCCCGAGCTTTCATAACATAATTTTTTTTTCCCTATCCCTGAATTACACTAGCCCTTAAATGTATTCATTCTATTCCACCCTGATCTAGCAAAATTTTTATGTGTGTGAACCACTTCGAGTTCACTGTTTTCTTGGGTCTCATTTCTTTAAGCAAAACTTATGGATGTCCAGAAACTCTGGGACAATTGCTCTACGTTAGGCCATTCACATACTCAAAGTTTTGTGTTTGCTGTACTCTGACTTTATATACTTAAAAAAAGAATCCCATGACAGCAATACTATATATATGATACATAAAATATACAACCACCAATCAACTTCCACTCCCAAACATTTGCAATTGGCGTTTTTAGTCACACAATACAAGAATATATACTAAAATATTATTGCTGCCATTTATGACAGGAACATACTCAAAGGCATATCACAAGGTCTGCATGTACCCACAAAAAAGGGCACAATGAGACAGCCAACACTACGTCAAGTCCATTTTTTTCCACAGAAATGTGGAATAATGACCTTTTCCTACTTAAAGTTTCCCATAGACCAGGGTAATGTCCCTCTACTACAAAGTGAAAAAAGTATTTTTGTGACTTTTTTATGAGAACGTAACAACTCCGGTTCACATCAAATAAAATACAGTCATTATTTTAATTTCACCTGTGAGCTTACCTGCTGCTGACAATCAAGTTTTATAAAGAGTTTGATAAAATGTTCTAGTCTGGTCAACAGTACCTCAAGGCCCTAAATGGTTCTTTGATACATTGAATGCATATTAGACAAATCAAATTCTGGAATAAGAAATGACCGGCAAGAATCAATGTGAATGTTATTGCAAATAGGAACGCAGAAACTGTATTAGATTAGGTCATTCTGTCTTTGATGGTATCCAACAGTTGTACTAAGGGAAGTCCAAGCATATTGGGCTACTTCTGTGGTACAATATCCAGAAGAATGACAGCTCTCAGAGCTACCTTTAAGCATACTTACAGCAGTATTCTTATGTTTAATACTCCCTGATGGATTTCCTTCCCTTCCCTTAAATCTGCCTTTTCACAAATTCCTGTGAAATTTTAGGGATCTGTGATATTTCCAAAGAAGTTTAAGACTACATTAAAATACTTCTTGTTTTGAAACTGCTGCCTATAAGCATAATTATTTTTCTACAGGTTTTGTATTAGATGTTACAATGCAGAATCATTCTCCATTCAACTTGGTTTCACAAACTACTGTCATTATTTCCCTAAGCTCCTTCTCTCACCAGCTTGTCTTCCAACTTCCATTTTATTTAGTGCTCTCTATGTGGGAGAGTTTCAGATCTGCGAAAAACTTTGGCACACTTTCTAGATCTTTTGTAGTTTTAGTGTACCCTTTCTGAGAGGACGTAATTGCTAGACCTGCAGACCCCACCAAAGCAGTGAGCACATCTCCATCACACAGAGCGCGAGAATCACGGAGTTAATTTCCAAATGGCTACTAAATCTTAATTTTGACCACTGGAAGCACAGGGCACCAAGATTTCGCAGAGCATCTCTTCTGACACCAAGGCCTCACAAGCATTTCTAGCTTAGAGCAACAGGGCTCAGGAAACTTCTAGAAACTTGTCTTACGAGGAAGGGCCGAGGGAGCGGGGGTTTGTTCAGTCTTGAGGAGGCTCATCGCTCTCTACAGCTACCTGAAAGGAGCTGGGGCTCGGCATCTTCCCCAGTGTCTACAGTGAGAGGACAAGAGGAAATGGCCTTGAACTGAGATGGGAGAGCTGTATTATATATTAGAAAAAAAATGTTTCGCTGTTAGGATGGTCAGGCATTGGAACAAATTGTCCCGGGGTGGTGGAGTCACCACCTCTGGAGGTGTTTTAAGAGTGGCTGGATCTGGCTGTGGGTGATTTAGAGGATACAGTGTCAGTGCTGGGTGGAAGGTTGGACTCGATGACCTTGGAGGTCTCTCCCAACCTTGGTGATTTTACGGTTCTGTGACTCTACCCTTCCAACACATTGAAGGACGAGCCTGCACTTCGCTACTCCTTTCACTGCCA